>CM076975.1:8546532-8601532 GCA_039105355.1 Benthosema pterotum | reverse complement strand
GTGCGTGCGGTGCGTGCGTGCGTGTGTGCGGTACTTTTCTGGACAAGCAAATAGCAGCTGTAATTAACAGCTCCCATGAAATGTCCTTTCCACCTTGCTAATGGAATACAAACATTAAATAATTTAAATCAAAACTCTGCTGTCAGTGAACAGACTGTTGAAACGCACGACATTAGTTAAATATTTTGGTTTGCTTATTATAATACCTATAATGCATTACCTTTTGTTTATTCTTCCGGGGTGAGGAGGTTGTTTTTAACGAGCAGACTAGCTGATAACTAGCTGATACTCTTTGGCAGTCAATACAAACAGATGTCGGCAGCTGTGCAAAAGAAGTACAAAATAGACATCCAAAAATAGGCTGCATGCCAGACACCATGCTCATCACTGGATGCTTCTGGGATACGGCACTTGGAGAGTAATGCTTTTAGTTTTTTCACAGATTGCTTTAAAACAGTTTCCAGATTACCAGATTATTTATGGGATGATGCCTCGCTGGGCATTGTCCCATAAATAGTTTTAGGTGTTGATGTTAATACAATAACCAGATAACAGCAGAATGCGTGCGTGCGTGTTTGCGTGTGTGTGCGCGGTTTAACAAGGTAAATGTCGGCACTATGATAAATATGACAAACGGTTATGTACAAACGCGACGATGAAAAGCAATATAAGATACTTAAGTTAAGATGGTATCAAAGACCTCCCGCAAAAACCTTGATCAGTGTGGGCGGTTGCTCGTCTTGTTTTAAGCCCTGTGTCAGCATGGCGACATGCTTGTGGTTATGTGTAGGGTAGAGGAGGACAGTATATTGACCAAAACGATTGCAGTAAAGTAGCCAAATTTGAGTGAAAACGATGCGCCAGACCCAGAGCCTTATAGTAGGAGAGGAGGAGGTCAGAAACCAGAGCGGCGCAGCCAGTCGTCATACGACTACAGAGCCTCTCTGAGTCCTAACTGCAGTTGGGAATACATTGTTTTCAACGAGAACGGCGCAAATAAGAGCTATTTTAGGTACGTATGCAAAACGACAACTGTTTTAAAGTAATGTTCAGTCACGACTACAGTCTCTGTAATGTTTAAGTTGTACTATTATTAAAGAACAATGGTTTTAAAGTCATTAAAGCTGGATTAAATATCTGAGTCCAACGCATTTCTGCATACTCCTACTGCTACATTGGACTCAAGGCAGCCTCGCAGGCAGTCTCGCGAGTTGCCCGTTGTCTGTTGCTAACAGTGTGTGCTGTTGGCTCTATGCTTGCCCAGAAGCGCGAACACCCTGGTGCATAGGAGTGAACGGGAATATCGCAACTCTCCCCTAGAAGGGGAGGCCACACGGGGGAGACAAACATCAGGGTTTTAGTAGTGGGTCGGCAGGCATGGCCAGAGATGAAACCGCCCTGCTGATGACAACTAATAACTGCGATCTTATCCACTGATGACGATCGAATCGGCTGCATTTATTTATATTTGTTTGATTGTATTTGTGCAACATTGTCATTGTATTTTTAATTCTCGTATACTCATATATGTCTTATATGTCGTATCGTGGCCTTTGTATTGGGATAGATATCTATTGTGATTGAGGATGTAGTAAATGTGTCAAATTAGCTATAACAAGATGGTAACCACATGATTACTAACTTGGCTGTTGCGCAGTTCTTCACAGCTGGTACCAGTCTCTTTCGCCCCTCCCCTGATGTCTCGCATTTCTGCAAGTCCAACACCCTCAGAACTTCCTCAGACATCAGTAGCATTCTGACCAGTGCTGAAATCTGGGTCTCGGAGAGTGCCTTTGACTCCAGGTACTGTTGGATCCCCTGGCTTACTGAGACGGCCTTCAGCTCCATCAAGCATTGGAAGATGTTGATACATCTGTCAGGAGAGCCATTGCTGGGATCCATCTCCTTCAGGTTGTTGATGGCTCTCTGGATCTCCTCTGGACTCAGTGGACTGTTCTCTGTCTGGTCCAGAAGACCTCCTAACCGTCTCTGGTTGTCTTCCAGTGAGAGACCATGAAGGAAACGGACAAAGAGGTCCAGGTGACCATTTTCACTCTCTAGGGCTTTCATCATAGCAGCCTTCAGGAAGTCAGACAGGGAGCTGTTGCTGTTAAAATCATCATTGTCCAGGAATTCCTTCAGGACCTCAAAGTTCGTCTGAGTGAAGAAGTGGAACCACCGCCTCTTTTTCTCCTGTGTAAAACAGTCAAACAGATAGACTGCAGACAGAAACTCCTGGATGCTCAAATGCACAAAACAGTAGACAGTTTCCTGGAAGAATTTACTGTCTGGTTTGAAGATCTCTGTGCACAGTCCTGAGTCCACTGGGCCTTCTTTGATCTCAACATTGCATGCATCCAGGTGTTTTTTGTAGAATATGATGTTGCCTTTCTGCAGGTGTTCAAACGCCAGCCGGCCCAGCTTCAGGAGAACTTCTTTATCAGCCTCAGAGGGTTTCTGTTGTTTCCCACCATACCTTAACCACTTCCTCTTTATCTGAACAAACACAAAGCGGCTGTAAATCCCAGCCAGGGTCTTTGGCAGCTCTCCTTTCTCATCCGACTGCAGCATGTCCTGCAGAACACTGACAATGATTGAACAGTAGACTGGGGTTTCACACATGATGTGAAGGTGCTTTGATGCTTTGATGTGTGAGATGATTCTGGCTGCCTGCTTCTCATCTCTGCATCTCTTCTGGATGTATTTCACTATGGCATCATCAGTGAACCCTCTCACCTCCGTCATCAAGTCAACCAAGCCATCAGGGATCTGTTTGGCTGCTGCAGGCCGTGTCGTTATCCAGAGGTGAGCAGAGCGAAGCAGGTTCCCTTTGATGAGGTTGACCAGTAGAACTTCCAGAGGGACAGCCTCAGTCAAATCATCAGGGCAGTCATGGTCAATCTCAAAGTCCAGGTTCCAGTGGCATTCATCGTAACCTTCGAGAACAAACATAACTTTGAAAGGACTCTGGTCGTAGTTGGTGTTTCCTGACATCTGCATCTCAGTGAAGATGTAATCAAGAGCTTCTTCTGGGATGCATTTGGCTGCATCGATGCACTTGCGGATTAGCTGTGCCAAACTATAGTGCCCCTTGAGCAAATTGAGCTGGCGGAATGGGAGCACGAATAGGAGATGGGGATCTTGATCTTTTTTCCTTGCCCAGTCGGACAGAAACTTGTGCACTAGAAAGGTTTTCCCAACTCCTGCGTCGCCAGTGGACAACACTGTTCGTATGGGTTTGTTTGGTCGAGATGGGTGTTTGTAGATTTTATCCAGTTGGACATCCTGGCCTGCTTTCTTCCTCTCCATATGTGTGGCCACAGGTTCACTGCTGATCTTTGCCTCGTCAATATGTGTAACGGTGAGACGGGTGTAACATTCCTCAAATTCATTCCTATCGTCCCTTGGCATTGCCCCTATAGGTAAACACGCAAAAGGTTCTGCAACATTTGTTTGGAACAGGTCTTGGTAGCGTGTAATAGGGTGTGCACCTGTTTGTGTTTTCACCTGGATAGCTGTAAGGAAAAAATAATAATTAATTTAGAAATTGAAATTAATATAGAGAAATTAACATTACTGTTAACATACAGTAATAAGAAATTACGTGGAAACGATTAGTATGACATAATTTGTTTACATGATAAATAACATGTTAAGACTTCACTTCATGATGTTATGTGTTATTCTCGTGTTTCACAACATCACCTGCATGTCTGAGCAGTCAATCAGACTGTTTTTGAGATTTTTGTGTGTATTTTATTCACAGAGCAATTGTAGGTGATATGAAAGGTTTTCTCTTCATCTACAAACCTTTGGTTGTGTTTGGAAAGCTCTCCACTGGATCAGAGGTTTCCGAATGCTTGTACAATGACAATCTAGTGACTAGATCATTCCTGCTGATCTTCCCCAGAACATTCATGAGGATCTGACCTGCATTACTGGTGTATTTTTGCACGATCAGATCCACAGTCTGCATCCTGTCAACATTCTCCAAAAGGCCCTTTGGGATCGGCTGGAGACCTTCCAGGGTCGCAGATTGTTGGAGATACCATTGGAGGAGCTTTAACTCATCATTTCCCAGATCCTGCAAAATCTCCAACATGTGTAGCTTAGATGTCTCCATGGTCTATTCCTGTAGAAAGAGAAGATGCAACATCTAGGCTTTATGTAAGAAACAAATTATTTTTAAAGATGCAGTGCCATGATTTTTTTGTACCCTAAAACATGATCATCAGCATTTGTTAAACTTTCATTTTTATGATTCCACCCTACCAGTTCATTAAGTATGCCTGGTTTGCCTGGTGGGTGGTGATGGGTAGAGATCCACCTGAACTGAAGCCACAGCTTCAGTTGTATGATAAAGGGGGAGGATTTAGGGGAGGGGCTGAGCATGGGATGCCACTATATTGTTTTTTTTTTTGTTTTGTTTGTTTTTTTTTTTTTTTTTTCATTTGGCACATTTGGCTGGAAAGGTTCAGCCCAACAGGAAGAAACCCTAAATACAAAGAGAAGACATCATTGCACATAAGAACACACCAAGGGGTGTATTTACATACTGTCACCTCTTAAACATGTACAAAATTGGAAGGAAAAAACAAAACAAAAATCATGGCACCCTCTCTTTAATATCAGCTTCATGGTATAGTCCTGGTAGAAACAGACATCTCAGCTTCATTTCCTAACCACAGTTCCATATTCTGACACGAAGTGGTAGTGTTGCAAACCTACTGCACTGGACTGGACTCGAATGCCCCTCCTAGTGGAAGAGTGGTGAGTGGCACTCACCACTCTTCCACTAGGAGGGGCATTTGAGCCAACTCTAGTAGCAGAGTTGCGTCATGACCCAAGGAATGCTGGGAAAAAATAAATTTAAATTCATGACCTACGGTTCAAGAGTTATGGGCCAAAACGTAAAGTGGGCTGTTATAGCGCCACCATGAGGCCGACCAATGGATTTTTTTGGCTACCTGTTGGTGCCACCACCCACAACATGCGATTCAAATTTGGGGAGGTTTGGACATTTGAATGATTTGTGGCACTTATTTGTGAAATAGGCCCCTCCCACTAACTTTGGAAGCCAATTATGGGCAAACGATACACTTAATCAAAAATCTGTGTGGTCACTTTTATCGGATAGGTCCACAGAGCATGTGTGCCAATTTTTGTAAGATTTGACTAAAATATGTAGGAATAGGGGCAAAAAGTGTGTTTTTAACAACATCCAAAATGGCGGAAAAACTTTAATGGCGGGAATGGGCGTGGCCTATATGGAGAGATGCATCATGACCCAAGGAATGCTGGGAAAAAGGAATTTTAAATTTACGACTTACGGTTCAAGAGTTATGGACCAAAACGTAACTGGCTGTTTGGTGAGCTGTTATAGCGCCACCATGAGGCCGACTGATACAATTTTAAAATAAAATAATTTTTAAAAATATGTCCTATTTAGCACACTTGATTTCTGACCTCCAAGGTGCCGAGCAGGGCTGGACAGACAAGGCCATGGAAGTTTCCAGGGTGCTTGGTCTTCTGCAGTCCAAGTTGGTGCGGGCCAACGCTCAGGCCGTGGCCTCTGTGGTGGAATCGTGCCGTCGGCTCTGGTTGTCTCCCTCAGGCCTGGAGCCTCACATCCAGGAGGCTTTCTGTGAGCTCCCCTATAGACCAGGCATTACCTTTGGCTCAGGTGTCAATGACATTCTTCACAAGGCAGAAGACTTACACAGAGACAGAGATACTGTGGATAAGTTCCAGAAGGTCTCTAACCCGCAGGCAAAGTCTGCACCAAAGAGAACATGGCAGACCCAAGCCCAGCCCCACCAGTTCCGAGCCCAGCCCCAGGGGCAGTGGTGGGCAAACCGTGGACAAGGGTGGCCACATTACCAGAATAGAGGACGGGGACATTCCTCTGGGAAGAACCCGGGCCCTCAGAAGTCTACCTGACGGCATCGGCCGACGGCTCGGTGGGTTCTACTCCAGGTACATCGTCATTACACAGAAGGAGACGCGGTCTTCGTGGGGATGGCTATGGATTCGTCTCTTGTGAGGGTGAGTCTGCCCGCCAAGAGAGTCGACACAATTCTGTCCTGTTCTAATGGTTTTGCCGGGGGCGGACTGTGTCCGTTAGGGACTGCCAATGACTCCGGGGCCTGCAGGCCCAGTTGGGCCTTCTTCATCTCAGGCCGCTTACAGTGTTTCGGCTTGGCCAGGCAGGCTCTGCCGGCCACGGTGGTGGCACACTCGGTTTGGAGGGTGGCTACTTTTTGGGCACAACTTAAAGGGGTTCCCCTTTCAGACATCTGTGCCTCGGCTAGCTGGACGTCGCCTAGTACCTTCACCAGGTTCTACCGCATCAATGTGGTCCCTGAAAATCCTTTGGAACAAGCCGTTTTGGGGGTTGCCTCTGCTCCTTCGGATGCAGGGGGCTCCTCACTGTAATTGGGCTTAGTCCGGCCGCTTCCATGGGAACGACTTGGCTCTTGTCATTAATAGATCTCATCTCCGACTGATCTGGTAGTGTACTGTCATATATTGGAGTGATCCAATATAGCGCTACATAACGAAGGTTACATAGGTAACCACGGTTAAGTGAGCGATTGGATCACTCCAATCTAGTTGCAGAGATCTTTCACGCCTCGAAGAGGGCAGGAGGAAGGCGAAGTGACGTGCACGGGCACTATGCCCCGGAGGCGGTGCCTCACTTGCCTCGTCACTTTCCCGTGTAATAGCACAGGAATCATCTGTGAAGTCTGCTCGATGACTCTGCACAGCGGAGGAACTATCATATTGGAGTGATCGCTCACATAACCGTGGTTACCTATGTAACCTTCGTTAATACCACCGGGAGATTGAGCACATCATTTTCATCTTTGCATGTGACATGTAAACAGGAAATGCACCAGTCCAGTGTGCACCACAACAGGGCTAATTTGTGCTGACATGGAATTTGGTTTAACAGATAACATTATTCATATGGCACAAAATGCTCCCAAAACCAAAATATCGACAGGCGACAGGCACATTATGCAAAAAATAAAATAATGTATTGATTTAAGACGATTCAACTCATAACTAGCCATAAAATAATTTTCAATGTAGACTCCTAGGGAGTCTACATTGGTACTTCCCATGGCTATAATATTTTACATTCCAAGGACAGTAAGTGATACCTGAGTTGTTGAGGTTCAGTCTAAGAAGACATCTCTAGTCTCTGGAGGTCTTCACCCCTATCACAGGACAGGAAACAGGGGGTGACCATAAATGGACCTGACCAAAAAAAAAAGGAAACACATTCAGCATTTGGTTGATGTAGAGCAGGTGAGTCTCAGAAGCCTGATCAATGTCCTCCTACGGTACTACTCTGTGGAATGATTTGGAGGTTGAGTTGAAACTTTGTGGAAAATATTGAGCAGTTTAAAACTAGAGTAAAGAGGTCAATTATAAATAGATACAGAATGGAAGCAGAATAGTAGTGTTATGAAATTAACACACTGTATTGTAATAATGCCATTATGTTACATTATATTATACTACAATACTATACTCTTCTATACTCTTCTATACTATAATACAGTATACCATATTGCAATATCGAATCACATTATATTATAATTTATACCGGCATGCACTATGCCATGCTATATTACAATGTCCTGTGTTGTGTCGTGTTGTGCTGCACTATACAACACATAAACTGAACCATCGGTTTGTGTGTGGTGTCGTATAGCACAGGATGACACAAAATACACATTATGTGCTTATAGTCTACTATATTATAATACTATGTTGTATTGTGGAATGTCATACTATGACATACTTTATCATATTCATATTATTATACTAACATATTCATACTATTATACTGACACATATCTATATTACTATTATAAGACTAATAGTAACTATTACATACAACACACCACACCTTACTATATTATATACTCCATATATTCTATCTATACCTTGTCATTGTATATAGTACTATGCAACTTATGATGCTCATTGCCATCTGTCATCTGAGGGCGCCCAGATTGGAAGTGGAATGCAGTCAATGCATTCCATTTCCACTGGAAAATGTATTTGTTATTTATGTATGGTCGTATTTATGTATTTATGTTGGAAAATGTATTTATGATCTCAGGTATAAACGTGCAATAATATACATAAACTATCTATCTATATAACATACATGTGTAAATATGTAATTTAAATGTACATAGTAAACTAAACAATTGTGGACTTCGGGGTGGGGCTTGACAAGCCAAGTGGCTTCTCCCTGGCCCTTTTTTGGACCTTGGGCAGGATACGGACATTTTGAACAAAGGGGAAAAAAAAAATCCATGCACTGTGCCTGTGTGCCTTATCAAAAGAAGAAGAAAAAAATGTGTACCTACTGTGACTGTCCCTATGTGCCTTATCAAAAGAAGAGAGAAAAAAAATGTATGTACTGTTACCATGTCTTGGTCCGAAAATAAACTGAAACTGAACTGAACTGAACTGAACTAATGTTTTGTACAGTAACAGTAAGGTTATGGAGTGACTTGTAGGTGGTGAGTAGTATTTTGAATTCAATTTGTTGTTTCACAGGGTGTGTCGGGGCTGCCGGCTACTTGACAACTAACCACCGGGAGGTGGCGATAGAGCCACGCCCACACAGTTTTAGCGATAACCATAAATATCTTTCGCCCAAATAGCAAACAAAGAAAGAAAGGAAGGCAAACAACTTGTTTAGCTTTTAGGTTTTGCTGCCTTCGTACCCGTGATGCACATGGTCCTTCTCACTGTTAACAATGTGGTTATTCAATAAAATAACCCCAAAGGTCCTACACCATCATTATACAGTACATTACGGTTTACGGTGTGTTTAAACATGTTGCATTTATTTGGGTTTGTTATTTTCTGTGTTTATTATTTTCAAGCAATCTCATGCTGTGAATCTGGCTGAAATGCTGGTGCACGGCACCGGGAAGAAAAATGCTCCAAGGTTGGGGACCCTTTGGGTGGTGGCAGCTGAGGGGCGCATAATTTCTAGATCCGTCTATGCAGCCAGGCAGGCAGTCTAGGCATGAGTTAGTCTGCCTGTTCAAAGTGCCTGTTATCACGGCTTCAAGCATAAACCCGATAAGGAATGCTGCCTGGGCTAAACATTAACCTATAGCTACTATCGGACATGCTCTACTACAGTGGTTTTGAACCAGTGGTCCGGGGACCATCAGTGGTCCTTGATATGGTTCCAGGTGCTCCCCAGGTAAATTGGTTAACCAGATCAAAAGTTGGTTAACCAGATTTATTACATGGCTTGAATGAATGCTCCAATCAGAAGCCAGCGTTCTGGTCATGTGAGCGGTGACATATTACACTATAATTCACCGCTCCGCTCTATATTGGACCGCTGCATAATCAAGGTCCCCAAAGTGCAAACAGCTGTGTTCATATCAATCCGCGATGCGCTTTCGCATTTAGTTCCAGCACGCCGTTAGCGGGTCCATTTGGTTAGCTACGTATTTGGTTGTTTACATGGCGTTGCCGTCACCCTCTCAATGACCACTGGTGGTCCTTGGACCACCACTGGTTGAAAACCACGGTGGGCTTCCGCATTTAGTTCCAGCACGCCGTTAGCGGGTCCATTTGGTTAGCTACGTATTTGGTTGTTTACATGCCGTTGCCGTCACCCTCTCAAGGACCACTGGTGGTCCTCGGACCACTGGTTGAAAACCACTGACGTAAGCCATGTAATAAGTGGGATAATAACACCCTTCGAACGGGTGATTTGTTTCCTAACTGACAAAGGTCAGGAAAGGTTGTTTCCTAACTGACAAAGGTCAGGAAAGGTCAGGGCTCGTCGGGTGTTATCCCTTACGTAACTCTTGAGTTTGGTTTCATGTTTAAACTCTGAAGAGTTAAAATATTCATCATCTGAATTAGCCCAATTAAGTCTACACAACTAGAAGAAATTGATCTGTATGTTTGCCTGTTTGTTTTCCCAAATTCATATTGTGGACAAAAGCAAAATACATCTTTAGTTTTGGGGGTCTGTGGGGCTAAAATGTCCTCAAATGGTGGTCCGTGACTCAAATTTGAATAAACAGTGGGCCCTGGAATCAAAACGATTGAAAACCACTGCTCTACTACAATTTCATAGCAACAGCAATCATGTTTCCAGTATAAGGAAGGATACAAAACACATTCCTGTGTGCCTGTTACGTCTCCACTCACCTTCATTAAAATGATGATTTGGTGCCTTGTCCCCTGAGCAAGGCACTTGCTCAGGGACAAGGCACCAAATCATTGGCCAAGGCTGGGACTCGAACTAGGGGACCTTTCTGTTTCTCTGAGATAGAAAGAAAAGAAAAAAGAAATGTGATCAGTATATTTAGAGTTCTACAACATTAAAGGGGAATTCCGCCGATGTTCATGTGATATATTTGACACTGCAATAGAAACCCCACGCCAATGTCATTTGCAGTCAATCATATATATATATATATATATATATATATATATATATATATATATATATATATATATATATATATATATATATATATATATATATATATATATATATATATATATATGGAGCCATGAACATCAAACCACTAGTAACGACATAGCAACAGACATGCAGTAATGGTAGTAGTAGTAGTAGTAGTAGTAGTAGTAGTAGTAGTAGTAGGCCTAGTTGTAGGCTACCCAGTCTGTTGCGTGCTAAAAAAAAAAAGACAGTGCACCTATTCCCTGTGGTGGAAGTTATACAGCAGTAACATTAACATTATTATTGTGTTACATAATAAATGTATAAAACTCTTACCAAGGACGAAGTAGTGTTTCTGTTTCAGCATACATGGACATCATGTCGAGTCAAAATGGAGCGTGAACTGTCTGTCACCCTGATGATGAAGCAGGAAGGACGTGTGTGTGTGTGTGTGTTTGTGTATTTGTGTGTGTGTGTGTGTGTGTGTGTGTGTGTGTGTGTGTGTGTGTGTGTGTGTGTGTGTGTGCGTGCGTGCGTGCGTGCGTGCGTGTTTATGAAAGAGAGAAATCAAGCGAGCAAGAGGGAAAGAGAGTGAAGAACAAATCAGGAAGTAAGTCTGCACACACACGCACACACAGGCACGAACATGCGCACACAACAACGAATTACAACAACCTGCATCCTGCCCATATATGGTGATCCTCTGTGCTCACACACACACACACACACACACACACACACACACACACACACACACACACACACACACACACACACACACACACACACACACACACAGGCACGCACACGCACAGTATTGATGCACTATTCCTCTAAGTCATGTGACTTCACTTCATTGAGTTTGGGCCGGGGCCAGAGTTTTTGTGTGTGTGTGTGTGTGTGTGTGTGTGTGTGTGTGTGTGTGTGTGTGTGTGTGTGTGTGTGTGTGTGTGTGTGTGTGTGTGTGTGTGTGTGTGTGTGTGTGTGTCCGCATGAGCCTGCATTTGCGTGTGTGCAACGTTCAACCTAACCTCAGTAGAACAATGCCTGAACGTAACTGGCATAAAAGGTGAGGGAGATAACTAAAAGGTGGCAGCACATAAATAAAAAGGCCGCAGCAGATGTGGAATGATTAAACGTCGCAGTAAAGAAGTAAAAAATCATGGCAGATAGTTAAAAGTTGCGGCAGATAAATAAAAGTCATGGCTAGTGGCGGATATTGTTTGCAATCTCACGATAGATACAGTATGTATAGATATGATACAGAGACCACTATACAATATGTATTGATTTATCGATATATATCTATATTGATTATACGTTCATTCAAAAATAATGACCATGTTGCACAAATAAAACACAATAAAACACTTTCAGGCTCAAGGAGATCTTTAAATTCCAAAAATCTCTGGGAGTGTTTTACAACTGCCAAGTTGGGCTTTGATAAATTCAGGATATATTGATAGTTCGCAGTTTTGTAATTAAATAATCTCAACTAATCGCTTACCAATATTTGACCTGAGCAGTATTTTTTGGTCAATTTAAAACAGACTGGTATACAGCATATCAATGAGTGAGTTTTCTTAAATACAATAACTAATCGTCTGACTGGTGGGGACTGTCCGTAGATCTGAAGTCCCAGAGATCCTATACTGTATGTCCCATTACTCTGAATATGCACTGGAATTCCACCATCAGCATAACGGTTGCCACCTTGTTTTAAGCACTGTGTCCACACTGACATGTTATGTTGAGGGTTAGAGATAGGATTGGCAGGTTGAAATTTTTCCAGTGAAAAAGGTTCTGTTGTGTAAAATCTGTGTGATTAAATGAGTTAATTATTTTAATTGCATCATTTTTTCTGTAATTAATTAATTTCAATTAATCAGTTAAAGATGAAAGGTTCGGGCGATCAGAAATATCCCTCATGCTGACAAATGAAAAAGGAGTCTCACAGAAACGCTGCTCACTTTCTCCTTGAAGCCGAAAAGATTAACTCAGATATCCTTTGGCCAGGTGTGTTTGTCTTATTATTAGTGGTGCGCAATATTATTATGTCTAATATCCGATCTCTGACATTAATGGTTGCCCACCTGCCCCTGGCAGGTAAATGAAACTTTTATCTGTTTTCTGGTATGACATAAAAATAAGAGCAGGCTTTAACTCTTTAACTCTGCTGTTTTCACTGTTGCTACACTCTCTCAATGGTCAAGTGAGCATGACCTTTGGGAAAGTAGGACCTGACATGTATACTTGCCTGCCGGACAAGTGCCTCTGAGTGCAGCACCACTGACTGGCCTATTTATACTGTGTGCATCAATTAACTCAATGCACAACATGTGTGTAGTCACACCTCCATCCAGTTTGACTCAGGCCAGGTGTGACAATCCTTCTTCCCCCCAGTGATACTCATGTTTGATAAAATACAAATATTTAGCCTATGCATTACTTACACTGTTTTATGTATGACAACCATGGTTAAGGTTGTACAGAATAATCCTATGTGTTACAAATTATATACTTTAAAGTCACTATGTTGTCACTGCCTATAAAAGAGATTCTGATTCAAGAGATTGTGATTTAAACAACACTTATAGTCAGAGCTTCATAATCTCCATAATAACATCATCACCATTGGATAAGAGACAACCTCCGATAGATATTGAAATTTATTCAATATGTACCAGAATAAATTGTATTGTACTTTTGCAAATTGCAAACTGTTGCTGATGTCTGAGGTGGGTGGGTCTTTTAGTAGCTTCATGATGCTCTGTGACATTATAGAATGTGGGTTTGTTTCTCTGCATACACCCCTAGTTTTTTTTTCTTTCTCCAGGAAGGTTTTGGGTAAATTTTACCCATGTTTACCCATATCAACAATTTGAGCAAATTATCCAATGTTTATTTTCACATCACGAAATAAATTCTTCCCAATTTCTCAACTTTTTTTGCAGTTACAAAATACTCATAAAAGAGAGAAACATGATAGTAAACACATTAGGATGCATAAAAAAAGGCATTAAAAGTAAAACACAAAATGTCATGGGACTTTCGGATTCAGGGACACATGATGTGGCCCACAGGTTAATTTTTATTTATCCCCCCTTTTTTTGCAATTGCATGTATATAGGTTCATAAAGTTAACAAATAAAACTACATGCATTTGATACTGAACAGTATTCCAATTCAAAAAGGAAAAAAATGAGAAACACTTCAAAATTATAGCAAAACATGCATTCAGTATAGGCAAGCTCAAATCACTTCAATTGACCCAAATGTCAAAACATCAGTATGCAGAATTGTTTCATTTTAAGGTGGGACGTTTGTCCGTGTACAGCTTCAGCTTCTCCGTGTACATCATGGGTACATGCTTTTAGTCAGACATTCAATTGGTCAGATCTCTAACCCTCACCCCAAACTCCCAAGAGAACCAATGCATGTCTGACCAATGCTATGTCTAACCAAAGTATGCCTCCTGCACATCATCGTCTATAGATTTTACTCTCCCTGTTCCCTGTATCTGAGACCTATACTGTTGTGCTCTCTCAAAAGTTTTCGATGATCCACCGCACAGAGGTCCATGCAGGAGGTCTCCTGTCTACTCTTGCCCCTTCAGCACCTCCTGCTGCACCCACATCATCAACTGGTGGTATTCTGTCTCTCTGGCTGCAGCTTCAGCACCTCCTGCTACACCCACATCATCATACAGGTGGTATTCTGTCTCTTCACTGGCTGCAGCTTCAGCACCTCCTGCTACACCCACATCATCATACTGGTGGTATTCTGTCTCTATGGCTGCAGCTTCAGCACCTCCTGCTGCACCCACATCATCATACTGGTGGTATTCTGTCTCTATGGCTGCAGCTTCAGCACCTCCTGCTACACCCACATCATCATACAGGTGGTATTCTGTCTCTATGGCTGCAGCTTCAGCACCTCCTGCTACACCCACATCATCATACTGGTGGTATTCTGTCTCTTCAGCATCGGAACGAGCAAATTCGTTGTAATAAACTAGCTCAACGTTGCTCCGTCTTACATTATAATAAACAGTGCCAATGTCTTGCGTGCAGGCACAACGTCTTCTGATGACCTGTAGAAACACAACAGGAAACACGCTCAGAGGTGACTCTCCTAATTTAAGAATGTCTCACTTGGGAGCCTGATGTTGAATACAGAATTACCTTCCAGAGCCGATAGAGAATCAGGATCAAGAGCAGCAGCACAATGATTGTACATTTGAGAATGTTAGTTGTCAGATGAGAGGCTGTGCAGGGAGACGTGTTAAATATGTTTAAACATTACGTAAAAACAGCTCTATTCTTTCTTGATTAAATTTCAAATTGTCACTTGAGAGTACAGGCATTTTACCTCTGACAGTGAGAGAGAGGACGTCGCTCTTAGAGGAGAAGTTGTGATGTAACACATGGATCTGATAAACACAGCTGTAATTACCCTGGTGGGTGTGGTTTGCTGCAGGAAACAAGAAGGTGGCCGAGTGATTGACAGCTGCCTGGATCCATACAGGTCCATACCAAAAAATTAGAATATCAAGGAAAAGTTGGTTTATTTCCACAATTCCATTCAAAATCCCGAACTTTCATTAATTATAGATCCAGTGCTCACATTGTAAATGATTTCAAGTATTTAAAAAATAGAATATTTTATGAGACAACTAAAAATATGTTTTAAAACAAGAAATGTTGACTGAAAAGTATATTAATGTATACAGTTAATACTTGGTCTGGACTCTGGACTACTTTTAGACAAATTGTTTCATCAATGGGCGTGGCATGCAGGTGATCAATCTGTGGTACTGTTGAGGAGTTATGGAAGACCAGTTAGTTTTGCTTTGATAACAGCCGTAAATTATTTTGTATTGTTCAGTCTTATGTCTCACACCTTCCTCTTGACAATACAACCCAGATTCTCTGTTGGGTTAAAAGTCAGGACAGTTGGCAGGTCAGTTAAGCGCAGTAATACCATGGTCAGTACAGCAGCTACTAGTAGTTTTAGCTCTGTGGGCAGGTGCCAAATCGAGCTGGAAAGGAAAATTAGCATCTCCATTAAGCTTGTCAACATACCGAAGTACAAGGTGCTCTAAAAGATGTCAGGGGCGGATCTAGGCATGGGCATGGGGGTGGGGGGGGGGGGGGGGGGGGGGGGGGGGGGGGGGGGGGGCAATGCCGCCCTAAGTGCCCTGACTGCCCCACCAAACATGATGGCATGCAAAACAACACAAGATATTTCAATTTAAAGTGCTTATGTTTACAACGTAAAATGATTTGAAACACTACTACTGCTTACTAACTACAAATGTCGCATGACTAAACCAACAGCATTTCATCATTGAAAACAGAAAAACAGTCAGATTCAGACCTTTAGCTTTATGCATGCTGCGTGTCTGTTGCAACTTCAACAACAGCTGATGTTATTATTGATGCTTGTACTTGCCTAATAAAAGTCCTGTAACCGAAAATGGTACCTATACCATTTTCTCTTGACCCACCCCAATTGGGAAATGTTACATCCGCCCCTGAGGCGTGTGGTGACTAACTGACAGGTGGAGGAGAGATGCAGGTTTTCATAGTAAAGGCGACCCACAGTCGGAATTAAAGCTGATCTGCGTAATTTCTCCGCCCTGCATTTGAACCTTTGACATTATTTAACATTGGGCTAATACAGCTGGCCTGCTTGCTCAGTGGTTACACCTTGACCTTCATATTCGAGCTCTGTGTCAGATCCTGTGTCCAGGGAGATATGGCCTTGCTCACATCAGCCCATCTTATCTCTTCATTTGGTTTCTAGTTGACAGAAAGCTAAAGCTGCTTCTGAGAAATGGAGGTGATCTGGGGACAGAACATTCTGATGTCGCTATAAGCACACATTTCTGTGTTTTTGCAAGCAACCACCAACCGATGAGGACGCCTGTGTGTGTGTGTGTGTGTGTGTGTGTGTGTGTGTGTGTGTGTGTGTGTGTGTGTGTGTGTGTGTGTGTGTGTGTGTGTGTGTGTGTGTGTGTGTGGAGCCTGGCCTTGATATACAGATAGCACCGTCCTTCTGAGTAAAATAAAAAGGCCAACAACACAACACCCTACCCCATTTTCCTCCAGGGGTCTATAACATAAATATACCTATACCTCTCTAGCAACTACTGGAACTCGTTTTTCTTAAATAACATGTCACTTACATTCAAATGAGCTTTATTTGTATGAAAAAACATACATTTACATAGCCAATGCATGCATTAAAATATATTAATACAATATAAAAACAGTTGAACATGAGGGAAGTATATACAGTTGGATGGGGTGCAGCATTGTTTAAACAGTTATGTAACATTGCACTTGTTATATAATAAGGGTGTAATGTTTAGTGTTTTCTTGAACACATAACAAGAATCCTTTGCAGTCCAATTGGACAAATAGCAGCATTTAAAATATTTTAAAAATCTAAATATTTAAATAGTGTACAAAAATCACAACCATGTGAATGGGTAGACGCCTCCACTGTCTACAGTATTTGCTCACACACTGTGACGTAACATGTTCCATTCATTGTCAGTGGAAACGTAATGTTTGTGTAGGACAAAGTTTGGGAACCTACACTAAAAGCTGGTTATACTGTAGCGCCTTGAAAAAGCATCATATTTAAGATATATTCAAAGATAGCAGCTCTGTTTACATGTGCAGTAATGTGCAGTAGGGTGATTAAAACTAAAGTTGGGTGTAGTACAGGTAAAGTAAACAGGATAACTTATTCTCTATGTTTGGTAGCAGGTTGTGTCTGGACTGAAGTATTTCAAATATAAACATACAGTAAATGTCTACAAACTTTAGATGGAACCCCAAAGATATGATATAATATCCTGCAGTCTCGTCATACCCATAGCTGTCGTATTTCAGAAAGAGCATTCAATTTGTTGGTTGCAAAGTGCTTCTCGCATCGCAGCGCGTCTTGCAGTGCAGTTGCTTGACGCTGGAGTGAGCATCTGTGAGGAGAGATTGAATTGTAGGAAACATACAGTTAAAGATCATGGTCACACCAGCGCTTCATTGATTTGACAATGTAAGTAATGATTGTGGCAATGCCCATATGGAAAAAAAAGCTTTATATGTGAAATCTTGAAAGTGGCACATTTTTATACAAGCCACAAGAAAAATACTATGGATCTTATATCTGTTTTTGTATGCCATATATTATACTTATAATTTACAAAATTATAAGAATAATATATGTTTATATGTTTCACTCAGCTGATGCATACTCCAACCCTTAGTCTTGTTGTATTTGGCCGAAAATTATACTTTATACTTTAAATAATCACAAATGTCAATTCACAGAGAGACTACCCATGTATACTCCTGCAGCTGCTCTATATATACAATATATCCTTACAGTGGTTTGCTGGGCTGTTCCATTTGTGGCAGTGCTAAATAACTATGAAAGCCCCATTAGTCTTTTTTATGCTCTGTTACACATACCCTAGCCTGGTCTAGCCCTCAATGATTTTGGCCTTGGGGGGGCGGGGGTGTCGTGGGATCCACACGGCTGAAGTGCTGCGCTCTGATTTGATCTCACTAACGTGTCGTCATCTCCGGCCCCTCCCGCGCCCGTCCACTGCTGTTCTACGTCACATCATTTAGAGCGACGCCCACCCCGGAAGGTTCACTCCCACTTGAAGGCCACTTTCCAACGTGCGTTAGTCCAGGCTTTCCGTTCTCGCGCAAGGCGAACAAAAATGAAAGCCTGGGTGTCGAGGCTACACATACCCAGGCTGAAGTAGGGCCAGCCTTCACTGTCAACCATGCTGGCAACAAATCATATTTGCCCTCTCCCCCCATGCTTCCTTCTGTAAAGTGCAGGGCTGGCCAACCGGTCACAGACTAAGAGCCACGTTTTTCATTGTGTTACTGCAAAGAGCCACATCAAAGAGGGTTCCAGGTGGTCCCCAGGCTAAATGATGGAGGTTGGTTAGCCAGATGTAACTCTTTGAGAGCGTAAACATGAAACCAAATGGACCCTTGCGGGTCCATTTGGTTTCATGTTTACACTCTCAAGAGTTAAAATATTCATCATGTGAATTAGCCCAAGTCTACACAACTAGAGAATGTAGAAGATTAATGGTGATTTTGATCTGTATGTTTGACTGTTTTGTTTTCTCTGAAATCCAGCCTGGAATTGTTGACAAAAGTAAACAAAATCTTTAGCTTTGGGGTCTGTGGAGGTAAAATGTCATCAAATGGTAGTCCATGGCTCAAATTCTGAATAAATGGTGGGTCCTGTTATAAAAAAAAGGTTTTTGATGGTTTCATGTGGAAGCCCCTTAAGAGCCACATGTAACCAGCTGAAAAGCCGCATGCAGCTCGCGAGCCACGGGTTGGCCATCCCTGGTAAAGTGACTGTTTGCTGGCTGCGTTTTAGCCTCACAATTACCTCATTGGTGATGTCTATTGACCTGTAGTGTTCCATGTCCACGGTGGCAAAGATGAGCCGTGCCTCCGTCAGAAACACCACCGTCTGCCTGTTAGAGGACAGTGGAAAAGGAGACGCATAATGGCACCGGTGTTGATTGTCTTAGTGTTAGTCAACTAATTATCCTAATATTTTAGTCGGCTAAATCTACTATTGAATTAGTCCTTGAATGACCCCTGGAAACACTGTTACAAACTACTGCAGATCTATCACAGTACGTTTTATATCTGTCGTCTCCCTCTCCTGGCGATAAGAGGTAACTGCATAAACCATGTGTGGAAAAAACAGCCTGCTCCACATAGCACTGTGAATATATTTATTAAGGAGGCTCCCAATTGAATGGCATTGATTCACTTCTGTTCTGTTTTTGAACCATGGACATGGGATCATGAACCGTTGTGTGGGCTTATAGATCGTCTATTTTCATCTCAGGTTTAAAATATGAACTGTTATACGGGATCTGTAGTCTATAGTCTAGGGCAGGGGTTTTCAACAGGTGGTCCGGGGACCACCAGTGGTCCTTGAGAGGGTTCCAGGTGGTCCCCAGGGTAAATGATGGAAAGTTGGTTAACCAGATGTAACTCTTGAGAGTGTAAAAATGAAACCAAATGGACCCTTGCGGGTCCATTTGGTTTCATTTTCACACTCTCAAGAGTTAAAATATTCTTCATCTGAATTAGCACCACTTAATTAAGAAGTCTACACTGTTTTGTTTCCCAGATACAGCCTGGAATTGTGGACAAAACCAAAATAATTCTTTAGTTTTAGGTCTTTTGGGTGAAAATGTAATCAAGTGGTGGGCCGTGGCTCAAATGCTGAATAAATGTTGGTCCCTGGAGTCAAAAAGGTTGAAAACCCCTGGTCTAGTCCTCCTAACACTTGAATCTAGTCAACTCCAGCAAGCTGCCATGAATTATTCAGAACCAAATGTAGACAAAACGAAAGCATGTAAGGAACTAGTGGGTCTTACCAGATGGCAGGCATAGTCATGCCATTAAGTCCACGCTTCAGCTCCTGAAGGCTGATGCCCTCTGTGTCTTGACAACTCTT
The DNA here is from genome assembly GCA_039105355.1 of Benthosema pterotum. Lineage (NCBI taxonomy): Eukaryota > Metazoa > Chordata > Actinopteri > Myctophiformes > Myctophidae > Benthosema > Benthosema pterotum. The sequence continues at coordinate 8,581,536 of CM076975.1, read as the reverse complement.
TATCAAACTCAGCACCTTTGGGGGAGAATCAGAATATTTTTTATTGGCAAGTAGGACTATGCATATTTTGTTGCAGCATTAGATTGGATAACAGCAGTATTAAAGGTAGGGGAAGTGATTTCACTTTTGTCAGATATCACCCCCAATTTTTTTTTTCTGTTAAAATGCTCTATTATAAGGTGTGGAAACCACATATGGAGTTTCCCCCTCCCCCACGTTAGCAGAGGAGCTAATAAAAGTTCCCCAGGTCACCACAATTCTCCTCCAATCAGGAGAGAGCAGCAGGTTCACATAGTGTAGCTACTTTTGGGGGCCCCTAGTGCACCAGGCTGGTACTACACCATGAATTTCAAATCACTTCCCCTACCTTTAAGGTGAGCTTTAATTTGCCCTCTGAGCAAAAGTCGTCTTTTACACGTCTAAAAATCAGTCTAAAAATGGGGTAAAATAATCAAAAAATGGAAGTTTTTAGTCGTCTGGGCTTGGATTAGACATTGAAACAAAATTGTTTCATTAATACTAATGAATACTTAGCTTTATTTTGAAACATTAATTTTAGACTTAGGTTTTGTTTTTGTTATTAATTATGGACCACAGACAGTTCAATAACTATTCCTAAATTAGCTACACAGGCAGTAGTATCTGTAAGACAGTATAGATGGGCACAACAGCAGGCAACCAAGATATATATTAACACGAAACATTACTTTGTTGATGGCCTTGGTCAATTTGTAGTGATAGCCGTCAATGGGAGAGAAGACCAGTCCATCGTCAATCAGGGACTCCACTGCTTGCCTGTTGATAGGACAGTGGGGAAAAAAAAAGCATACTATTTAAATAGAGCCACTGTTACATGATCTCACAGAAAACTGAACGGAACAAACCACAACCTTTACTAAATGTACTTGTACTGATGGTTCTCGTAGGACACATAGCTCCTCAGGGGACCACATATACTGTAACTACTGCTCTAGCATTGTCCATATGTAGACGGCTGTATGGCATGATTACAATGTCAGTCAGTGTCAGTCAGCTAACATGATTAATTTAGATTAATCATATTTAATATGCCAATCTAACCACTGATCCAACACAGAGGGGTAAGGGTAGACAGACATTATGGCAGGTAAATAAAGTCCGCTTGTGGAGTTTGCTTTCAAGCTGCCAAAAACATAGAAAACAACAACATGACATATACAGCTAGATATTAGATCGCTATTAAAAAACAACATAAGATCACTTGGGAAAGACAGTAGAGGATCTTACCTGACAACAGGCAAACTCATGCGACTATATCTCTTCAGGTCGAGAAGACAGATTCCCTCAGAATCTTGAAAGCACATGATCAAACCCAGCACCTTTGGAGAGAAAAAATATTAATTAATTAAATAAATCAATCAATCAATAAAATAAATAAATACACAAACACACAAACAATCAGAACGCAATACATTACTTTGTTGATGATGTCCGTGGACGTGTAGTGGTACTGGTCGATGGTAGAGTAGATGTATCCCTCGTTGCTCAGGAACTCCACTGCCTCCCTGTCACAGGAAGGAGCATGGAAATCAATCCCTTAACATTTAGATGGTGGTGTCCTGACATGGCGGCGGCAATTCAGACCCAGAGCTGAATGTGGCGCCATGTGAGTTCATGAGACTCACAGCACACAGTACACAGAGAGCAACCACACTGCGGTTGCTCTGCCACACTACAACCATTGACACCTTTTAAATCTTCTCCCCCCGTGACCCTCCAAGCCATTTTTGAGCAGACGGTAATAAGGCAAGCTAAGAATGTAACCTCTGACCCCTCACATGTTCTTTACTCAGAATATGAACTAATGAGATCAGGTAGAAGGTATAGGACACCACAGTGCAGACACAACCGTTTTAAACATTCATTTGTACCTCTTTCTATAAAACTGTTAAATAGGTAGTCATTTCCCTTACATAGGGGTAAGCACTTAGGGTGTATATGTTATTTGTTCTTGTGTTGTCGGATGGTTTGTTTTCTGTCTATTGTATGTATATGTATGCAGCTGTGGTCCTGTCTCCAAGACAAATTTCTCCCTCGGGAGACAAATAAAACTTGAACTTGAACTTGAACTTGAAATGAAGTGTGAAAACTGTTACCCCAGCAGGGAAGTGGTACCACCCTGGTGCCTCAGGAGCAGCCAGATGGTAACAGTGACAATATCAAGTGCTCACCACTGTAACTACAACTGCATGCTGACGAGGGCCAACTTGCGCAACTTGCAAGAACCCCTGCCACCTCCAGGAGATAATAATACAATGGTAATTACACATTACTATTACACCCAGGGCCCGGGCGGATGTAACATTTTCCAATTGGGGGAGCAGGAGAAAATGGTATGGGGGCGGCTTCATCGCCCGTGTCGCTTCGTGCCACGGGTGATGAAGTCGCACCCATACCATTTTCGGTTACAGGACTTTTATTAGGCAAGTAAAGCATCAATAATAACATCAGGTGTTGTTGAAGTTACAACAGACACGCAGCATGCGTTAAGCTAAAGGTCTGACTCAGAGAGTTTTCTCTTTTCAATGATGAAGTCCTGTTGGTTTAGTGTTGCCACAATTGCAGTTAGTCAGTAGCAGTAGTAGTGTTTCAAATCATTTTAAATATAAGCACTTTAATTTGAAATTTCGTGGGTTGTTTTGCATGCCATCATGTTTGGTGGGGCAGTCTGGGCACCCCATGCCGATGCCTAGAAGTGACAACTGACGGGCCTCGAACCAAAATTGTGTTTTTTCCGCTCACACTGGCTCTGTTCGCGCAGTACATATAATAATGTATTCTTACCAGATGACAGGCAGCTCCAGGTCTCCAAGTCTCTCCTCCAGGTCTTGAAGGCTGATGCCCTCGACAGCATGACAGCTCTTGATGACCCGCAGCACCTTAGGAGGGAACCACAGTTGTTTTCTTAGGAATGTGGCAAGGCAAGTCCTGACGGTTTTCCGAAAAACACAGAATGAAATGTTTCTGTTGTCAGTGGTGTCCAACCATTTTTGTGTGAAGAAACCCACGCCACGAACATGTGTAATTGTGTGCCGACCAAAATGAAAATGTGTTGTTCCAGGGATCTCACCTGAAGCAAAGATTTGAGTTAAAAGCGTTCGCCCGGAAATATTCATATTCATTTTTACACTCAAAGATTTGTGGGACTTCAAAAATAGCAGACCTGGGGCTCCATTTTCGTTACCGCTATATCCCCCTCTTTGCCTTTTTAAACTATTTAAAAAAAAACATTTTTCAGTAGTTCAAATGACCAGTCTACAAGCTCACAACGTGTTAATAGATTAATATGTTGAACTATTAAAAAAAAAAAAAAGTAAACTGTGTCTCTGTGGAAACAGGGGGAAAAGGGATGCATGATATTTTGTGTCCTGAACACGTTTTGGTGTTTTATCTGTTGAAAAATAGCAGATCAACAAGCTCATGTCGCGCCACCGAGTGGCGCGACATGAGCTTGTTGTTCTGCTATTTTTGAAAAAATGTGAAAATGTGCTGCAAATCTCTGAATATGTTATTTTGGAAGCAAACATGTTTAACTTAAATTTTTGCTTCTGGGGGATCCCTAGAACAACTTGTTTTCAGATGGGGGGTCTGCAGCCAAATATGGATAATTATGGTGGTCCTTGGCTAGAAATATGTTAGCATCACTGACACAGGAGCACAGATTTTTTCAGAAAAACTAAAATCTAGTGTCAGAAACTATAGAATCTAGTGTCAAAAACTCGATTCTAGCGTCAGAAAGTAGATTCTAGTGTCAAAAAGGAGATCCTAGCATCAGAAACTATCATTTAGTGTCAATAACTAGAATGTAGTGTCGGAAACTACTGTAGAATCTACCGTCAAAAGCTAGAATGTTGCTGCAGCTATAATCTGGTGTCAGGAACTACTGTATAATCTGGTGTCAGAAACTCGAATCGAGGGTCAGGACACAATGGGTTAAAATGATGAATACATCAATAGAAATAACAATAACAATGTATAGGAGAGGAGGGGCTCTTACAGCATGTCAGCGTAACTCATGCCACTGATCCTCCGCATCAGGTCCCGAAGGCTGACACCCTCAGCATCTCCACAGCACTTCACCAAGCGCAGCACCTGAGGACAGGGTCACAATAGACCAGGGGTTTTCAACCTTTTTGACTCCAGGGACCACCATTTATTCAGCATTTGAGCCACGGACCACCACTGAGGATATTTTTAGACCCAAAAACTAAAGATTTCTTTTGATTCTGTCCATGACAATTAATCTTCTAGTTGTGTAGATTAGATTATACTATATTTCATTAAATAATGCAATGCAATAGAACAGTGGTTTTCAATCAGTGGTCCGGCGACAACAATGGTCCTTGAGAGAGTTCCAGGTGGTCCCCAGCTAAATGATGGACAGTTAGTTAACCAGATGTACAGTAACTCTTTGAGAGCGTAAAAAATGTACACTCTCAAGAGTTAAATATTTATCACAGGAATTAGCCCCAAGTTTAATGGTCATGTTGGTTTGTATGTTTGTCTGTTTTGTTTCCCAAATCCAGCCTGGAATTGTGGACAAAAGCAAAAGAGATGTCCTCAAATGGTGGCTCAAATCAAAGAGGTTGAAGACCACTGCAATAGAACAATAATAAACATTCTGGCATCCATAACAGGACCTTACGAAATGAATTATAGTATTGTCAGGCCTTACAGCAAAGGAAAAACTCCATACACAATAGGGAAACATATTTACTTGGTCTTATGTGTGACATTTATTGTGCAGCTTGACTTTACTGTAGGCAGATTTCAAGTTTTTGTTTGTCTGATTGTTTGTATGATTTTAAATACCTTGTGCGATCAACCCCATTAAATAGGGGTAGCATATCTTTTTATGGTGTAACCCAGTGGTTTTCAAACAGTGGTCCGGGGACCACCAGTGGTCCCTGAGAGGGTTCGAGGTGGTTCCCCGACTAAATGATGGAAAGTTAGGTGTAACTCTTTGAGAGCGTAAAAATGAAACCAAATGGACCCTTGTGGGTCCATTTGGTTTCATGTTTACGCTCTCAAGAGTTAAAATATTCATCATCTAAATTAGCAGTCTACACAACTAGAGAATGTAGAAGATTAATGGTCATTTTGGTCTGTATGTTTGACTGTTGTTTTTTCTCCGAAATCCAGCCTGGTATTGTAGACAAAAGCAAAATAAATCTTGCTTTATACTGGCGATTCAAACACTGCGCATCTACAAGTCCCTAGTGGGATATGAGCTTGTAGATCTGCTATGTTTTGGCTTTCTCCATGCAGTTGACATAAAGTGCTCACCTGCTGCTGGTCTGGGCTCAGCCTGTTAGCAGCCATGTTTTGACACTCACTTGTGATTCTGAGAAGGAAAGACATACAAGATGGCCATGGGTTGTTGTTTTTGTTTATTTACCAAATGGGTTGGTTAACTAGCATCTATCTAATGTGGAATAGCAACATACCAATGTTTATATACGAACGGCTGTTACACACCACGTGTTTACCTATATTTGATGATACCAAACTAACCATTTAAAGTTTGTTTGTGTTAAAATACAGTCTACACACTAAAGTCCTGTCATACCAATCTGGCTCTGGTTGTTGTTAGTCTCAAATCATGAATAATGTTCTCAATGAGCCATGCTGAAAATGTATAATACATAAAATACAATCCTGTGACTTTAAAGTATAGTATTGCTACACTGTATAGAGGCTTTATATCGGACAGTAAACAGAAACAATGTAATGTAGGCCTAATGTGCTACTCTGGCATGTTTTAATGCTTTGACAACTTGTCTTGTGTCTTAATTTTACATATGCTACAGTAGGCCTATATGCTAACAGGCCTAAACATGCTGTTTGTAACTTACCTTGAGCTTTTCAGTGGAAACAAGTTGACCTCTTGGTTGTTTCCAGGCAGACAGACAACTTCAAGTAATGTGAAGTAGGCCTAAACACTTCTTATGGAGATCAACCATCACCTCTGGATAATCCTCATTGGTTGATTCAATGACTTAGCTGCTGCTCCCCCTTCCCCCCTACCCCCACACCAATACCAACACACACACACACACACACACACACACACACACACACACACACACACACACACACACACACACACAGACACACACACACACAACCAACACAGTGATGTGCTAACTCTGTTGTTTTAGATTAGGGCTGCAACCACCACCTTGTTTTGATCAATCTTATCTAAATGCTTTAGTGCTTTGAGGCTCAGTTCTACAAGCTCACAATTACATCACAAGGTGACAGAACTTAAGTTTAAGAAGCCCTTACACATATTTTTGACACACTTCTACAAGTGCACAATATATACATTTTAAACTTAAAACGGCCACAGCAGAGGAAAGCAGAATCCAAGTCTGAAATCTCCTGTACAGCACCATCTGAGACATACCAAATCTATTTCTCAGGAGAAAACAATGAGAAACATAGCTTTGAAATACAACACTTGAGCAATATTTAAACCATATATGAGATTGATATGAGGCAAAAATGAGATATAAGCTCATGGCTCCTGTTTCTCGTTGTTTTCTCCTGAGAAATACACTTGGTATGTCTCAGGCAGATCCTCTGATGAGCTATACATGACCTGATGAAGATCTTGACGATCGAAACGTTGTCATTCTAACAATAAAGATAGTCTTTTTGTACCAGTGGTGTGCGGGCCCCATCTCTTATCCGCTATACAGGAGCTCTCAAAAATGGCTTAAATATTGCTCAATTGTTGTATCTCAAAGCTATCTTTCTCATTTTTTTACAGGAGCTCCCAAACTTGGATTCTGCTTTCTTCTGGGAAGGAGAAGAAGCTGCTTTTAACCTGGTGTGAGGTGTTGTGGTTTCACAACATCAGCTGTTCTTCATGATGACACTGAACTGTGGTTGCCTGTGTAAGGGGAGGTGCATGCAGGGTCCCTCTCCTTTAGTTGATAAACATCTCCTTTTGTCTTGAGGTGTCGAGGATTAGTGTTGCAGACTCCCACTCTCAGCCAGAAGTCACAACTGAAAAAGCCAGTAGGGCCGTCTTGTCATCATCTGAAATTAGCCTCCCTATTGTTGTGTCAACTCACTCAACTGCTAATTTAATCATGGAGTCAGAGGCATCTCTTTTGTCTTGACCGCAATGGACAAAGATTGCTATAGTGTTTGTTTTAACAGAAGTCATCATACCCAGCAACCCAAGTTCCTTCGAGGATTTTAAGAATGTCCACTTTTGAAGTGATCCCCAATGAAACTTAAAATGTATTCCGCCTCCATTATTTCTGCTCGCATCCATGGTACGGATATGGCTCCACGCACATTGTGCAATTCATTTTGGGACTTTTTCAAAGCAAGCGCTTGCCCAAATTACGTGGTATTGTACTTTAATGCACAGCACCTAATGTGCATGTGCCTGGTATATGTACAAAAACTGTGTCTGTGGCAAGCTATGCCCTTGTTAGTGACACATTAAATTATGCTTTTAGACGTTGACATTGTTTATAAGGGGTTTTCAACCTTTTTGATCCCAGGCCCCACCATTTATTCAGCATTTGAGCCACGGACCACAAAACTAAAGATTTATTTTGCTTCTGTCCATGACCATTAATCTTCTAGTGGAGTAGACTTGGACTAATTGACATGAGGAATATTCCAAATGGACCCTGGCGGGTCCATTTGGTTTCATTTTTACACTCTCAAGAGTTACATCTGGTTTAAGCAATTTAGCTGGGGACCACCTGGAACCCTCTCAGGGACCACTGGTGGTCCCCGGACCACCTGTTGAAAACCCCTGGTTTATAAGGTTTCTGTTTTGATCATAAGACCAAGGGGCGGAATGCCAGTGTCTCAGAATAATTTATGTACACTGATTTACTATGGCACACTATCGGTAGAGGTACCCAGTCTGGGGGTTACAGACCATGCGTTTCTCTAATTATTTTGGACGCCATGGCAACGGCATACAAAATAATAGCGTACGTTAAAAAAACAAAATGTACACAAGTCTGTATGCAGATAACCTTGGATAATGCAACAGATCTAAAATGTAGATGTTAATAGTATACATTTTACGTAGGCTACTCTAGCCCAGAGTAGGCCTAGATATTAGGGTTGTTTTGCCCACATTCTGTTATGTCCTGTCACTGTGTTATTATACTTACAAATGATTATGCTTTATTACAGGACTTGTGGCAGTTCCCTGCACGTTAAGACAGTGTTATTACACCCAGTAGAAGTTCATCCCCAGCAAAAATGATGTGCAGGAAAGACATGGGTGGGTGGAGATCGTTGCATTACACACCATGTGTATGCAAATGCGAAGCAGCAACACCTCTGGCACATCTGCATACACATGCAGATGTGCATGCACCCTCTCTGCACACATGCAAATGTGGACTGGCACCTGGCTCACAAAAACAGGTTTTTAGACAGGTTCTATTCTAAAGCTGCGTTTCTCACTTCCACAACAATAGTGGGTAAACATTGGTACAGAAAATGTTATGGTAGCTGCTCTTACACACGTGCACGTGCGCGCACACGCACGCGCGCGCGCGCACACACACACACACACACACACACACACACACACACACACACACACACACACTAATGACACACACTAACACAATAATGACCCAGTGTGTATATGTATCTAGCTACAATGACAGACTAAATAAAACATATTTTTTTTAACGAAATATGTATCTACTACATTGTAAAGTGGTTGTCAGAGGTAGAATACTCTTCCTTTGAGACGTTAAGACCCTGGTGTTGTGCAGGTTTTTGATTTATTATGAATTTCAAAAGCACACAAACAACTAAAATGAATATAGAAAAGAAAACACTGGAGGATAGCACTGAAAGGCACGACTGTAGAAAACTATTGACAATTATAAAACAAAATACACTAGTAGAGTCTCTTGCCAACCCTACGTCCATGGTTCAAACCCCCACCCTAAATAACAGAGGTGAACTGCACAGTGCTGTGTAGCCTGCTTCTTCAGACATTGCTGCAGTTACCTCTTACCGCCAGGAGAGGGAGACAACAGACATAAAAAAGTAATATATTGTAGCTTCAAACCTCTGAGAAATACTTTAAAACAGTGGTTTTCAACTGCTGGACCTGAGAAGGTTCCAGGTGGTCCCCAGGCTAAAGGTTGGAGATCCTCTTGAGAGCGTAGAATGAAACCAAACATATACAAAAAAGGGGTTGAAAACCATTGCTTTAAAACAGGGGTGTCAAACTCAGATACAGGGGAATTCCACCCATTTTCAAAATTTTACTGAGAGGGTACAAATGTGAACCAAATGGACCCGCTAGGGTCCATTTGGTTCCATTTGTACCCTCTCAAGAAAAAATGGGTCTGAAAAAAAAAAAAAAAACATTAACATGGTGAAATACATCTTGATGATGTCATCAGATGTATTTCACCATGTTAATGATTTTTTCAGACCTCCATTTTTAGGAAATACAGTATTGGGGGAACTTTTTTTTATCATGTCCACACAACATCTCTAAGGTATATTAATGACATATTAAAATGTTGAAAATGGGTGGTCTTCCCCTTTAATTTCATAATGTCTCAAGGGCCAAATGAAATTACATGGCGGGCCAAATTTAAAGTACAGTACAGTGTGTGTATGTGTGTGTGTGTGTGTGTGTGCGCGTGTGTGTGTGTGTGTGTGTGTGTGTGTGTGTGTGTGTGTGTGTGTGTGTGTGAGTGGTGGGAGTTCACGGGCGTGTCGTCCCAGCGCGTGGTGGGACGTCCCAGGCCATGCCGTCGTAGGGGTCGCGGCCCTCCTCTGGGAAGCTCCTGTAGGGCAGTGGGGACGAGTCCCTCTGAGCTCGAGGCAGGGCTACCACGTTCACAAACAGGCCTAAGAACACAACACAACAAGGAGCTTACACTTCTTACACTTCCAAATGTACCACATGCACAGTTTATACTGTTTATACTACTGTGTGTGTGTGTGTGTGAGAGAGAGAGAGAGAGAGAGAGAGAGAGAGAGAGAGAGAGAGAGAGAGAGAGAGAGAGAGAGAGAGAGAGAGAGAGAGAGAGAGAGAGAGAGATGTTAATGCTTTTAGAACCTTTTTCTGAGAGTGTACAAATGTGAACCAAATGGATCTGCTAGGGTCCATTTGGTAGCGGGTCCATTTTGTTCACATTTTTACACTCTCAACAGGATTTTTTTGGAAATGTCGCTATTTTGTCCCTCTTTTCGGGTAAGCTGCAACAGCATCTCCACCTCACCCACCCAGGCCGGGTCTCCTGACGGGGCTGGTCGTCCCTCTCTGGCTGGAGTGCGAGGAGGAGGCCGAGGTGCTCTCGGTGCTGCTGGTCTTAGTGGAGCGGACAGAGTGCTGGAGTGGAGGAAGTGTGGCGTTGGCCCTGGGCCTGCTGGCGGCTCCACCCACCGACGCTGTGTGGCTCCACTCTGTGGGGACAGACAGGGTAGATGGATGGAGGTGTGTGGGAAACGCTCAACGGACGAAACCGCACAGGGGGGGAAATACAGCAGCTACTACAACGTAGATACAGTGTGTCATTAGGAACAAAGGCAAGGATTGTCACAGGTTGAAAATCCTCGCATTTATAATAACTAGTATAAATATAAAGCTTTTAATTTCTCTTTTTTCAACCGAGGTTCGTGTTTTAGCTTGTTATGGGTGTTAATTGTTTTACATTCCTTGGTTTCTTTAGTTGTAGGGATTTTAGCTATGGGAGGGTGCATTCGAACATGGTCCTAAATACTGTACGTATTTTTTATTATCTATAGTACAGTCTTAATAAACCCCAGGAAATTATGAGTGGCCAAGGAAGACACTGAATACTGAATGTACAGTTTGTCACATTCAGTAGATCATTTGTTCCCAGATGTAAATTCCTGGGGCTTATTGGGGATGTTTTAAATAATAAAAAATAAATCTCGTAAAAATAATTATATATATATATATATATATATATATATATATATATATATATATATATATATATATATATATATATATATATATATATATATATATATATATATATATATATATATATATATATATATGCGAAGCCGACTTGGGGTAGCCAAAAAAAGAACAGGACTGTTTTTACATATTATTACAATATTCTGAGGCACCTCTAGATTGGCATCATGGAACACTAGGGTGAGGAGAAAAGCCTGCTCTACTTCCATGGTCATACCAGAGTACTCCTCCAGACGGAAGCGCCCGAAGCAGAGGTGGATCCTCCACTGTTTCCGAACGTTCTCCTTCATCAGGCAGTGGAAGAGGAAGATGAACAGCCCTGGAAGACATAATAATGATTATGTATTTGTAATGTGTGAATTACTGTATGTCCTGGACTTGATAAACCCTCATTTTCACCATAACGACTTTACTCTCTCTCTCTCTCTCTCTCTCTCTCTCTCTCTCTCTCTCTCTCTCTCTCTCTCTCTCTCTTATCTCAATTTGTTTCTCTTTTGAGAAAGTAATTAAATTATTAATATTTTTTCCATTAAAACGGAAAGGAAGGTGCCTGTAGCACCTCCCCTAGCATCAGCAACCTTACAGGCAAGCAAGCGCTCAACTTATCTGACATATACTACATACTACACATATACTACACAGTATATGGCAGGGGCTGCCCAAAAGCCAGATTGCGATCTACCAGTAGATCAGATACACATAACAGTCGCCTAAAATGTATTGCCATATTGAACAGTCAACTAAAGTCAACTACAGTCAACTAAAACCCCAAATACTTTGTTTTCAAACGTCATTAGAAAAGAAAACTTTCCAACTTTCTTAAACACTGTATTATAAGTGACACCATCATCACCGCTATTTCAAAGCTCCCATTTTCTAGGAGGCATTGGAATGGATTTTTAAACTATTTACACTTTACAGCAATGGGGTAATCACTTTTTTTTGGTGTGTAGGTCTTGTTGGGCCGGTCATTTTGAAAGCAGCCCTCAAGTCAAAAAAAAAGTGAGGGAACCTCTGATGTATGGAACCATTTTTCATTATATAGAAATTTCACTGTTAGTTTCTTATGTGGCAGTGGTTTTCAACCTCGACATTTTAGCCTCAAAGACCCCTAAACTAAGGATCTCTTCTGTTTTTGTCCACAATACCAGGATGGATTTGGGAAACAACACAGGCCAACATACAGATAAAAAAAATGACCATTAATCTTCTACATTCTATGGTTGTGTAGGTTTGAGCTAATTCAGATGATGAATATTTTAACTCTTGAGAGCGTAAAAATAAGACCAAATGGACCGACAAGGGTCCATGTGGTTTCACTCTTACGCACTCAAGAGTTACTTCTGGTTAACCAACTGTCCATCTGGTTGAAAACCTCTGTTCTACGGTGTATCGCTGTGGATTACAACAGGGGCGTGCACAGTAAGACGCTAAAGGGTGCTTGAGCACCCCCAAGTGGCCCTCTCTGGATGGACATATTTTTAAAAATTATTTGATTTTAAAATTGTATCGGTCGGCCTCATGGTGGCGCTATAACAGCCCACCAAACAGCCAGTTACGTTTTGGTCCATAACTCTTGAACCGTAAGTCGTAAATTCAAAATTCCTTTTTCCCAGCATTCCTTGGGTCATGATGCATCTCTCCATATAGGCCACGCCCATTTCCGCCATTAAAGTTTTTCCGCCATTTTGGATGTTGTTAAAAACACACTTTTTGCCCCTATTCCTACATATTTTAGTCAAATCTTACAAAAATTGGCACACATGCTCTGTGGACCTATCCGATAAAAGTGACCACACAGATTTTTGATTAAGCGTATCGTTTGCCCATAATTGGCTTCCAAAGTTAGTGGGAGGGGCCTATTTCACAAATAAGTGCCACAAATCATTCAAATGTCCAAACCTCCCCAAATTTGAATCGCATGTTGTGGGTGGTGGCACCAACAGGTAGCCAAAAAAATCCATTGGTCGGCCTCATGGTGGCGCTATAACAGCCCACTTTACGTTTTGGCCCATAACTCTTGAACCGTAGGTCATGAATTTAAATTTATTTTTTCCCAGCATTCCTTGGGTCATGACGCAACTCTGCTACTAGAGTTGGCTCAAATGCCCCTCCTAGTGGAAGAGTGGTGAGTGCCACTCACCACTCTTCCACTAGGAGGGGCATTCGAGTCCAGTCCAGTGCAGTAGGTTTGCAACACTACCACTTTGTGTCAGAATATGGAACTGTTGTCCACAAGAGTCATGGCCTGTTTTAAAGGGAAGGGGATCTGCTTTCATTCTAAGGGACAGGAGCTTGAAATTCAGTTTCTAAGAACAGTCATTGGAGAAGAAGCCATTATTTTCTTCAAACCATTTTATATAGCAGTAGCCTAATGCGTTTGTATAGTTGTACTTGTAGATGCTGAAATGCTGTTTTCTATGCGTTTTTAACCCCCCAAAACTCAAAAAAATTTCCGCCGCCCGGCTTTGCCGGGCGGCTAGAGTGCCCTCCTGGTTAAATTTGAGCACCTGCCCTTGAAAATCTCTGTGCACGCCACTGGATTAGTAGCATTTGCTGAATCGTAAACTGCACTACGTCACTGAGCAGCCCCAGAGTGGTGGAGTTTTTGGTGTCTCTGTACTGTACTGTGGGACCTTGCAGGGAGTTGAGAGCAGAGAAGAGGTAGAGCAGAGCCACCCTGGCCGGTCCCCAGGTGAAGAAGCCCAGTGTCCAGGTCAGTCCCAGCAGCAGGGTCAGGCTGGCCATGCCCTTCAGGTCATGCATCAGTCCCCCGGGGATCCCAGCCGGACGGTTGACACGCATGTGGCGGATCTGGACCAAAACCACCACAAACACCTGCAAGCGGGGAGTTCAGTGTTACACACTATTTACAGACAGAATACAGACAAAATAAAAAAGACTGAAAATGCAAGATTGCAATGATTTAGGTGTATATGTGAGCGCTTCCTGCCACCAGGGAGTTGCACATCTTTCGGAGGGTATCATAGCGAGGAGAGCACAGAGGCGTGCACGAAGACACCTTCGTGCCACAGCACCACCGACCACCGCTGCCGCCTTCCCCTGCCCCTCCTGTGATAAAGTCTGCGGATCACGCATCGGCCTGAGCAGCCACCTGGCTGCACACAGGCGAAGACTTCAGCCACAATAACCATCGACTAACCTGTATTCGGAGCAATGTCATCATCGACATCGATGGACTGCCATAAGTGTGTGTGTGTACCTTTAATCTGCTCAACCTTTGTAAATAAAAGGTTTTCTTTTGTTATTACAGAAAATACAACACTAGCACACTAGGCAAGAGGAGCTGATGTTTATGCGTTTGTTTCATATGATCTATGAACTTATTGGTAGCGAACCTTAAACTCACATTTGTGTGTGTGTGTGTGTGTGTGTGTGTGTGTGTGTGTGTGTGTGTGTGTGTGTGTGTGTGTGTGTGTGTGTGTGTGTGTGTGTGTGTGTGTGTGTGTGTGTGTGCGCGCGTGTGGTGTGCGCGCGTGTGTGTGTGTTTGTAAGGCATAGGAAGATATAAATGAATGAATTGAGAATGAATCGAGTGTTGTATTTACAGCTATGTTGAAGAGGAAGATGAGCACAGCGTAGGCCACCACGGACACATAGAACACCACGTCATCCTGGAGCCAGCAGCTGGAGAGAGAGAGAGAGAGAGAGAGAGAGAGAGAGAGAGAGAGAGAGAGGATGTAAGTTACGGTGTGCTGTCACATTGTGGAATGTAACATTTCATTATCATGCGGTACACACACAGGGGCGTTTATGCCATTAGGCAGACTGGGCAGTTGCCTGGGGGTAACCACACATGCTTTAAAAGGATCCCAGGCTAATAAGCCTCATATGGTATATCCGGTAAATACATTTATACTTGTCATCTATAACTAGAATTGAACATTTAAAACACAGTTTAGTTTAAAAGTAGTCCTTCATTTTATCCCTTAGTGGGCGCCATTTTACTGTGCCCGTCATAGGTATGACGTCACAGGAGATTTTCCCTGGAGCCCTGGGGCTCCGAATGCCTGGGGCTCCGAATTGCTTATAAATGCCACTGCACACACACAGAGAGGAGTAAGCAGACGACGTACAACTGGTCAAAGTTGTGCAGAGGAGTGTCTGAGTAGAGCTGACTGCCGTATGCCTCCCTGTCCACGATGAGCACCAACACACACACCAGCAGAGGAATGCCTGAGGAGAGACACACACACACACACACACACACACACACACACACACACACACACACACACACACACACACACACACACACACACACACACACACACACTTTAACAATGATATATGGCAATATTGGCTTGGACCAATGTTGCCAGCCGCCAAAATCTAAAATGCACTAGTGGCTCTTCCAAAATGCACTAGAATGGGCTAGAGCAGTGGGTTTTCAACCATTTTCATACCAGGGCCCACTATTTATTCTGCATTTTACACGCAAACCACCATTTGATGTTGAGTTTAGTCTCTCTGACTAATTTAGGATAGATAACTGGCAAAATGTTGGCCAAAATAGCAATTCTTCTACATTCTCTAAATGTGTAGAATCTTGAAAATTAAGTAATTCAGATGTTTAAATATCATTTCACTCTTGAGAGTGTAAAATGGATTCCAAGCTAATAGAAGCTATACAGCCTCTCTCCTACTGAAATACAAGATAATGTTCTTGCAATCATTATTGTTTATTAGCATTAGCATTATGAAGAGTGAAAGCTTGTTTGATATATCCATGTCACCGGCTTTCCAAACTGTCCCCAGCCCTTCTCTGAAACACGGGTGAAATAAACGGTGGTTGCGGTGCTCAGAGCGGTGCCCCCGGTGCTCACCGAAATTCTAAACTCGAGTGAGCCTTTAGTAGCTATAGCCTTTCGTGTACCCCAGGATGCTCTAAACCACATATGTCAAACTCAAGGCCCAGGGGCCACACCATGATGAGAAATGAATGCAACTAATTGTTTTACTTCCTCAACTCAGTCTCACTTACTTTCTCAATTAACTCAGCACTTGGTGAGGATCATAGAAGAAAAAAAATCCCTGAAAAATAGCAGGTGTTCACGTCTCATAGCGCGCCACAGAGTGGCGCGCTATGAGACCTGAACACCTGCTATTTTTCATTAAAACCTTTTACTTTATTAATCACTTTTTTACTTTATTATTTACTTTTGCGCTGTTTGACAGGGACATCATCATAAACCGGTGTTGAAACACAGACCGGTATCTCCGGCCCTCGACTTGTACCAATTTTTTTATTTTTGACACCCCTGCTCTAAACAGATCAGAACAACGAAACAGCCGTTGGACAGACGCCCAAACAAAACGAGCGACCGCGTGGCCTCACCCCATCCCAGCAGGCAGAACTTGAGGATGTAGGCCGGCACGTAGACGTTGAAGACCTTGACCAGGGCGAAGTACATGTTGACGGCCTCCAGGCCCATCCAGCTGAAGGAGGCCAGCAGGAAGTAGTGCGTGGCCACGGCCGCCGCCACGCACAGGCCGCGCACGCCCCAGGAGGCCAGCCACGCGTTGAGCAGGAAGGCCAGGTTGAGGCCCGCCAGCGCCAGCGACAGGTTGATCAGGATCTTGGAGGGATAGTCGCGGCGAAGCTTCCTGGCAGATAAAAGATGCGAAGACCGAAAATGCGATGATGGTGATTAATGTTTTAGGTGTGATCGTCTTGGACCACATGTGCCCTTCTGGCCAGTCTGTTTAGATCTTGCCCATGCAGTCAGACTTTGAAAAGAGAGGGCAAATTTCTGTTAGTAGCCTATACAGCAAACTACAGTATTCATCCCCCTTTATCATGTAGGCAGACCGTTCACACCCTGGCCTGAGATGTGCGGCTGTGTGTGTGTGTGTGTGTGTGTGTGTGTGTGTGTGTGTGTGTGTGTGTGTGTGTGTGTGTGTGTGTGTGTGTGTGTGTGTGTGTGTGTGTGTTGAGTCTCACTCAAAGGCTGTGTAGGTGAGCACCGTGATGCCCAGGAACAGGGAGGACACTCCACAGCCCAGATAGCTGATGATGGTCAACATCTGGTCATTCACTGGGTCTACAGGGCTCCTGGACATGTCCTATATGCACACACACACACACACACACACACACACACACACACACACACACACACACACACACACACACACACACACACACACACACACACACACACACACACACACACACACACACACACACACACACACACACACAGGCTGTCAGCCAAGCAGGCAGGCAGGCAGACTGCACTGGGATCCTACGTTTTTTTTTTTTTTTTTTTTTTTTTTTTTCAAAATAGTGTGCATATAATCAATTACATTGCACAAATCTATTTTAAAAAATAAAGCAGCAATCTCTCCAACCTTTTCTATCCCACGCCGACACGTAACAAAACCAAAAATAAAAAGTAATAAGCACTGGGAAAAGTAATAATAATAAAATAAGAAAATATATTACAAGCAACCAGTTACTGCACAAGATGGATGGATGGATGGATGGATGGATGGATGGATGGATGGAGGGGGGGGGTCACTATAGTGGCCTTGCGTCATCATGCCAAGGTGTCAGATCTGGTGACTGGTGAGCACTCACTGATCACCTGCCAGTCGCCTGCCAATGTGCGCACACATTGCCAGTCGCCAGATTAAAAGTAAATGTAAATCATTCACATACAAGTTTATTTCTATTAGTCAACATGATCATTGATGTATGCGCATTCATAAAGTCACCGGACATAGACTGTTTTGACATCAGTGTTGTGCAGTAACTAGTTACTTGCAATATATTACTCTAACATTATTACCCAATATATTAGTTTAATATTATTACGTGTATTATGTGTGGATAATATACTAGTCGTTCTCAAACCGTTCAATGTCAATAGCAGCCAAATTGATAAATTGACACCTACTGTATTATAGCATACAGTTCTAATGAACCATGTTCATTTCAAGGACCCCCAGTTTTACATGCATTGTGTCACAGACACAATGGCATGTCTATTGTCTACAGTATATTTGGACAAAAGCAATACTAATTTAGCTCTCGGAGTCTATGAATGGAACAACACACACATAATATACCCATGTATACCATCAGGACTCCAAAGTGTGTGAGGTGGTCACACAGGCATGTTGTGTACTCAGCACTGCTGTTGTGTCTTCTGCAGCCGCTTCCATCCCAGCCCCCATGTCCACCTGAACACACGCACGCACGCACGCACGCACACACACACGCACACACACACACACACACACGCACACACGCACACACACACACACACACACACACACACACACACACACACACACACACACACACAGTTTGAAACAATGACCAACAACCCCATGCCTATTGGGAGAAATACAACTATGTGCAAACACAGCAGTATGTTTTGTGCAATGTGACAAAACGAGTGTATAGTCCATAGAATGGAACTGAAGCTGAGATTTTTGTATACTTTTTGAATTCAAGACAAACAATACAATTTAATGTTTGCTGCGTGTGCGGCACAAGTAGCTATATACTGCATTTATAAAAAAAAAAACTTTTATATACAAAGTATGTACAATTCAGTGCCTCTCAGTTAGAGAAACATGTGTACAGTTCCTCATGGGATTTGCAATACTTTTTGTTTAAGTAGTCCTGAAAGAAAATTTGGCCCAAAGTGTGCAACAAAAATGTTTGTTTTGGCAATGTTTTCAATGTTTTCATGTCAATAAAACTCATTTGAAAAGAATTGAATAAAAAAGGGTGAAAAAAAACATGTTGACCTGAACAAGGACACAAACACAACACTCAATCAAAATGTATACACAGTTACAACAGCAGATTCGCTTCCAGTCTTCCGAAGCAGTCTGAAAGCACACCTCTTCAGACTCCATCTTTGCCCACAGCACTTTCAGTATAGCCTTGACCTCCTACATGCGAATGCAAAGCCTCAAATGATGCATCTTAGATAGCCTTTTCTGTAGACTTAGCAGTTTATGCATAGTTTGAACACATATTTTTCCACTATTACGTTACTAGCTTGTGTTTGATTCATGATGACTTTTTTGTATGATGCATTCTTTTACTTTTGTTCATGCATAAAGCATAATCTAAGTCGCTGTGGAGTAAGAGTGTCGGCTAAATGCCTATATTGTAAATATGGTGTCGTAAAAATGCAGTAGTGGTAAAAAAGAAGATAAGATAAGATCGGCTCTACCGGTTGCTGCTACGATGCAAAACACCAGTTTTAACGGTTTACCTGAATGGCGACTTAATGTTCTCACACAGCGCAGCCTCCAGAAGGCTACTGCTGTTCCATCTCCAAGCAAAAAAAGCCTCCTCCAAGAACAGATTTGTCCAAAGCAAGCGTTTTAGTTTTGTCGTGCAACTAAAACTTGCAGCGCAGCAAAGAAGTTTGTCTGATTATTTCAAGTCGACTTTTGTGTTAAAACTTGCATACTCACAACTGTGCACACTTCACGCCTGTGCTGTGTGCATGCGCACAGTACGGTAGGTGTGTGCATGGGCATGATGTCATTAAAATGTTTCTTAATGTTGCCACAGGTACTCACCGTTTCTGTTGAAGTTCCAGTAAACACACTGCACGTCTTTGTTGAGCTGTGAATGAGGGGCGAGGAAAAACACAGGTTGATCAGTGATCTTAAGTCGATCTCTTTGCCTACTAAGACTAAAGCGGTTAAAGGGAAACGGGTTCTATGGTCTTCCCTGGTATTCTGGGGCTAAACCTAAGCATAATCGACAAACGTGTCGATTAGCTATTTTCAGCAAGGTATATTTCATGTAGAACAGAAACACACTAAAGCCTGGAGCAAAGTGGCACCTGTACAAAAGAATTAAAAAATGTAAAAAAGAATTACGTTTATTTTCGTTACCGCTAAACCCCTTATCCCTTAACTTCTTTGCCATTTTAAACTATTTAAAAAAAAACATGTTTCAATAGTTTAAATGGCCATTCTACAAGCTCACAATGTGTCAATATATTGACACTTTGAACTATTCCAAAAAGGTTTTTTCAAAATAGTAAAAAAAAAATATATATAAGGGGTTTAGGATAAGGGGTTTAGATGGTAACGAAAATGTGTAAAGTGTAAGTGTAAAGTGAGATCACTTGTTGTGTATATGCTGATATCTAAATTGGCCGACCATTTGAATCATTTTAAACCCATTATGTATTTTATTGTTCTTCCCCATAGCTAGTGGACTTTGACTTTGTAGGGCAGGAGATATTTGTCCTCTCTCACCGTGTTCGGTGCCAGATGGTGGAGTGTGATCTCCACGTCCTCGTCGAGCCCCGTGATTGGACAGCTGACGTTGGTCACACTGGCCGACACCACAAAGGTGTTGAGGACTGCTGCCCCCTGGTGGCTGCTCTGAAGGCATAATGGATACCACTGTGACTTCAATACAGTTGCTGTCTCGAATTCTGTTATTCTCAAGAATAGTGAGAACATGTTCTACAAATGAAGTGCGCTAGGGTTGGGGTTAGGGCTGAACACACACTTCTTTACTATTCATTGGCAGGTCTATTGCTAATGTGTGAATTGCGTCCAAACTTTGGCTTATCACCTCAACAAAGACAACAGACAACACGTTCCTTCACATCAGACATTACAAAAGAGGAAAACAATGAATTGTGCATGTGTGTGTGTTTTATTCAGCTAGTTTTTTGCATGGTATAAGAAAACCTCCAGTACCGTGAAGAGCATGGGGATGCCGTAGAACTGGAACTGAACCCTGGGTGAACTCTGTGGGAAGCTGTGTCTCAGACTGGGCGGCAGTGAGATGGAAGCCACCGCCCTGCTGCACGGAGGTCTGTTGATGTAAACCTGCACCGAATGAAACCTATTCATCAACATGGCCCATTCAGAGAAGGTAAAGCAAGGCGCTTAAAATGCAACATCTATTTGTATTTTGACATTGACGCTCATTGTCTCAAACATCAATGACATCACACACTCATTGTCATCAACAACATCATTATAAACATTGTCATTGGGTTGTCATTATTATTATTGTTGTTATGTTCAATTGTTCATCACCATAGCTGAGGAAAGTAAGGGTGCTGGATGGGCTGGAGCAGAGCACCCCCTCCTCACACACACACACACACACACACGCGCACGCACGCACGCACGCACGCACGCACGCACGCACACACACACACACACACACACACACACACACACTTACTGTGTTATAACATATAACAATACAATGTTGCATAACTCTGTTTGCAAAATGCTGTGCCCATCCAAATGTGTATACGTTCTCCATTTTCAACTTTTATTGCTTTAATTGCTTTTATTGTATTGTTCATGACTCTTGCTTTGGCAACGCAAGCGTTCATTTTCTCTTGCCAACAAAGCTTCTCCCATTTAGGCCTGACCTAAGTTTTTTTTGTGAAAAACCTCAAATATTTCTATAGCAGCATCAAACAAAATTGAATCTTTCAATACTGTACATGCTGTACAGGATCCAAAAATGGATTCCCGGCCTGAAAGAGTTAAATTGAAATTGACACGTCACGGCGCTATACGTACTGACCTCGGGGTTCAAGCCCTGGTGCGCGGTGGACACGGCGAAGGTCAGCGTGTCAAACTGTCCCTGCAGGTCCACGTCCACCACTGAGATGGCCATGGCCTGGGCCAGGAGGGTGGAGGAGGATCCCTCGTACCCCGACAGCCTGTCCCCCACGCCCTCCGTGATGTTCAGGATGCTACCGGGACAATGACAAGGAAAGAACAAAGTATTAACACAAAAAAATGGCATTGGCGTTGAAAGCCGCCAATGGCATGACATAAAACAGTTACTGTTACAGTAAACAGTTACTTGGGCCTATCTTCTCCCCCCTTGACCCCCCGAGCCATTTTTGAGCAGACGGTAATAAGGCAAGCTAAGAATGTAACCTCTGACCCCTCACATCTTCTTTATTCAGAATATGAACTAATGTGATCAGGTATAGAAGGTATAGGACACCATAGTTCAGACACAACCGGTATAAACATTCATTTGTACCTCTTTCTATAAAACTGTTAAATAGGTAGTCATTTCTGTTACAAAGGGGTAAGCACTTAGGGTGTATATGTTATTTGTTCTTGTGTTGTGTTGTGTTGTCTTTTGGTTTGTTTTTTGTCTATTGTCCTATGTGTGCAGCTGTGGTCCTGTCTCCAAGACAAGTTTCTCCTTCGGGAGACCAATAAAACGAAATTTGAACTCGAACTTGAACACTCATCGCCATTGACCATCGGCGACTGATCGAGTCATAATGCTTGATCAATCGAATACAACAACAGGTAGCAACGTATGCCCCTAACTTAAGTTGTCACTTCCTGTCTGTAAATGTGGCTCTTCAAAATAAAATTCTGGCATTGTCAAATAAAATAAAAAAATCAATTGTGATTCAGTGAAGGGAGTTTACCAACATAATATTGATGAAGCAGTGTTGCCAACATGACCCATTTGTCGCTATATTTAGTTTAGTTTAGTTTTTTTTTTGGTGCCAAAATTAATTTTCTGGTGGAAAATCAAGTGCTTTTTGGTTGGTGAGTTGGGGTGAAATTGATTGACAGGCACCAGAGATAAAAGCCGCATTTTCAACATTTTTCCTCCTATGGTAGTGGTTTTCAACCAGTGGTCCACAGGCTAAATGATGGACAGTTGGTTAACCAGATGTAACTCTTTGAGAGCTTAAAAATGAAACCAAGTGGACCCTTGCGGGTCCATTTGGTTTCATTTTTATGCTCTCAAGAGTTAATATATTCATAATTTGAATTAGCCCAAGTCAACACAACTAGATTATGTAGAATATTAATGGTCATTTTGATCTGCATGTTTATATATATATATATATATATATATATATATATATATATATATATATATATATATATATATATATATATATATATATATATATATATATATATATATATATATATATATATATATATAGCATCTAGCACATTCTACTGTATTTTGGAAGTGCCACTAGTGCATTTTGGATTTTGGCAGTTGGCAACACTGTGATCTTGTAGTTTTTATAGTGTATCTCTCCCTCTCCTCCACATCTCTCGTCTGTATGTGTTGTGTCTTTGCTAAGGCTGTCAGCATTAACTAGTTAATCGCGAGTTAACTCAGCCTTGAGTTAACTCGATTAATTTTTTTAGTGCGAGATTAACTCACAG
Source organism: Benthosema pterotum (assembly GCA_039105355.1). Lineage (NCBI taxonomy): Eukaryota > Metazoa > Chordata > Actinopteri > Myctophiformes > Myctophidae > Benthosema > Benthosema pterotum. The sequence goes on along the minus strand of CM076975.1, from coordinate 8,558,318 downwards.
TAAAACCAAAGGCCAAGTGGATCTATTTGGTTCAATTTCGCCAAATGCAGGTGAATAATTGTTAAATATCTGCATCAGTTAAGTTACTTTAAAATAAGTCTACACAATTAGAGAATGTAGAAAACTTTCTACAAAATGTGCATGTTCGTTCCCAATGATACCAACATCAAATTGTTGACAAATTATTTAATTTAGGTCTAGAAGTCTAAATAAATGTCATCAAATGGTGGTCTGTGGCTCAAATGCAGAATAAATAATTGACCTTCATATGAATATTCTTGAAAAACAAGAATATTCATTTAAGGTACATTTAGAACTCATAAAAATATGCGATTAAATTGCGATTAATCTAAGATTAATAACTATGGGCAATCATGCGATTAATTGCGATTTTTTTTTTTTAATCGATTGACAGCTCTAGTCTTTACGTGTTGGTGAAAGGCCCCCAGGTGGCTGTCGGACTCCATGACGACAGAGATGAGGTCGATGACGGCTCGGCCCAGGTCAGGCGTGACCACCGCCAGGCTGACCACAGCCTTCAGCTTGTTGAGCACGGTCAGCAGCTCCTCGTAGCTCAGGGTGGGCTTCTCGGCAAGCAGGCCCTCCATCATGTCCACCACGTCTGCTGCGTTCTCTGACCAACCGCCACGGAGAGAAATAGTGTTACAGAGTCGTCGCCAGGGACGGACGGACAGACAGACACGTGTGGCTACCTAATAAAGTGGTTGCACGAATTAAAACCATTCTGAACTGAAAAATAATAATTTGCGCCACACTTTCAAAAATATCAGACAGTGGCGCGCTGTGAGCTTGTAGGTCTGATATTTTTCAGTAACTAAAATAATGCCAGTGATGGTAAGTAATGCAAAGTAATGCTAATAATGCTAATTAATGTGAATGCTAAGTACTGTTAATAATGCTAATAATGCTAAGTAATGCTAATGTTAAATATTGTTAATAATGCTAAGTAATGCTAATATTGCTTTAATGCTAATAAAGCTTAGAACGCCAGAACGTGTACAGTACGGGAAAGGGTTAAAAAAAAAAAAAAAGTTGTGCAACTGACCAGCAGTGACGTCGATTTTATCCAGATCCGGGATGCTTTCCACCACCAGGGGGCATCGGGACAGGTCTGGGGGCATCCATCGTGTTGGGATCCCCAGTTTACTGGAAAGCAGCAGACATGGAGTCACATTTGGTTAGAATTTCAGGTCGCATAATGCGGCCCCTAGGTTAACATTGAAATAATAGTATATTATTGATTTCAAAATAGGCTAACTGGCGGTACTGGGGGGCCACAATCGAGCCCAACTGGAGTGAATGTGAATATAGTGGTCCCTAGCTTCCTCATTTTGATCTCAAAGTGTACCGGAGTGAACCATTTTCACAGCAAATTTACATTTTTCCCTGGATCCCCTGGGCTCCAGCTAATCTCGCATAGGGCCACAGCATACCTAGAACCGGCACTGATGTATTTCACAACATTTAAAAAAAATAGTGAATACTTTTACATCTCCTACACTGCATCTCAGAGGCAAATATTTTAATTTTTCCTCTAATATTATTTGAGAACTCACAATTCACATTTGTATTATTAGAAAACATGCATAAACGACTTAATCCCTAATGGCTATGTGAAAATAGATGATCCAGTGACACGCTGTGTGCTTGTAGTTCTGCTATCTTCAAAAGATTCGCATTTGGGACATTCTGCATAATGTCCACTCTTACTTTTGGTAGTGTAAATATATTTTGTAGCCTACCCTTGTACTTTTAACTCAAGTAAACTTTGGCATTGATACTTTTTTTAAATGTTTTAAGTAAAACATTGAAGTACTTTTCCCAACCAACAAAGTGTTATGTTACTGTCTGAGAGTGTACCAAATGGAACCACAATCGATCCAGATCTGCTGATAGAGCTCCATGGGTATTATAAAGTCATTAACTCTGGTCATCAGCCCAACCGAGTTACTGATTAATACGAAACAATCCATCGGATCATCCTCCTAAGCGTCAAATGAGCCACTGTGTCACACCGCATCATTACACCCATAAAACTTGTAATTGCACAAACATCAGTAATCTGTATACTGTACTAGAATCAACAAATGAAGCACATGATTAGGATGTACATTTACAGTATGTCAGTTCAGACTCACATCCGTGCACACATAGGCCTAGTGTAGACTAGAGTAAGAGGGTTGTTGAATGTGATTTATCTGCATGAGCGAGAGTCATTATTACATACATTAGAAAGGACAAACAAGCACGAGCCTACAGGTCGATTATCTATCTATAAATGTCTCACATTTCTGTTTGTCCGTCTGGATGTGTGCATAGCTGTAATGGACATAACATTAACATAATATTGAAAATGGGCGGAATCTCGCTGTAATTACCTTTTCCCCACAGCGCAACACAATGGTTAACCTATGGAAATGATCATGTCATTGCCATAAGACTACATAGCTGCCATTGCCATAAGACTACATAGCTGTGCACAGATCCTGTTATGTACCATAACTGCGGTGTATCTAAACCCACGGTGGGACATTGTTTTGGGCACCAGGCCAGCTCTCACCAGTGTCTCCTGGCTTGCTGGAGTTTGTTTCCCGGACATGGCAGACTCTCAACACGAGTGGCCCAGGTTTTGGGCCACGCAAACAGGCCTTTTCTGGTCTGGTGTGTGTGCGCCGGGCAGTGTAGCACTACTGAAGAATTGCAGAACAGACATGGAAAAACACAATTGACAAAGTCAGACAGAACGAGAAATGTTAAAGGGACATTATATTCCCCATGTGCTCAAATAGGCATGTACTGTATACAGTAATTGCCTAGTCATGATCGTATTTTTGCAAAACCGTCAAATATTTCCATGTTCTACAATATCACAATGCTGTATGGCTGAAGATCAACTATTTCCTCTGTTTTGTCTTGTAACATATTAAATGCCGGTGTGTAAGTGTGGATTTAATGATGGACTGGGCAACTTAGCCCAATCAGAGATGTGCTGCATCCCCCGCAGCACATCTCCGGCTGATCCAGGCCAGTGGTTTTCAACCTTTTTCATACCAGAGCCCACTATTTGGACAAATGGATCCACTTGGATTTTGTTATTACTGCAAGTTAATCGTGCACAAAATAAAATAAATCGCGTTAACTCATGTCTGAGTTAACTCGCGATTAACTCTAATGCTTAGTTAATGGTGACAGCCTTAGTTTAAATATTATTTAACTCTTGAGAGCGTAAAATGGAACCATTTGGTTTCATTTTAACACTCTCAAGAGTTACAGATCTGTAAGGGCCTAATGGTTACTGTCCATCATTTAGCTGGAATCCTCCCACTGGTGGTCCCCAGATCACGAGTTGAAAACCCCTGGTCTAGGCGATCGAAAATATCAGCTGCTGGCATTGTGTAGCTTTTTCATAGCCGTCCCACATGGCGGAAACCATGAAGTTTTGACGCGCGCAGACGTCACTTACAAATGCGGCTGATCTGGATGTCCTGCGTCGTCACGGCGACGGAGCCGCTGTTGTACGGCTTCTCCAGCAGATGGCGTATCCTCTCCTCGATGTCCTCGGCGTCTGACTGCTTCATCACCTGCACCTGGAACATGCAGCTCTCCCTGCATCCAGACCAGTGGAAACTGAGACACGAATGGCTCTAGCGGAGCTCAGGGAAACAACAATGTTTTAACCCGTCGAGTGAGATAACCCGAGAGTCCAATTTGGGCTTTTAGGGGTCTTTGCCCATGGACACTTCCACATGTAAACAGGAGAAGCCGGGATTCAAACCACCGACCTACAGATCATTGCACGACCTGCTCTACCTCCCAAGTAACGTGGCTTTCTCATTTCATATTGTGGAATTGAAACAGCAATATAAAGGTTTGATCATACCACTTAAACTCTCTATAGCCTCTATAGTCAGTAAGATATTACTTGACCGATATTACTTGGCACTGTACTTGGTGCAAAGTCCTTTACCCTGTCCTAATTGGGGGCGGCAGTGGCTCAGGGGTAGTCACTTAATGGTGACCACAAGGTTGCCGGTTCGAACCCGAGCTCCCCCAGAGTTAGTGTCCTTGAGCAAAATACTGAACCCCCTAATTGCTCCTGATGTGCTGGTCGTGCCTTGCATGGTTTTCGCAGCCATCAGTATACAATGAATATGATGCACAATCTATGTAGCGCTTTGAACAAAAGGCGCTATATAATGCACCATTGAACTTGTAGCCAAATTAGCTGTATATCTACAAGCTCATATAGCGTGTTGCTTTTGCTATATGCACTGTGAGCTTGTACAGTATGTCAACTATTTTTTATTTTTTTGCAAAATAGCAATAGAGACAATGAGGTTTGACTGGATAAAGATGCGATCCTACCCTGGGCCCTAACCTAATTTAATTATTTTGACATTTCCAAAAGGACTACAGGTAGCTCAGATTATGATGAGATTATCAGAGATTTAATTTTAAATCCCCCAGGGTCTCACACATGTCTGGCACAGCCCTTAAATAAATACATGGATCCGCACCAGAGCACAAGAGCAGTTCAGATACTGTATATGTCTACCATGCTTTTACTGAGACATTACAATCTCACTCTACCATGCAACATATTTAGGTAATGTCTTCATGTTTACACATTACCACAAGAAAACAACTGAATGAACAATCAATGCAGTAATTTAATGGTCCTTACATTGAAGATCCACGTGAAGATGCCTGTAAAGTAATTAAAATGTAAAAAAGAAAAAAGAAAAAAAAAAGCATGTCAGTCATCATGATAGACTTGTTTCAACCCCATAGAGAAGCGGTTCCATACTTTGACTTTTTTCCCCACCAATCATTGAGATTCCGGTATTCTATGATGCATTTTTTGAAATTACATCTCTATTCAAGTAGAGATTGTGGGTAGTGACAGCGCATGCTTACACTTACCCCTCGAGTTATAGATCGGTTAGACAGAAGATTAAACCTGGAAAAAACAGAAAGAGGGAAAAAAAATCTCACATGAAACAGGCCATGCAATGTACTTACACTGACAGCATATTGACACTCACATTAACTTTAATAGGTTGGTTATGTTTCCACTGTAGTGTGATACTTTTTTGGAAGGTCTAACAAACTGCTTTATTTTCACAATTGTCCGATTCTGAAGACATTGTTCCAGCTCCAGCTTCCCTGACTGCCCCTTTCAGGAGACGTCCAGCACAAGTCACCAGCAGAGGCAGTATAAGATCGAGTGACTCAGAGACGACAGAGACCACTACCAGGCAATGGAGGAGGCAGAGCCATGAACAGCAGCAGCACTGGAATAAACTTCCACCTTAATTCTCTCAGATCTGCTACCTCCCCTGCTCACTTCAGGATGTCCATGCACTCACACCTCAAGACAAACTGCTTGTGCTTTTAACACTGCCTGTACTGCATCTTATGTTTATTAATTTAAATTGACCTCTGCTACTGTACCTATGTTTTAGACCTCTCTACTAGACTCTCCACTCCGCTTGTCTAGTGAGTATCGGGGTGATGGGGGGCGGGTGAGCAAGCTAACTGTATCTGTACATGTCCTTTACTGTGTATTGTCTGCACTGTTTTCTGTACTGTGTCGTTTGTGTATCTGCACTTGTGCACGTGTACTGTTTTTCACCTGTTGGGACCCCCTTTAAAATGAGATGCTGCATCTCAACGGGCTATCCTTTCAATAAAGTTGTTGTTGTCAAGCAGATCTAACAGCAGCAGGCATGATGATGGGGAATGGAAGGATGTCGAGACTGCTGATGAAACCCCAACACAAGCAATATTCAGACCCCACTGGCCAAGTAGGAGCTCTGATTATTGTGCAGGGTGGCACATATAAAGTTCTGCCTTTGTTTCAGCATTTCTTCAACAAAACCATGTTACTGACAATCATTGAGAACACCAACCACCAAGGTGTGGCTCCACTCGCTACTCAACACCCTACAAGCAGTGGGTATAGATATAAGACATGTTTTCATTCATGTCCATCGTCATACATGGGTGAAGCTCTCTGCAATGACAGACTACTGGCGAGGGGGTGAACTGTATAGCTTGCCATTTCCAAAGCATGTGATGACCGGCCAGAAGTTTCTCCATATCTTCCAAGCCCCTCATCTCAGCAGCTTGGAGGATGCTACTTTGGGGCGGAGTTTAGTCACTGTCCAAGTGTCCAATGTCAGTCTAAATAGTTTAGCAACTGTTGCTATGCAGGTCAAGCTTTCCTGGTCAAGCTTTCCTCTTCTAATGCGCCTATTGGACAAGGCCAGATTGAGGAGGGGCTTAGTGAAGGGCTCATTAGTAAGGATTAAAAGGATTCACACTTCGAATAGTTACTTTGAACACAGGCTGCTGAACCGTGCTCAAGGTTTGCTGAAAAAGGCTACAGTAGGAGCACCATTGTTGCTACACCGGCACATATCAAGGAAGACAAACCTAAGAGTGTACAATGCCTCTGTCATCTCAGTGCTCCTGTATGGCTCAAAATAATAATATATATAATTGCAAAAATAAATAAATAATAATTTCAGGCAGGTCACTCCTTGAACTCACCTGTGGTGAGTTTACAGGTGACAGCAATCTAGTAATCAGTCATCCAAACAGTTTATAGGGAGCAAACCCCTCATTCTGCTGTTGTTTGTCACTGCATGACCCATACTGAGCATGAACAAGAAAAAAGAAATGCAGAGAATTGTCTGAGGAGGTGCAAGAGAAGATTATAGCAAAGCATAGACAATCTCAAGGCTACAAGTCAATCTCCAGAGACCTTGATGTCTTTACAGGTGTAATACCAGTTCACAGATGGTTCCGACCCTGGAAACAGAAGTGAGACTGGACTCGTTCCACTCTATGAGGCATTTCACCTGTGGCTGCACTATGGAGCACCATCTGCACACATGCAGAACATGTAGACCTCCAGTGAGAAAGCCAGATTCTGCCTCCCAAAAAATCATTATTGTTTACACTTCAAGACAAGATTCCCTCTCCACAGGGGGTGAAACTCACCTCCACTCACAGAGGTGTGACTTTGATGCATAGGGCCACTTTTTCAGACAGTACCAATTTGCATGTGTTGTCTTGCATACACTTCCAGACAGGGTGTCCTCTCCACAAGGGGGGGAGTACTGTCTAGCTGAACCTGTTTTCTTTTTGTAATGGACCCTACACTCTCATTCATACATTACAAAAGCTACACTGTAGCAAGTCAAGCAGTGATGTAATTTATGTTATTGTTCACATGCATGCTTTAATCTTCTTTTTCTCTTCTGTAGTGCCAAAGGAAGGGCACACTGATGAGGAGTGGAGGGTGATCTTGCTCCAGTACGCCACGGGGCTGTGCAAATTTTCTACTGGCTAGCGTTCAAGAAAAAAGAAATGGAGGGATGTACTGCAGAAGATTGACAACTGTCCCTTGACCACAAAGTTCAACCTGCCCATACCTTATGTGGACATCTTTGTAGCCCAGGACATTGGGCAACAGCTCCAGCTATGTGCAGCAAGTGCTGGAATGGGTGAGGAAGTGCGTTGCATACATGGAGGCATGCAAGATGCATAAGAAGAGCTGCGCCCTCTTCCGCCCTGGCCAGGTTGTAGAGCCGGTGTACACGCCACCCCCACCCTACACCCCCATTCCCATGGCACAGTGGTTTGAGACCGTGCATGGCAACAAGGTCCTAGGACGTCTGGATGAAGTCAAAGGAGTAATCATATCCACCTATGGCAGAATCCTCAAACTGGACTCCACAAGGAAGGTATATGTAAAATTTACTTGCATAAAGGTCACAGATCCATGTACCTACAACGTATAATTCAACACAAATACACTACAATATGTAGTTGCATTATTGTTAACAGTTTCCTTGTCTTCATTCAGATCACCATAAAGCTGGCAGGTGGCATTGGGGAGACTGCCATGTGGATGACGAACATTGGCAATGAACACTGCCAGGTTCTCAACAGTGTCCTCACCACCGGTGAGGGTGCCGGCATTGACGAGCGGTGTCAGGGTGTTGTCCAGCATTACAAGGATGCTGGGGAGTAGGAGCCGCAGGTCATCTATGTGGACAGACTGCTGCAATGAGACGAGACGGGTAGGCTGTGTTCAATTTTAAAATATACTTAAAATGTTTGAGATATTTGACATGCTTAATTTTCCCCCATTTTTGACTGGATTAAATGCTATACAGTATTCACTGATATGTACTAAAAGAACTACAGAAATAAACGTCAACTACTTTTGTATTTGAACCAATATTATCTCATGTCTTTACAGGTGTAACACCAGTTCACAGATGGTTTCGACCCTGGAAACCAGAAGTGAGACTGGACTCATTTCACTTCATGCGGCGTTTCACCCGTGGCTGCACAACGGAGCACCATCCGCTGTACGGCACGTTCTGCTCCAAGCTGAGCGACAGCATCTTTGAATGGGACAAGGATGAAGCGGGCAAAGAGGGAAAAGCTTGCACAAACAACAAAACAAAAAAACAGGTCATGTCGCCACAGATGCTGAGGTCTTGCAGAACATAACCCAAACATAGGCCAAAATGCCAACTCAGGGTGCAGAGATAACGGATGTCCTTTTATGCATGATGTGTGAAAATGTTCAAATGTGAACATATGTGTGAATGTTTCAAAATCACAACCTCCCTCTGAAGAAGAATCAGATTTGCAGTTCTACTAGTTCACAATGCATCACAGGTTAAATGTATAGGTATGTTTAAAAAAATACAAGGGCATGCGCACATGCGGATACATGTTAATGGTATCTATTTTTATACATTGTTTTAATAAAATATCACTTGTGTAAATCTACAGCCATCCTATGGGTGATTTGTCATCATTCCTCATGCCTGATGAAGACCTGAACAGGTCGAAACGTTGCTGCCTGTAACCCTTGTCGCTAAATAAAACTTGGAGCACTTTAAAGTGAGTTGCGAGCCCCTTCTTTTTTCTGATTTGTCATCCTTTCCATCTGTCTCTTGTTTTTAAACTAAAATTTGAAATGAAGGTTTAAACAGCCACTGTCTGCCTTAAGGGTATTAGTGATTTCAAACTTTGTCTTTGGTCAAAACCTTTGATTCAAACATGACCACAATTAAATAAGGATGTTTATTCTAAAACGTTTAAATTCTGGCATTTTCCTATAAAATAATTTGCAATTATTCGGCAGGTTGGTTACTTCGTAGATTTGTTATTTGCTATTGCTATTAGAAAAGATACATAAAACTCTTCAGCTCCTTCCTTTGTGGTGACACAGAGCACACATGCCAGCGCACAGAGACAAACCATGATGAGTGGGGAAAAGCAGCAGGCTTTATAAGGGATGGAGTAATCAGTGATCTACTTACACCTGACTGATTGGGGCGTGAAGTTGTGGACACTGAACTCTAAATGGAGACAGGTGTGTGTGTGTGTGTGTGTGTGTGTGTGTGTGTGTGTGTGTGTGCGTGTGTGTGTGTGTGTGTGTGTGTGTGTGTGTGTGTGTGTGTGTGTGTGTGTGTGTGTGTGTGTGTGTGTGTGTGTGTGTGTGTGTGTGTTTTGTTTTTGTTGAAATTTTGGGGGCTTGTTTGGGTGGTTGTTGTTTACACTGAATGAATGGATAGTGATTATCAGTCACTCATTCTTGAGGGACTGATATTTTTTATTTTTATTTTTTTTAATGAAATGGATATATTTGTAGGCACTGACTTTAACTTCAAATTTAAATGTCACATTTTACCTTCAACATTACAGCATAAAGAATAGGTAAAACGTCATCTTTACAAAAAAAAGTCATCTTTACAAAGTATTACAGTTGGTGTTTTAATAGATTTCTAAAATTGTTGTCATGTGACCATCATGCCACGGCCTTCACCAAATAAATGTCTTAAATATTTTATAGTCTGATCACTAGCCATCTATCTCACTTGCGTTTTTTATATTTTATTTGTATTAAGACGTTGTGACTCCATTCACCTCATGGGGCCAGTACAATGGCGGCTCCTCCACATAGACTTCTAATGAGAATTGGGACAAACAATAACGAACTTGCTAACCACTTAACCACGCTGTTATCTGCGCCGTCAATGACGTAACCCTTCTGCTAGATAGCTCTGATGACGATACACTCCACACAGGTCCTAACAGTTCCTAGCTTATCCTAACAGAGGTCCTAACAGTTCCTAACTGATCCTAACAGAGGTCCTAACACATCCTTACACAGGTCCTAACAGGTCCTAACCGATCCTAACAGAGGTCCTAACCGATCCTAACAGAGGTCCTAACACATCCTAACAGAGGTCCTAACACATCCTAACAGAGGTCCTAACACATCCTAACAGAGGTCCTAACACATCCTAACAGAGGTCCTAACACAGGGGTGCCCAACCTTTTTTGACCCAAGATCTACTTTTCAGCAGCCAACCCCTCCGGGATCTACCAGTCCAATATCAACATTTAAAACCACAAGCATGTTGCCAGCCTACAGTAACTTCACAACAACACAACACTACTTTGTTTTACCACTTTACTTTATGCCCATATAAGCATAAAGTACAACAGACTTGTCATAAGTAGGCCTACCACAAGCACAACATTAAGTACAACAGACTTGGTCAAACACTGCCATTGCAAATGCAATCATAATAAGAACAGTCCAGATACACACACACACACACACACACACAATCAGCTCTTGGGAGTATGAGGGGGAGGAGGTTCCAGTCAGTACAGACGTGTTTGAAAAGGTAAATAAAATTGTATGTTTTCCTCTGTTGATCGTCGTCAACTTTTGTGTTACATTGTCACAGCTTTCAAGCAAATTTGGGATTGGGATTTTTTTTTGCGAAGTTGGGATGTTGTGAAAAATGCCAATAAAAACACAATACAATGATTTCAACATACAGTATATTCAATTGAATACACTATATAGACAAGGTATTTAATGTTCAAATTAATTAACTTTTTTGCAAATAAAAGGTTTTGTGCAAATATTTGCTAATTTTGAAGTTGATGGCTGCAACATGTTTCAAAAGAGTTAGGACGGGGCCAACAAAAGACTTGGAAAGGTGGCGAAGGCCCAAATAGCAATTATTTGGAACATTCCACAAGTGAAGAGATTAATTCACAATGTTCACAATCAAAGATGGGGCGAGGTTCACCACTTTGTGAACAATTCTGTGAGAAAATTATCGGTTTAAGAACAAGGTTTCTCAACATTCATTTGTAAGGAATTTAGGGATTTCATCATCTATAGTCGAAAGAGTCTGAGAATCTGAAGGACTTTCTACACGTAAGCAGCCTGGCCGAAAACCAACATTGAATGCTTTTGACCTTTGACCAATTAAGTGGAACTGCATTAAAAAACGACATCATTGTGTAAGGGACATTACCGCGTTGACTAAGAATCACTTCAGAAAACCATAGTCACTTAAGACAGTTTGTCGCTACATCTACAAATGCAAGTTAAAACCCTGCCATACAAAGCGAAAGCCATACATCAATATCAACCAGAAACACTACTGCCTTCTCTGGACCCAATCTCATTTGAAATGGTCATACACAAAGTGGAAAAGTCTGCTGTAGTCTGAAGAGTCCACATTTCAACTTTACAACTACATATGAAAATGCCCGCGGTTATTCCCCGCGCAGGTTCAAATCCTGCTCACAGCGTAATTCTGGACCTGCAGGCCAGCTCAATGCACAAATGCTCTGAACAGGCCATGGTTCCCTCATGGTTCCCCCTTTACCTACATCTGATGTGTGGCGTACAAAGCACAAAA
>CM076975.1:8521532-8529032 GCA_039105355.1 Benthosema pterotum | reverse complement strand
CCTAAGATCACACTGAGTGTATCTTTTGCTTTTTTGATTTAAAGTCAAATTGGACCTACAGTCTAAAGTGGCCTACATATGCATATAGAACAGCTGTGATGGCCGAGTGGTTAAGGCGTTGGACTTGAAATCCAATGGGGTTTCCCCGCGCAGGTTCAAATCCTGCTCACAGCGTAATTCTGGACCTGCAGGCCAGCTCAATGCACAAATGCTCTGAACAGGCCATGGTTCCCTCATTGAAATACCAAGCTGCATAAATCTCGCTTTACCTACATCTGATGTGTGGCGTACAAAGCACAAAACATCCAAACAAGGTTGAAGTCAGGTCCTACATTTTTGCTATATCTCACAATAGATGAGGCAAAGTTCATCGGAAACCATTAATGGAGTTTGGTACAACGTATGTTCAGGAGGGAAGACCACACTTCAAAGAATAATCGTTAATAGTTATTACCCTGTCTCTCTATCATACCTTGCACGCCATTCCTGGTTAACTTCTGTAACATACCCTGATCTCCATGGTAACCTGATCAAACACCTCCCTTGACTTAACTACCATGGTAACCGCTAATGCTCCGCCCAAACTCCTCCCTTTCGTCTACGTATATATACCTGCCTTGTCTACCTATCATTCGTGCTTTGTTCTTCGTATGACTCACGTGACGCCACGTCACGTAGCTTCGCCGTCCCGCGACACACACACGAGTAACTTCCGCGTTCGTTTTGCCCCGAACTACTGTAGTTATCAAAATAATCCATTAGGCTACTTACCTCGAGTTATCACGGTCAACACACTGGAGAAACCTCTCGCCAGCCGCGGGATCCACGTATTCCAGCATTATAACCATAGATATACTACTCGTCTTCCAACATCCAGAACAGCAAACACAACTCGTTTGTTTCACCCCGTTATCAACCGCTTCCTCATCATCGTCCATGCCGTGATTGCCGTCTCGTCCAGTTCAATATTCCAACACCAAGAAGCTTCAACGTCACGAACGGACCCCCACCATCTAACGCAATCCGACTCGAGTAAACCGGTTCTCCTCCTCCTCTCGGCTCCCGCTCCAACTTCAAACCGGCACACTTCAGAACACACGGGACCCGCCGTCTTCGCCGATTCGATGACGTCACTCCCAGATCCAGCGCAGCGCTGACTGAACTACAAATGATCTTCTCGCCCAGCAGCACAACACACAAGCTAAGTCTCCTACAATGTTGACAGTAACATCCACCTCTCACCCCATCTTCCTCACAACATCCTCCTGTCATGCCGCCTCCCCCTCCCCCCACGCATCTCTATGCGATAGCGCATAACATGAGAACTAATGCAGTACACTGTTAACACTTTCACTGCCAATGATGGTTAACCATTATGTGTTCAATCTGCCACTGTCATCCAGAATACATTGCCACTATAGTAAAACACTGTAGGCCTATAGCAATAACGCAGTGCCACATTATCCAGATTCTCCCAGAATGCATTTCTAGTGGTATAATTGGTATAATACAGTAGGCCTAAAGATTTCACTCCCCTTTTCTCTACTTCACCAGCCTCTCACCTTTTTCCTTCTTTATCTTTACCTATTGGTTGTACAATTTATCAATGCACTGCCAACTAGGAATCAATGCCACCCATATAACTGCCCATATGCCGGGCTTCCATTGTTAGCTCGAACATCAACCATCTAAACCGCTTCTCTGTTTGCTAACATCAATGTATCATGCAAGTATCACCCAGTCAACCGCTGCATGCTAGTTACAGTTGATAACTACTCATTGTCTGCCATTAACATTTATCGTTGCGTGCACGCGCTGAAACTTACAGTAAGGCTCATATTTACAGGACAACTCCATCCGTTGTCATCTCCTGGCCCGAGCATGCATTCAGGATACCATTCATAATTAAACCAGCCTACCTTTCATGAAGTGGTTGCACCATCAAGCTACCGCAAACCTGCTAACTCCATCCAGGGCAGACCAGGCCCGTTTATTCAACCTCAACGCATAACTTGTGCATGCCGCCTCCCCCAACCTACTTATCTTACCCCCACCTACAATCCTCCACCAAGGGTTCATCCCCATCACGGCAGGATCCACTGTCCACCGTCATGGCTGCCCCAAGTGTCGACTCCAATCCATTACAAGCCGCCTTGTCGCAGCAGTAAGGATCCATGGAAGCCAGAATGCCTGCACCAAATCGCCCTTTGTTTCGAATCCCTGACGTACTACTTCTAGCATATGTCAGTTATTGACCTAGCTCTCCTAGCATATGCTCATCTTACCTCTCTGCACCCTCACTTCTTCTTGCTCGCCCTCTCGCTCTCCCTCCCCTGTTCCCCTCTGCACCTCACTTGCTCGGCTCAGCTTCCCATTCACCTCCTTCCCATCTGCCCGTCCATCTTCCTCCTTTTCTCCTCCACTGCTTCCGTACAGCATGCCTCTTCCCCTCCTTCTCACTATACCTTGGCTTAGCATGCATCCTTCTCAGCCTTCTTCGCTCCCTCCACATCATACGCCTCCTTCCACCCCAGCACAGTATGCTTCCTTCCTTGCTCTCCCCCTTTACACTACGTTCCACTTCCTCCTTCCCCTTCCTCAGCAGTGTGCGTCCTTCTCTCTGTCCCTCTGTCCACTTCTGCACTCCGCACCGCACGCTCCCGGCGTTGTGGTTCCTCCCAGCCCTTCTTCCAACCTACTTTACACCCATGCTCACCACGTCTCCTTTCCTCTCTCAGTAGCATGCTACTTTCCTGCCTTCCTTCCCTGCTACCTTCCTCCCTACGCCCGACATGCCTCCATTCCTCCTCAAGAGCATGTTTCCTTTCTCTCCATGCACAGCGTGCCTCCTCCGCCGCTTCAGCAACGTTTTCTTCCTACCCTCCCCCGCTACCTTCCTCCCTACGCTGGGCATGTCTCCTTCCCTCTTCTGCAACACGCTTCCTTCCTCCCTATGAACAGTATGCCTCCTTCCTGCCCTCCTTCCCTGCTACCTTGCTTCCCTCTGCACAGAATGCCTCCTTCCCTCCTCAGCAGCACGCTTCCTTCCTGCCCTCCTTCTCTGGCACCTTCCTCCCTCTGCACGGAATGCCTCCTTCAATCGCAGCAGCACGCTTCCTTCCTGCCCTCCTTCTCTGCTACCTTCCTCCCTATGCACGGAATGCCTCCTTCACTCTCAGTAGCACGCTTCCTTCCTGCCCTCCTTCTCTGCTACCTTCCTCCCTATGCACGGATGCCTCCTTCACTCTCAGCAGCACGCTTCCTTCCTGCCCTCCTTCTCTGCTACCTTCCTCCCTATGCACAAATGCCTCCTTCCCTCCTCAGCAGCATGCTTCCTCCTGCCATCCTTCTCTATCTCCCTCCCCATGCATGAAATGCCTCCTTCTCTTTCTTAGCAGCATGCTTCCTTCCTGCCCTCCTTCTCTGCCACCTTCCTCCCTATGCACGAAATGCCTCCTTCACTCTCAGCAGCAGTCTCCCTTCCTACCCTCCTCTATTCCACCTTCCCTTCCTCTGCACAGCATCCAGTCTCTCTCTCGGCTCAGCTGCCTCCCTCCCCACACTGCATGCCTCCTTACACTCCCTGCAGCGCACCTCCTTCCGCATCTCCCACCTCTTGTACAGCACGCCTCCCTCCCGGCGCAGCACGCCTCCCTCTGCATCTTCTTCCTCGGGTACAGCATGCTCCCACTTCTAGTACAGCATGCCTTCCACCCTTGGCACAGCAAGCCACGCTTCTCTGGTGCCACGCGCCTCATTCCGCATCTTCCTCCTTGGTCCAGCATGCCTGCCACCTCCGGTACAGCGTGCCTACCTTCCCCGGTGCAGCGCGCCTCCCTCCGCATCCCCTTCCTCTGGCACAGCGTGCCTCCTACCTCTGGTACAGTGTGCCTCCCACCTCCGGTTCAGTTTGCCTCCCTCCGCATCTTCCTCCTGGCACAGCGTGTCTCCAACCTCTGGTTCAGCGCGACTCCTTCTGCATCTTCCTCCCCCGGCACAGCGTGCCTCCCATCACCTCTGGTTCAGCGCGCCTCCCTCTGCATCTTCCTCCTCTGGCACAGCGTGCCTCCCACCACCTGGTTCAGCGCGCCTCCCTCTGCATCTTCCTCCTCTGGCACAGCGTGCCTCCCACCACCTCTGGTTCAGCGCGCCTCCTTCTGCATCTTCCTCCTCTGGCACAGCGTGCCTCCCACCACCTCTGGTTCAGCACGCCTCCTTCTGCATCTTCCTCCTCTGGCACAGCGTGCCTCCCACCACCTGGTTCAGCGCGCCTCCTTCTGCATCTTCCTCCTCTGGCACAGCGTGCCTCCCACCACCTCTGGTTCAGCGCACTTCCTTCCGTATCTTCCTCCTCTGGCACAGCGTGCCTCACACCACCTCTGGTTCAGCGCGCCTCCTTCTGCATCTTCCTCCCCTGGCACAGCGTGCCTCACACCACCTCTGGTTCAGCGCACCTCCTTCTGTATCTTCCTCCTCTGGCACAGCGTGCCTCCCACCTCCTCTGGCTCAGCGCGCCTCCTTCTGCATTTTCCTCCCCTGGCACAGTGCGCCTCCCACCTCCTCTGGTTCAGCATGCCTCCTTCCACATCTTCCTCCCCCAGCGCACCACCCCTTCTCTGGTACAACGTGCCTCCCCCTGCATCTTCCTCCTCGGGTACAGCGTGCCTCCCTCCTCCGGTACAGCGCTCCCCCATCTGGCCGCACAGCATGCCCCCCGTCTCTGGCTCAGCGTGAAACAGTGTGCCCACTCCATCTCTCCCTTGTCACAGCACGCCTCCTCCAGTTCCTACTTAACTTCAGGATACTGCATCCCCCTTTCTTCCTGGTGATGGCACAGCCTACCATCGCCCCACCGCATGTTCAAGATCCGACTCCCCAACGATGTTGTCAGACGACAAGAACCAACTACCCAGCAATGTCTGTCCATTACATCAATCGAATTCGCCAGTCCTGTCGCGGCTTCTTTTTGGCCCCTTTAATTGACCAGCCGCTCTGTTCTCCGCTCAAACAACAATCACAGTTCAACGTAATCATCATCAAATATTTAAATCCCACTCTAACCACCTCCAACTTCAACAGAAGCATCATCCAGACCAAGCTCCACTCGAACTGCCTCCATTCTCAACCGAAGCACCATCCAGATCATCAAGTTCCACTCTTAACTGTCTCCGGCCTCAACAGAAGCAGGGTCCAGACCAAGTTCCACCATAACCGCCGGCAAACTCAACAGAGGCATCGCCCAGATAATCACTTCTACCCTAACTGGCTCAAGTCTCAACAGAGGCATCGTCCGGATCATCTACGTTCCACCTTAACTGCCTCCAACCTCAACAGAAGCATCATCCAGATCTTCAATTCTACCCTAACTGCCTGAAACCTCAACAGAGGCATCGCCCAGATAATCACTTCTACCCTAACTGGCTCAAGTCTCAACAGAGGCATCGTCCGGATCATCTACGTTCCACCTTAACTGCCTCCAACCTCAACAGAAGCATCATCCAGATCTTCAATTCTACCCTAACTTCCTGAAACCTCAACAGAGGCATCGCCCAGATCTTCAATTCTACCCTAACTGCCTCCAACCTCAAAAGAAGCATCGTCCAGATCTTCGATTCCACTCTAACCGCCTCCATCTACCACCTTGTCCTGAACCGTCATAGGGACAACAATCTTATTCCAAGACAAGTGTGACCATAATCACACTTCTAACTTCCATTAGTGCGACTTGCCACTATCAGCTAGCACCAACGCTTCTCTAGAACTAGTCAGTCTTCCTCCTTTCCCTAAACCATCACATCGGAACCTGCGCAGGATCCACCACCACGCCTCACACAGAATGTCATCCCTCAGTACCAATGCTATAAGCTATCATCCTCCCTGCACAGACACTAAGAATTCGTGCTTAACCATCAAGTCCTGGCAGCTCTATCCTCAATCTAAAGAGACTATGAACCTCTCCATTCATCTCCCGGGACCACGCTTCCCACTAGCTGTCCAGGCATGTTCTCTCGATTCGGAAACGCCAACCTTGCCATCATCAAGTAACTGTTTCCCTGCACACTCCTCATCTTGGGGTCTGGAACTGACGGAGTGTGCCGTCTCTGACGTCAATCAAGACGGACCGTGCCGTCTCTGACGTCAATCAAGACGGACTGTGCCGTCTCTGACGTCAATCAAGACGGACCGGGCCGTCTCTGACGTCAACCAAGACGGACTGTGCCGTCTCTGATGTCAACCAAGACGGACCGTGCCGTCTCCGACGTCGACCAAGACGGACGCTTCGCTCTTCGGACCCCAGGCCAATACTCAGGGTCCAATACCCCCATTGGAGCCTGAACCATCTACCATCAAGACCACACCCCTTCCCCTTCACCCCTATCCCTACCAGGGCTCCGCCCTCCATCCTTCCCCCATCCCTACCAGGGCTCCGCCCTCCATCCTTCCCTCATTCCCTTCATCCTCACCCCCCCTCACCCCATCATCCTCACCCCATCGTCCTCATCCCTCCATATCATTCATGTACATCTAATTTCCATTTCTATCATGCCTTTCAATCCACCCTTCTTTTCTAAATAAACGGTTAACGATGTATGGTTGAATGTGTGGTCTGTCACTAGTGAAATGGAGTTGGTACAACGTATGTTCAGGAGGAAGACCACACTTCAAAGAATAATCGTTAATAGTTATTACCCTGTCTCTCTATCATACCTTGCACGCCATTCCTGGTTAACTTCTGTAACATACCCTGATCTCCATGGTAACCTGATCAAACACCTCCCCTTGACTTAACTACCATGGTAACCGCTAATGCTCCGCCCAAACTCCTCCCCTTCGTCTACGTATATATACCTGCCTTGTCTACCTATCATTCGTGCTTTGTTCTTCGTATCCCTCCCACCCTCCCCTTTTCCATGTTAACTTCTTACACTGTCTCCTTCACACCTCGCTTAATCAATCAAACTAAAACTATTCTTCTTCTCAGGTTCCACATGGGGGTCTGGAACTGACGGAGTGTGCCGTCTCTGACGTCAATCAAGACGGACCGTGCCGTCTCTGACGTCAATCAAGACGGACTGTGCCGTCTCTGACGTCAATCAAGACGGACCGGGCCGTCTCTGACGTCAACCAAGACGGACTGTGCCGTCTCTGATGTCAACCAAGACGGACCGTGCCGTCTCCGACGTCGACCAAGACGGACGCTTCGCTCTTCGGACCCCAGGCCAATACTCAGGGTCCAATACCCCCATTGGAGCCTGAACCATCTACCATCAAGACCACACCCCTTCCCCTTCACCCCTATCCCTACCAGGGCTCCGCCCTCCATCCTTCCCCCATCCCTACCAGGGCTCCGCCCTCCATCCTTCCCTCATTCCCTTCATCCTCACCCCCCCTCACCCCATCATCCTCACCCCATCGTCCTCATCCCTCCATATCATTCATGTACATCTAATTTCCATTTCTATCATGCCTTTCAATCCACCCTTCTTTTCTAAATAAACG
>CM076975.1:8509032-8514032 GCA_039105355.1 Benthosema pterotum | reverse complement strand
ACAGCACAAAACATCCAAACAAGGTTAAAGTCAGGTCCTAACTTTTTGCTATATCTCACAATAGATGAGGCAAAGTTCATCAGAAACCATGATTTACCATTTCTGTCCCAGACCAAATTTTATGACAGAATGACTGGCCACAATATAAGTGCACACAGCTGTAGTAGAAGCCCCAGGAGGGGTCCACGCGCACCCCCGTATTTTTTTGTCTAGTCTGGTTTTTATTCATCCTTAGGACCTCTAGAATAAGAATTTTGATGATCCCAAGAACAAATTTGGTCCTTTTGGTGTTTTTTTCAATGTTTTGTGAGTCATACACGTGCTTCGAGATTACCGTCAAGAACGCCTGCGAGACTGTCTATTAGAGACTGTGGTACGCTCAAATTTTGAGATAGCCAGAAAGCAAATACACCATTGTTTTCTAGACAACCTCAGCTTTCCAATGAGACCATTCGCATCATGCTCCCATGTCAGAAAAGGGGACAAATACCTGATAATTCAAAGTTACAATAATTTTTTGCAAGGAAAAAAGGCCATCGACTATTTTCCAAAAGCTCCCTTGACCTGTCACTTCAAAATATGTGAATGGAAATGGGTTACAGGAGTAGCTTTAAGCCTCCCCTATACAGACATGTCATATTTATGACAATCAAATGCAGTTTTGACCATAGAACCTTGCACTTTTGTGCATGCAGTACAAATGTAATTTTGCCCAAAATGCTGTATTAGTCAAGTTGTGCAGTGCACATTGGGTTTTGTTTCTAATGGTGATGTTTAATGGTGATGGAATTGCATAGCAGGGGTTGACACTAAGGTCTCCGAGGCACTTGCCCCTCGGGCAAGTGCAAGTCAGGTTCTACTTGCCCTCAGGTCATGGTCACTTGCCCCCTAAAAATATCGTGAATTTTGCATTCAAGGTTACTTTCTACTTGCTGCTTTAAACATTTCCTTTCGCAGTCAAAGACTGTTTTGTTTAAGTCACAATCAGCTACAGTAAATATTCAACTTGTAAATCAGTGGTTCCCACAGTGCCAGCAAAATGATAGTTTAGAACCAAATGGACCTGGGAGAGAGATAGCTATAGAAAGCAGGAAAAGACGCAGAGGCAGAGCGCAATGACCACCAAGACAAATATATCTTGTGTTAGACACCTGGGGTGAGATTTTCGTTACCGCTATACCCCTTATCCCTTAACTTCTTTGCCTTTTTAAACTATTAAAAAAACCCATTTCTCAGTAGTTCAAATGGCCAGTCTACTAGCTCACAACGTGTTAATAGATTGACATGTTGAAATAGTGCAAAAAAGTTTTTCAAAATAGTGAAAATGAAATAAGGGATATGGCATAAGGGGTTTAGCATGTAACGAAAATGGAGCCCCTGGTGTTTTGGTCATTGCTACACGGATCCTAGAAGAGTTGTCTAGCACATGTCACAAACTTTCAAATTGTCACCATGTCAGTGGATGAGTCTGGACCAAGCCAGAAACAAACAAGGGTTAGTGATTCAACACCAACGCAAATATGTATTTTACATAATGTAAAACTTAAAGATCCAGCAACATTCACACCTCTCAGTGCATCAAAGATTGAGCCTGTGAGAAACTCAAGCATCTCATCTCAAGCTTAACATCCGGTATGAGAGATGCCAGGAGCCCCTTAACTCACCATACAGGATGAAGGACATCTATGACCACATCCCAGAATCACTAGAAGGTATAGACATAGGGTTCACAGGCTGGCACAGAACATGTTACCAGTACTTTGTAAAAAAAAAAAAAAAAAAAAAAAAAAAAGTACTGGTAACATGGGGTATAGACATAGGGCACACAGTGCCCCAAAACCAAAAAATACTCACCCCGGAAAAGGAAATCATTATCCAGTGATCCAAAGTTTGGGCCTGAGTGCATTTTGTGTGAAAAAAATGTAATTAAATCTCGTCCAAGTTGGCATCATAAAAATTAGTACCCTGTTGTTGAAATTTCTTTATTCAGGAATACCCCTTGAGATACACTATCTCGTTTTCGAGAGGTTCCTACAATTAATACACGACATTGTAGGCCTACAAAGAAAGCATAATACAAAAAACAAATACAAGCACAGGACAAGAATACCCTGTTGAATTTCCAAAATAAAAAGGCAGATCACCATCCTGGGACAACCTTGAAAGCCAAGCACAGCAGTTGGTAAATTTCAAGCTTTTTAGGAAAATATCTAAAAGTTGAAGTTGAAGATTTGATCTCTGGTACCAAGCTTGTGTGACCAACTCAGTGGCCTTGTGGTTAGAGTGTCCGCCCTGAGACTGGGAGGTCGGGGTTCGATTCCCTACCGCGTCATACAAAAGACTATAAACGGGACCCAATGCCTCCCTGCTCAGCATCAAGGGTTAAGACCTACATACCGACATACTAGCATCATGTCCAGGGGGTTATTGTACAACAACCTGCCACCCCCTAAAGCCCTATGGGCTTCATTGCTCGGCCTAGCCTCATAAGATCATGGCAAGGCAAGACTTACTTCCCAAGCTTGTATGCTGTGAGGATTGCATCCAGAGATAAATTTGGTGTAGATCAGGTAAAATGACACATCCCTGTAGCTGGACCTGAGCAAAATCAACTGCATTTTGTACTCAGTAAAACAACTTGTCGCTCATCTACAATGTGTTTCTGCACATTACTGCACATCAGAGTGAACGCCTGGTTGTGGGCAGCAGAAATACATGTATGTGCTTGGGCACTTTTAGGTTTACAGCTTCTCTTCTTGGATTTGACAAGATTCTGGTATTCCGTATTAAACTTAGTACAGCAGGAAGGATGGTACTTTGCTTCTGCTGAGAAGTGTATTTTCCTAAAAAGTTTGAAATTTTCCAACTGCTATGCTTGGCTTTCAAGGTTGTCCCAAGATGGTGATCTGCCTTTATATTTTGGAAATTCAACAGGGTACTCATTTTTACGATGCCAACTTGGACCTCAGGCCCAAACTTTGGATCACTGGATAATGATTTCCTTTTCCGGGGTGAGTATTTTTTGGTTTTGGGGCACTGTGTGCCCTATGTCTATACCCCATGTTACCAATACTTTTTTTTTTTTTTTTTTTTTTTTTACAAAGTACTGGTAACATGTTCTGTGCCAGCCTGTGAACCCTATGTCTATACCTTCTAGTGATTCTGGGATGTGGTCATAGATGTCCTTCATCCTGTATGGTGAGTTAAGGGGCTCCTGGCATCTCTCGTACGGATGTTAAGCTTGAGATGAGATGCTTGAGTTTCTCACAGGCTCAATCTTTGATGCACTGAGAGGTGTGAATGTTGCTGGATCTTTAAGTTTTACATTATGTAAAATACATATTTGCGTTGGTGTTGAATCACTAACCCTTGTTTGTTTCTGGCTTGGTCCAGACTCATCCACTGACATGGTGACAATTTGAAAGTTTGTGGCATGTGCTAGACAACTCTTCTAGGATCCGTGTAGCAATGACCAAGACACCAGGTGAAATGACCTCTTTATACTTGGGGAGTCTATTGTCATTTAAGTTCTCAGCCAATGGGACAGTAAATTGGTGCCTGTCCATTGGTCAATTGGTGATGGTCCATTGGTTACTGTCAATCTGCAATCTGTGACTGTCAATTGGATCCCCATCTCTATGGGGAACCAACTGACAGTCTACATTGCGACATTGGATGTAGAACAGTCTCAGCTGCACGCGCACACACACACACACACACACACAAACTATGCAGGGGTTGACACTAACACTTGCCCACTTGCCCGGGGCAAGTAAAAAAATGGTCGGGCAAGTGAATACTGCTACCCAATCGGGCAAGCATGTGACTTAGTGCGCTATAACCTAACACAAGATATATTTGTCTTGGTGGTCATTGCGCTCTGCCTCTGCGTCTTTTCCTGCTTTCTATAGCTATCTCTCTCCCAGGTCCATTTGGTTCTAAACTATCATTTTGCTGGCATCACAGACCCCTGAGGTGACCACTGTGGGAACCACTGATTTACAAGTTGAATATTTACTGTAGCTGATTGTGACTTAAACAAAACAGTCTTTGACTGCGAAAGGAAATGTTTAAAGCAGCAAGTAGAAAGTAACCTTGAATGCAAAATTCACGATATTTTTAGGGGGCAAGTGACCATGACCTGAGGGCAAGTAGAACCTGACTTGCACTTGCCCGAGGGGCAAGTGCCTCGGAGACCTTAGTGTCAACCCCTGCTATGCAATTCCATCACCATTAAACATCACAATTAGAAACAAAACCCAATGTGCACTGCACAACTTGACTAATACAGCATTTTGGGCAAAATTACATTTGTACTGCATGCACAAAAGTGCAAGGTTCTATGGTCAAAACTGCATTTGATTGTCATAAATATGACATGTCTGTATAGGGGAGGCTTAAAGCTACTCCTGTAACCCATTTCCATTCACATATTTTGAAGTGACAGGTCAAGGGAGCTTTTGGAAAATAGTCGATGGCCTTTTTTCCTTGCAAAAAATTATTGTAACTTTGAATCATTAGGTATTTGTCCCCTTTTCTGACATGGGAGCATGATGCGAATGGTCTCATTGGAAAGCTGAGGTTGTCTAGAAAACAATGGTGTATTTGCTTTCTGGCTATCTCAAAATTTGAGCGTACCACAGTCTCTAATAGACAGTCTCGCAGGCGTTCTTGACGGTAATCTCGAAGCACGTGTATGACTCACAAAACATTGAAAAAAACACCAAAAGGACCAAATTTGTTCTTGGGATCATCAAAATTCTTATTCTAGAGGTCCTAAGGATGAATAAAAACCAGACTAGACAAAAAAATACGGGGGGTGCGCGTGGACCCCTCCTGGGGCTTCTACTACTGTGATGACCGAGTGGTTAAGGTGTTGGACTTGAAATCCAATGGGGTTTCCCCGCGCAGGTTCGAACCCTGCTCACAGCGTAGCTTGCCTAAGATCACACTGAGTGTATGTTTTGCTCTTTTTTGATTTAAAGTCAAATTGGACCTAC
>CM076975.1:8462353-8481032 GCA_039105355.1 Benthosema pterotum | reverse complement strand
ACTAGTTCACGACGGCACGATTTATGAACCGTTGTGACAATAGAAGATTGGCACACAATGGAATACAACTACCCTAAGGACTACTGTCTGTGCTACTGTATGTAGACCATGTAAACAGAGCTGCTACATTTAAACACAATGGAATACAAGCACCCTAAGGACTACTGTATGTAGACCATGCCCATGTAAACAGAGCTGCTACATTTAAACACAATGGAATACAAGCACCCTAAGGACTACTGTATGTAGACCATGTAAACAGAGCTGCTACATTTAAACACAATGGAATACAAGCACCCTAAGGACTACTGTCTGTACTACTGTATGTAGACCATGTAAACAGAGCTGCTACATTTAAACACAATGGAATACAAGCACCCTAAGGACTACTGTATGTACTACTGTATGTAGACCATGTAAACAGAGCTGCTACATTTAAACACAACTCAAATCTCATTTTGGTGTTTATGCATAATCTTGAGGAAAGATGTTGTCAAATGTTGTCCTGAAGAGGCAGAACATTGATGCCATTTGTTTTAAAAAAAATATGAGGAAAAAAGAAACAAATCTCTTTGCCCTGTTATAACATTTATAAAACAATAAAATGTGACATAAATGCTGTACCTATATATACTTTCATTTTCAACTGTTTTTATTGTATTGTATTTGTGACGTTTGCTTTGACAATGTAAATGTTTGTTTTCTCCTTAAAATGAACTGAATTGACTAGTTGAGTATACTAGACATGAGGCCCGCTGCGCGGGCCTCACGCTGTTGTGGCGTTGTGGCGACAGGCAATTTGCGCTCACTCCAATTTGGAAAATGTTAAGTCAAGTATTTTAGTACGCTTTGCACACTGCATCTTTCGTCATAGGAGACTTCATTTTTGAACATAAGAGCAATTGTAATAGTAGTGCTAACTAAAAGAATAGCCTACATAGAAGTTTGATAGGCTACTTTACACAGAACAATACACAGCCAGTAGAATATTAAGACATTAGACTAAATTGACCGTGGTAACTACAAAACAACCTATAGGAGTAATTTTATTTTTCATTTTTATTTTTCTGCTGGATCAACATATGGGATGTAATAGGAAATGTACACATGGTCCATGTGGTAAAAAAGTAATGCAATAAATATATATTCCATCAATGGTTATTGTACCCATGATTGTAGCCTAACCCCTGGTGAATGTGCAGTGTGTCCAAACTCCATATACAGTATACGCTTCCAGACCACATCATGAGTGGTGCCCTGGTGTTTTTGGATATATTCCTTTTCTTTTTATCCCCATGATTTTGTAAGCCATTCCACCCAGTGCCAATGACCGAATGTGATCCTGGGCTTTATATTGCTGCCGGAGGATGACGGAGGATGACGACAGGCTACATTTGTATATAGTAGATAGATAATGGGTTTGTATAGAAAGGGGGTGGGACAGCTAAAATGAACATCAAATGGCTAAATAATGAATAGATTAACTTGTAAACTGCTCGAGTGGGTAGTCACATGAGCCTGAGAAGACAATACAATGACCCTTTATTGTTTGTGTGTTTTTAAGTGGCATAAAGTCCCTTTAAAAACAGTCAGGGGTGCCCACATCAGTGGACGGATGAAATAGCCTGTCTATGGCATCATTTTGAATAGGGCCGGCACTGGATGAAATACCGTATCCTGCCTGGGGCATCATTTTGGATAGGGTCAGCGCTGGATGAAATATCCTGCCTGGGCCATCAACCAATAGAGCAATTACAAACATATTGCTGGCCAAATGATTTGCGTGTGGGTCGTGAAATTGTAGCATAGGTAATGGCAATATAAGTGTTGGTAAAGTAAAGGTATAAGAATATACAGTACACTATTACTGTGTGTAGAGCCCAGGATCACATTAGATAATTGGCACTGGGTGGAATGGGTTACAAAATCATGGGGATAAAAAGAAAAGAAAAAAAAAAAAAAAAAAATATATATATATATATATATATATATATATATATATATATATATATATATATATATATATATATATATATATATATATATATATATATATATATATATACAGTGAGGAAAATAATTATTTGACCCCTTGATGATTTTGTAAGTTTTCATGATTAGAAAGAAATGAGCACTCTGTCATTTTTATGGTACTTTTATTTAAACAAATAGAGACAGAATATGAACAAAAATGTCCATAAGAAAATAATATTTAAAGGTTATAAATTAATTTGCGTTAGAGCTCGTGAAATAAGTATTTGATCCCTAAGCACAACCTGACTTAGTACTTGGTAGAAAAACCCTTGTTGGCAAGCACAGAAGTCAGACGTTTCTTGTAGTTGGTCACCAAGTTTGCGCACATCTCAGGAGGGATTTTGGCCCACTCCTGGTTAGATCTTCTCTCCAAATCCTGAAGGTTTCGAGGCTGTTGCTTGCCAACTCGAAACTCAAGCTCCCTCCATAGATTTTCTATAGTATTAAGGTCTGGAGACTGGCTAGGCCACTCCATGAGCTTAATGTGCTTCTTCGTGAGCCACTCCTTTTGTTGCCTTGGCCGTATGTTTTGGGTCGTTGTCATGCTGGAAGACCCAGCCACGGCCCATCTTCAGTGCTCTGGCTGAGGGAAGGAGGTTCTTCTCCAAGATCCTGCGGTACATGGCCACATCCATCCGCCACACAATGCGGTGAAGTTGCCCTGTACCCTTAGCAGAGAAACAGCCTCAAAGCATAATGTCTCCACCTCCATGCTTGACGGTGGGGATGGTGTTGTTGGGTTTGTATTCAGCATTTCTCTCCCTCCAAACACGGCAAGTCAAATGGATGCCAAAAAGTTGAATTTTGGTCTCTTCTGACCACATCACCTTCCCCACAGCCTGGTCTGAATCATTTAGGTGTTCATTGGTGAACTTTAGACGGGCCTCTATGCGCCTTCTTGAGCAGAGGGACATGGCTGGGCACTGCAGGATTTCAATCCGTTATGGTGTACTGTGTTACCAATGGTTTTCTTGGTGACTGTGGTCCCAGCTGCCTTCAAATCATTAACAACACCATCCCCATCGTCAGGCATGGAGGTGGAAGCATTATGCTTTGGTGCTATTTCTCTGCTAAGGGTACAGGGCAACTTCACTGCATTGTGTGGCCGATGGATGGAGACATGCACTGCAACATCTTGGACAAGAACCTCCTTCCCTCAGCCAGAGCACTAAAGATGGGTCTTGAAGAAGCACATTAAGCTCATGGAGTGGCCTAGCCAGTCTCCAGACCTTAATCCTATAGAAAATCTATGGAGGGAGATTGAGCTTTGAGTTGGCAAGCAACAGCCTCGAAACCTTAAGGATTTGGGGAGGATATCTAAACAGGAGTGGGCTAAAAACCCTCCTGAGATGTGCACAAACTTGGTGACCAACTACAAGAAACGTCTGACTTCCGTGCTTGCCAACAAGGGTTTTTCCACCAAGTACTAAGTCAGGTTGTGCTTAGGGATCAAATACTTATTTCACGAGCTCTAACGCAAATTAATTTATAACCTTTAAACATTATTTTCTTATGGACATTTTTGTTCATATTCTGTCTCTATTTGTTTAAATAAAAGTACCATAAAAATGACAGAGTGCTCATTTCTTTCTAATCATGAAAACTTACAAAATCATCAAGGGGTCAAATAATTATTTTCCTCACTGTATATATATATATATATATATATATATATATATATATATATATATATATATATATATATATATATATATATATATATATATATATATATATATATATATATATATATATAAACACCAGTGCACGACTCATGATGTGGTCTGTTGTAAGGTATATAGCCAACTGTATCTGTTATTCTGTCACACTGCACATGCACCAAGGGGTAGGCTACGATCATGGTACAATAAGCATTGATGGAACATCTATTTATTGCATTACTTTTGGACCACATGGACCATGTGTACATTTGCTATTAGATCCCATATGTTATATGTAGATCCTATGGCAAAAAATAAAAATGAAAAATAAATATACTCCTATAGGCTGTTTTTGTAGTTACCATGGCCAGTTTAGTCTAATGTGTTAAAATGCTACTGGCTGTGTAATCTGTGTAAAGTAGCCTATAAAGAAGTTATATGTGGGCTATTGTTTTAGTTGACAATGTAGTGTGATTTTAGTGTTAAATGTGATTTGTATAGGCTGCTGACCGAAGGTGTATAATAGTTCAGTTTCAACAGCAAAGTAGTAGTAGCTAGTTAGCCTAATGTCTAATGTGTTGAACTCGACAGAAGCTTCTTTGTCCTTGTGTTGGGCTTGTGTTTTTGCAAACCGGTGACTTGTATGCTTGCAATGTGACACACTGCAGGGGGACCCTCAGCCCTCCATGCAAGTTTTGATATTTCCAGGCAAGCACACAGCGAAGCGTGATTGCACTTTATGCGAATTGTCGTAAGGATACATGCTGTCACGTTTTCAAAACCGCACGCATACATTATGATGGGAGATTTCAGATTTGTGTCCGTGCACAGTGCACACACCTTTTGTAGACAAAAAAAGGAAAACACGCTTTCACCGCTCCGCAACGGCCAACAGCTGGAAAGAAATCCTTGGCGCATTGCCGAAGGTGACGGTGCCGCCGTGCCGGTGTCGTTTTCAGCGCGGATATAAGCCTGGAGATCGTGGGATGCTCGTACGCTGTCTCGCGGTGAGCACGGGGGGCTATCCCGCATCCATAGCAGGAAAAGAAATCTCGCGTCCTGGGCGAGTGAAAGTGATGGTCGCTTTCTTATGAAGAAGTGCTGGCAAGTGCAACACTTGTTTGCAATGCGATCAGTGTAAATGAGAGGAGGAGGGGAGGGGTTACAGCCAGAGCAAGTAGTAGAAGCGATCAGTGTAAATGAGAGGAGGAGGGGAGGGGTTACAGCCAGAGCAAGTAGTAGAAGAGTTGCGACATTGAGGGGTAGAAAAGCGGCCTACTAAAGTAAGTGATTTATAGCGGTCGTGCAGCTTTGAATAGTGAGACGGGATAGAAAACAGCGGCCCACCAAAGTGATTTATAGCGGTCGGTCGTGCAGCTTGTATGGTGCAACTGACAACATGGATAGTATTAGGCCTACTACAAAGCGATTTAAAGTAAAGTGATTTAAGAACTTTAAAGCTGGGCTGCAGTTCGAGGACTTGTCAATAGCTGTCGATAAGTAAAGTAAAGCAGCAGCCATTAGACCTTTCCATAGAAGTGAACGGAGATGTCGTAACTCTGGTTGATTTAACAGAGCCATATAGGAAAGTTGTGCCACGGTTCTGTCAGGGTCTGAACCGTATAGATTTGACGTCACGATAGCCAGAGCGGACCAAATGCGTATGTTTTATTTTCTTTGATATTAGCCGATGTGGATACATTAGCAGCGCAATGAGTGGCTAAGAACATTGTAGCAGTAGTAAGCAACTATCATGTGAAGTTTGGTGTCATGTGAGCATGTAGATAGTTTGTGATGATCAGAAAACTGCCACTCGTAGTTCCTCCAATTGAGTAGCTGTGATGTGATGTGATGTGATGTGATGTGATGTGATGTGATTATATTATGTACCGTAGGTGAACTATTAGTAACTTTGTCTTTGTAGTTGAAGTTTAATGCGTCTTAATTCATCAGGAGGGGCAAAATCAACAAACGGTGGTGGCATACGTCGCGACGGGTGGTCAAACGATCGCGACATACGCTGCCCTCTGAGTGACAGAAGGTTCAGTACAGTGACAGAACAACAGTGCAGCGGTGCTAAATTCTTCATTCTGTGTCAAACCACACCAATGAATATACGGTATCGGGTTATATTCACATGTTAAAAAACTATTGGCTCCATTTTCGCTCCATGCACTGTCCCTAACGTTACCCGAAACCCGCAACGAATTCCCTTATTGGTATTTTCGTCACCTTTCCTCTTCCCTTAGCCACTATTCTTTATGCCGACACCGTTATTTGTGACTGGAGGTGTGGTCATGGGCGTGTTTGTCGCGCAGTCCCTTAAGTTGCTAATTTCGTCAAATACATTTGGGAACTAGATAACGGGATTTCAAAGCACCCGCTAACAGATATGAGAAGGCAGAGCCACGTGTGCACGGTGCGGGCGTCTGTGCACATTGGAGATGTCCACGTGGAACGGCGCCAGTTCAATTCATCTCCTTATTGATTGATTGTCCTATAAACAGCTGTAGATTCCCTGCTGTCGGTCACTTCCTTGTGTTCAAGGTTACTTTATTTAGTCTTGTTAGAGAAATTTGTCTTGAACATACAGACTTGCAGCAACAAGTAAGACAATACAGCACAGTACATACAGTACAATAGTAGTGACTGGTACACCTCATCAGGCTTACATACCACCTCCCAAAGTAGTGCTTAGTTAAATAGTCATAAGAAGAATATAAATATAAATAGAATAAATACAACAGTACCAAAACAAGAGTTGTGCCCCTACGGGGCACAGGTCTCCACCGTCCGGGCTCAGGTTTGAACGTGTGCACATTGCAAAGTAGTTTATTGTGAGTGTAATGAGACAATACTATTATCTATGACGTCATCTTCTCTATCTCACTCTTTATGATGTCATCTCAAAGCTCATTCTACCTCTGGCTCCTAACTTTGTCATCATCTAACAAATCATCTCAAGGCTCACCCTAGCTCAAGGGTCCTCCCAGATCAGGCCCCCCTACCCCGACGTCATTTCAGGAGCCTCAAGGGTCCTCCTAGCTCAAAGCCCTCCTAGCTCAACTATGACGTCGTCATGACGCACAAGTAGGATATGGCCTACTTGTGCGTGAGCGGAGCAAGCCAATACTAATGAGAGTTGTGCCCCTACGGGGCACAGGTCTCCACCGTCCGGGCTCAGGTTTGAACGTGTGCACATTGCAAAGGGGTCCGGGGTCCTCCTAGATCAGGCCCCCCTATCTCGACGTCATCTCAGGAGCCTCAAGGGTCCTCCTAGCTCAAAGACCTCCTAGCTCAACTATGACGTCGTCATGACGTCATGGGACGGACAGATCCAGGGGACGGACGGGCTGCGTGCACGGACAGAGGGCGTTTTATAGTCACCACCTTCGGTGGAGACAACAATTACTGCAGTTCTAGCAGCATCATAACGACATTCACAGTCTTCTCCTCTCTCCCTCTGTCCCACCGCAAGAGAGTTGTTGAGGAGTGAAATGGACATTGGTACAAAGGAGTATTTAAATCTATTATATCTCCATTTTGGAGCCTGGTACCTCCTACCTGACGGCAGTAACCTAAACTCAGGGTACAGTATGTGAGAGGGATCAGACACAGTTTTCTTTGCCTGCCCTAGGGTGGCTTGCTCAAAGATGGTCTGTGGGGTGTTGGGAGGTGTTGACATCCCCATAATCTTCCCGGCCATCTTTACCAGTCTCAGGATTTCTGATTTAAACTTAACCGTCAGGTTTCCAAACCAATTGGCGATACCATATCTCACAATTGACTCAATACTAGCTCTGTAGAATATCAGCATTATGTTCCTATTTACTCCAAATAGTCTTAGTCTTCTAAGAAAGTGCAAACGTTGATGTATTCTAGCACAAAGATTTTCAACATGAGTGTGCCAGCTCATTTCACCATCGATTTGATATAGACCAGTGGGATTTGTGATAAAAGTGATTGTTAGAGGCATTTGGGGGTAAAAGTGGGGAACCAGTCCATTTTACACAATTCAAGGGTGCTGAATCTGAAAAAAATGGTTACCAAGCAAAATTTTGAGTCCTTACCCCCCAAATCCAAGATTTTGGGGGGTAACCAAAGGTTTTTCATTCATAACTTGAAATGCATTGATTTTACGCCCCATAAGTGTATTGAATGTTAATATAAAGTTGGGCATTACGGACGATTTGGTACCAAGTACATGTCTGTACCTCCTACGGTTCTTGAGATACAGCATTTAGGTACTTTCACAGATTGAGGAGAGCAGGACATCTGTAACACTGATTATAAGTCAATCAAATGGTGATACAGGCATGAAAATTGGTACACACACTCCTCAAACCCAACTATTTCCAAAAGTACTGGGTGTCCTGCAAAATTCCAAGATGGCAGCCACCAAAATCCAAGATGTCCGTCCAAAAATGTGGTTTTTCATTAATAACTTGAAATATGAAGATTTTAAGCCCCATACATGTATTGAACGTTAATATAAAGTTGGGCATTACGGACATTTTGATACCAAGTACATGTCTGTATGTACTACGGTTCTTGAGTTACAGCATATAGGTGGTGATGAGGAACCATAAGGGTAACATTTTGGCACGTTTGACTCTTTTACTCAAAGATCCCTTCATCATCATGTAAACCATTTTCAGGAAACGGACCTACATGTGTCCGCTATCATAAACCACTTCAAGTTTTTTAATTGATGAAACGGGTCGGGAGTTATTAAACCGAACGTGAATGCTGTTTCAGTGTTAAATTTGCTGCGTATATTTTGCAAAGATAAGCCACCCAGAAATGTCTGTCTGTGCATCATCACACTGAGTCTGTCCTTCACAATAAGAGTAAATGTGAACCGGACGCACCAAGTGTAGCATGTGTCATACAGTAATGGTATAATATGCTAATAAGTGTAATAGTGTAATAGGCCAATACGTGCAATAGCATAATATATGTACAGTATGGTAATAGTGTAATATGCAATAGTGTCATAGGATAATATGTGTAATAGTGCAATATATGTGCATTAGGATAATAGTGTAATATATGCAATAGTGTAATAGGGCTAATAGTGTAATATATGTGCAATAGGCTAATAGTGTATTATATACAATAATGTCATAGTGTAATAAGTACAGTAGGCTAATTTGTGTAATAGTGTAGTACATGGAATAATGTCATAGGCCAGTGGTTTTCAACCTTTTTCATCCCAGGGCCCACCATTTATTCAGCATTTGAGCCACGGACCACCATTTGAGGACATTTTAGCCCCACAGACCCCCAAACTAAAGATTCCCTTTGCTTCTGTCCATGACCATTAATCTTCTAGTTGTGTAGATTAGGACTAATTCACATGATGAATATTTTAACTCTTGAGAGTGTAAAAATGAAACCAAATGGACCCGCCAGGGTCCATTTGGTTTCGTTTTTACACTCTCAAGAGTTACATCTGGTTAAACAACTTAGCTGGGGACCACCTGGAACCCTCTCAGGGACCACTGGTGGTCCCCGGACCACCTGTTGAAAACCCCTGTCATAGGCTAATATGTGTAATAGTGAAATACATGTGCATCAGGGTGATAGTGTAATATATGCAATAGTGTAATAGGGCTAGTAGTGTAATATATGTGTAATAGGCTAATAGTGTATTATATACAATAATGTCATAGTGTAATAAGTACAGTAGGCTAATTTGTGTAATAGTGTAGTACATGGAATAATGTCATAGGCTAATATGTGTAATAGTGAAATACATGTGCATCAGGGTGATAGTGTAATATATGCAATAGTGTAATAGGGCTAGTAGTGTAATATATGTGTAATAGGCTAATAGTGTATTATATACAATAATGTCATAGTGTAATAAGTACAGTAGGCTAATATGTGTAATAGTGTAGTACATGGAATAATGTCATAGGCTAATATGTGTAATAGTGAAATACCTGTGCATTAGGGTGATAGTGTAATGTATGCAATAGTGTAATAGAGCTAATAGTGTAATATATGTGCAATAGGCTAGTGTATTATATACAATAATGTTATAGTGTAATAAGTACAGTAGGCTAATAAGTGTAATAATGTGATATATGCAATAGTGCCATGGGGTAATGTGTAATAGTGCAATAGTGCAATATTTGTGCATTAGGGTAATAGTGTAATATATGCAAAAGTAGTATAGTTTAATTACACTATTACACATATTGCTCTAACACCATTACATATATTACACTATTACCCTATTGTACATATATTACACTATTGCACTTATCAGCCTATTACACGTATTACACATATTACACTACAACATTATTACACATATTACGCTATTACACTATACCACTATTGCATATATTACACTATTACACTTATTAGCCTACTGTACTTATTACACTATGACACTATTGTATATAATACACTATTAGCCTATTGCACATATATTACACTATTACACTATCGCATATATTACACTATCACCCTAATGCACATGCATTGCACTATTACACATATTAGCTTATGACATTATTCCATGTATTACACTATTACACATATTAGCCTACTGTACTTATTACACTATGACATTATTGTATATGAATACACTATTAGCCTATTGCAAATATATTACACTATTACACTATTAGCCCTATTACACTATTGCATATATTACACTTTCACCCCAATGCACATGTATTGCACTATTACACATATTAGCCTATGACACTATCCATGTATTACACTATTACACATATTAGCCTACTGTACTTATTACACTATGACATTATTGTATATGAATACACTATTAGCCTATTGCACATATATTACACTATTAGTATATTACACTATTGCATATATTACACTTTCACCCCAATGCACATGTATTGCACTATTACACATATTATCATATTATCCTATGACACTATTCCATGTATTACACTATTACACATATTAGCCTGCTGTACTTATTACACTATGGCGTTATTGTATATAATACACTGTTAGCCTATTCCACATATATTAGACTATTACACTATTAGCCCTATTACACTATTGCATATATTACACTTTCACCCCAATGCACATGTATTGCACTATTACACATATTAGCCTATGACACTATTCCATGTATTACACTATTACACATATTAGCCTACTGTACTTATTACGCTATGACGTTATTGTATATAATACACTATTAGCCTATTGCACATATATTACACTATTTCACTATTACACTATTGGCCTATTGTACATATATTATGCTATTACACGTATTAGCCTATTACACTATTACACAGCATACTTACTTACAGCATATTATACCATTACTATATGGCACATGCTACACTTGGTGCGTCCGGTTCACATGTACTCTTATTGTGAAGGACAGACTCAGTGTGATGCACAGACAGACATTTCTGGGTGGCTTATCTTTGCAAAATATACACAGCAAATTTAACACTGAAACAGCATTCACGTTCGGTTTAATAACTCCCGACCCGTTTCATCAATTAAAAAACTTGAAGTGGTTTATGATAGCGGACAGATGTAGGTCCGTTTCCTGAAAATGGTTTACATGATGATAAAGGGATCTTTGAGTAAAAGAGTCAAACGTGCCAAAATGTTACCATTATGGTTCCTCATCACTACCGATATGTTGTAACTCAAGAACCGTAGTACATACAGACATGTACTTGGTATCAAAATGTCCGTAATGCCCAACTTTATATTAACGTTCAATACATGTATGGGGCTTAAAATCTTCATATTTCGAGTTATTAATGAAAAACCACATTTTTGGACGGACATCTTGGATTTTGGTGGCTGCCATCTTGGAATTTTGCAGGACACGCAGTACTTTTGGAAATAGTGGGGTTTGAGGAGTGTGTGTACCAATTTTCACGCCTGTATCACCATTTGGTTGACTTATAATCAGTGTTACAGATGTCCTGCTCTCCTCAATCTGTGAAAGTACCTAAATGCTGTATCTCAAGAACCGTAGGAGGTACAGACATGTACTTGGTACCAAATCGTCCGTAATGCCCAACTTTATATTAACGTTCAATACATGTATGGGGCTTAAAATCTTCATATTTCGAGTTATTAATGAAAAACCACATTTTTGGACGGACATCTTGGATTTTGGTGGCTGCCATCTTGGAATTTTGCAGGACACGCAGTACTTTTGGAAATAGTGGGGTTTGAGGAGTGTGTGTACCAATTTTCACGCCTGTATCACCATTTGGTTGACTTATAATCAGTGTTACAGATGTCCTGCTCTCCTCAATCTGTGAAAGTACCTAAATGCTGTATCTCAAGAACCGTAGGAGGTACAGACATGTACTTGGTACCAAATCGTCCGTAATGCCCAACTTTATATTAACGTTCAATACACTTATGGTGCGTAAAATCAATGCATTTCAAGTTATGAATGAAAAACCTTTGGTTACCCCCCAAAATCTTGGATTTGGGGGGTAAGGACTCAAAATTTTGCTTGGTAACCATTTTTTTCGGATTCAGCACCCTTGAATTGTGTAAGATGGACTGGTTACCCACTTTTACCCCCAAATGCCTCTAACCTCTTATAGGAAGCCTTTTTTCTGAAATCCCAACTGCCTAGTACAACCAGGTACTTAAGAACAACAGTAGTCCAGTAAACAAAAGACAGAGGTTGGACAAAATTGCATTATTTTGTATCTCAACTGATTCTGACTGGAAATTAGGTCTACTATCCAGAAAAAAATTGTTATGCGTGATCAGCTCACTGCTAGTACCCCAAATTCACTCAAATCCAAGATGGCCACCAGTGAGGCCACTGGGGTACCAAATGCCAAATATGTGCATATCTTCCAAACTATTGGGGCTAGAAATGCAAACCAAGTGTCTAATCATATGTTTTTTAGGTCAGGGAGTCCATTTGTCATGGTATTATTTGTCTAGATATCACCCATTTACACATAATTGCAATTGTACTGTAGATTATGGGCAAAAACGCATTATTCTCACCCATTATTTAAAAGGTAGAGGTTGAACAAGATTGCATTATTTTGTTTCTCAACTAATTCTGACTGGAAATTAGGTATTAGGTATAAATTAGGTAAATTAGATCATTATCTTTATTTGGCATTTGGTACCCCAGTGGCCTCAGTGGCGGCCATCTTGGATTTGAGTGAATTTGGGGTACTAGCAGTGAGCTGATCACGCATAATAATTTTTCTCTGGAGAGTAGACCTAATTTCCAGTCAGAATCAGTTGACAAACAAAATAATGCAATTTTGTCCAACCTCGGCATATTTTTTCACTTCGTTTACTAGACTACAGTGTCATCAGAGAACTTAATGATGTAATGATTTGGTTGTGAGCTGACACAATCATTAGTATACAGGGTGAACAATAGAGATGAGCTAACTGTCCCTTGAGGGAACCCTGTACGGCTCACTGCCTTGTCAGAGAGCACAGAGTTGAATCGCAATTGTTGTTCTCTTTTTGAGAGGAAAGAAAAATACCACCTTATTAAGAATGGGTTCACCTTCATCCGTTTTAGCGTGTCTAACAGAACGTCCGGATGTATTGAATTAAAAGCAGAACTAAAGTCAACAAAGAGAAGTCTTGCATATGTTTTGTCACCTTCTAGGTGCTTTAGAACCCGGTAAGTTAAAGTAGAGATTGCATCACTAGTTCCGCAATTTCTCGCATAAGCAAATTGATATGGATCTAGTGATTGTTCAGTGTTCTTCCTGAGCTCCTCAGTTAGTATTCTCTCCAGGGATTTCACCACATTTGAAGTTAATGCTACGGGTCTGTAGTCATTGTTTTCTAATGGACACAGCTTTTTAGGTACTGGGACTATAATGGACTTTTTCCAGATATCAGGCACTGTATGCGTGTCAATTGACATTTGGAACAGACTGTGCCATGCAGGGGTTAATTCCTCTGCACAGGAATGCATCCATCCCATCAGGGCCTGCCGCTTTGCTGCTCTGCAAAGTTCTGAAGACTCTTGTAACGGATTCTGGTTCTATAATTAATCTATCGGCATCATTGCAGGGTACAGAATCGATTATATCAATGCATTCCTTTTCACAATCAATTTCAAATTTCAAAAATAAGTTATTTCGCTCGTTTGCCTTTGTGTTCTCGTTCTGAGCAACCATCGGCTTCTTGGTGGACTCTGTGTTGGTCATTTTCCTGATTGAGTCCCACAGTTTTTTGGTATTTGAGTTGGCCAACTCCTGCTCAGCGCGCTCTGCCTGCTGTCTCCTGGACTCTCAGCTGCCGAGTGAGATCTTTCTCTGCAGCCGTAAAAGGGGAACTCCACCCATTTTGTGGTATTTGAGTTGGCCAACTCCTGCTCAGCGCACTCTTCCTGCTGTCTCCTGGACTCTCAGCTGCCGAGTGAGATCTTTCTCTGCAGCCGTAAAAGGGGAACTCCACCCATTTTCTTTTTTTTTTCTGAGTCTCTCAGAAAAAAGAAACATCTAAAGAAATCCATTAACTTGGTGAGAATACATCTTGATGATGTCATCAAGATGTTTCACCTTGTTAGTGGTTTTCTTCAGACCTCCATTTCACAAAATGGGGGAACTTTTTCATCATGTCCACCCAGCACCTCTAGGGTTAGGGTTAGGGTTAGGGGTTCCAGCCAAATACTTGCTTTCTAAAGATGACTTGAATGAGATGAATATATTTTAGCGTTAAAGAATATACAGTAGCTGGGGTTATTATAATTATTTTGATATGAGAACTATGTCATGAATGAATGAATGCATCAATGCATGCATGCAGTGCAAGTACAATACAACTACAACTGAAATACTAAATATACACACTAAGCATTATACTTAAGGCCACCTTGTTCATTTCAATTAGAGTTGTACAAAATATTTACTTCTATTAAGCCAGAAGCAGCAAAAAGCAGGAAAAAGAGAAATATACAAAGAGGGGAAAGTGGCTGGATATGTGCAAACTATCCTGAATGTAGGCCTACATGGCAATAACTGTAATAAACTGTAGGCTTGACCATACTTGCACATGAACAAGCCTACTGCCATTGATTCTACAGTATATCTAATTACTTGGCAGTCATTAGCAACTGTTTAGAGAAAAATGCAAACTCTTAACAGGCAATCAAATTCTGTATTGTGTATGGGCCATTATGTAGCTCTTTATTAAATGTGCCAGTTCTTATTGAGTCATACAAATCTTTCAAATATCACTTAGGCCTAATAGTATGCAAGTAGGTGGTATGCCTACTTGCATTTTATGAAGTGATATTTGAAAGATTTGTTATGATTTGTTATGATTTGCTCTAAAATTCAGTAGTGTACATGAACCGTATACCAATCCTATTCACACAAGTGGCAAATCAATTATGGAATATATGAATATATGGACAGGGTTTGAGCCACTGACATTTCTATACTTTTGGCCATTTAAACATCACCATCTAGTCTAGTAGTAGTGTCTTAGGTGAAGACATGGTGGAAGGCCATCTACAGGTCCTTTGTTATGTATTGTGATGTTTAACGGCTTCCGATAAATTGTCCATTTGTTTACTAGTCAGTGTGACAATGAAATGAACGTATCCATTTACATTGCACTTATTAATTTAAATTTCCCATCCGTACTTGCATTTCAATACAGTACATATTAAAATATTGAGGAGCATATTATTTTGTAATATTACACTATAGTTGGCAAACTTGGCTAAATATTGTCTAAAAAAATAAGGAAAAAGTCCGCACACAGCGATCTGCTCCACAGTGTTTTATTGTGTTAAAACACAGACATCACCGTGTCTGTGTTTTAACACAATAAAAAACTGTGGAGCAGATTGCTGTGTGCGGACTTTTTCCTTATTTTTATAGTACTTGTTTTTAGTTCAGCACCAGCACTTTATGGATGTGCGCAACAACTCCACTTAACTTAAACATTGTCTAAAACCATCAATCAATTATTTGATTTCTCGCTGTTTTTACCCTCAGTACTATAAAAGGTAGCCTATCTGAATGTGAATGGCCCTTAATGGCTGAGTCACCCATTGAACAACAAGACATGAATACAAATTCATGGCTATGTAAATAAAGCTGATCTACGAGCTCAGCTCACAGTGTTGTGTACCAAAATGTTGTGGGCTAGCATAGTCAGGTCTATCCCCAAGAAAACGTGGGATAAATATTGGATATGTGAAAATGAAATAGCTATAAGGATTCCATATAGCCGAATATTCCTATCATAGCAGCACTTCCACACACCCAAGATGATCTAATAGACAACCCTCTGTGATCACCAAATCACCAGAGCATCTCAGAATAAAAACGTTTTAACTGTCATGTTAGAAACTGGCCTATTTATGCAACAGTAAGTCTGTAAGCTCTGTGCAATTAGCATGCTCTGTCTTGGTCAAATAAAAACGGGCAGTCTGGAGTCTGGACCCAAAAGGTTAAATGATTTTATAATGTTACATCAAGTGTTTCTACTGTAAACAAGATACTGTACATCTCTGCTCTGCATGCTGTAACTGCACGTCACTATGGTGACATCATCAGCTGCTACTGTTGTGCCCAAGGAACCTTTTAAGAAGGAAGGGAAGCTAGGTCTACCGCGGCTGCGCCATGACACCTCGGGTGGCAAAACGCTAGGACAAATACATGGCAGTGGATGGCAGGATGCCGCATTTCTTGCAAACAAACATGATTTATGAACGACTGCGACCAATGTCATATAATCGGTTCAGGAATATAAAAGAAAACAGGTCACAGATTGTTGTCTGAGTGGGTGTTTTTTCGAATTGCAAACTATTTCACTTTATTAAGCTATCTCAACAGCACAAAATGCGTCTGCCTGGGCTGCCTAGCCTCTCATGGCGAGAACTGCCCCTCTTTGCAATAGCACCCAGCTGCAGTCTCGCAGACAGTGACGTCACGTTCAGAACGATCAGACCCAAACTTTCTGTTCTTTGGATAGCTATATAACATTACACAGTGTACATATCGAAAAGCAACACAGCAGACCACAATGTCTTATGTGTATTCTGTTATTTTCCAGAAGTGCTTAACTTACAATGGTATCAGTCGTTCAGAAATAATATTTGATTACAAAAAAATCAGCGTGCTGCCATCCACTGCCATGTATTTGTCCTGGCTTCCGGTAGGAGTTTTGCCACCCGAGGTGTCATGGCGCAGCCGCGGCAGACTTTGCTTCCATTCCTCTTATTTTTCTTGGTTGTGCCTCCACAGTTAGCATGGCGTTAGCATGTGAGCTATCAGGCAGAAGCTGACATTATAAATAAAAGCACTGGCCAGAATGCAATAAAAAACACACCACCTAAAATCGGACTGTTACTGTGGCCTATTGACCACAAAGAAACCATCATTATTTGCTTGGTGGACTTATAATGAATTATATTGCATTATTTTAAGAAATAAACATATAAGATGGCTGCCATCCCCGGGTGGGTGTCAGATGACCAATGGAGCGCAACGTGATTGGCTGGACATTGGATGAATTGAGACAGGGATCGATTGCTTCTCCCTGGTGACCCGGAAGTTGTTTGGTTCTTTTGACACTGAACTAGTGATAGACCGATTATCGGCCACGGCTGATTATCGAATTCGATATTCATGATTTTATTAATAATCGGTATCGGTGCTAAAAAATAAATAATCGGGAAAAGAGCAGCCAATTTTTTTTAATTTATTATAAATGTTTAAAAATGGTACATCAACCACACCAGTAGATTGTGGTGTAAGGAGATGTATATAGCTGTGTCTCTCTGACTCGCTCACCTCATGTATTTATAGGTTTATCCAAATTACCCAAAATGTATTTTCTCTTTTTCTTTTATGTCTGAAGCTCTGTGCCTGTACTTCACGGCAAAATGTTTCCAATGCTGCTACAATACATTGTTGCCCTTGAATTAAAAAAAAAGGATACATTTGATGGAGGGGAAACTGAAACACTTTTAATGCTTCCTGCATTTTTATTCTATTAAAAAAGTAAATAATAATCGTATCGGCTGATATCGGCTATCTGCCTTTTTGATGTTCCACTAATCGGTTATCGGAAACATCGGCCAAAAGTCTGATCGGTCGATCTCTACACTGAACATTTTGATGTCGAATTTTTTTACACTGAATTTTTGTTTTAGAAATCGATTTTTTTTTTACACTGAATTTTTTTTTTAGATGTTGATTTTATTTTTTTACACTGAATCTTTTTGGGTGTTGAATTTCTTTACACGTTGAAGATTATAATTGTTTTAAGCACTGGATTTATTTTAACAAAATAAAATTCAGAGGCAAAAACAAAATCAGTGCTAGAAATCCGATGTATTTTAAAATTCAAAGTCTGATTTTGATGCTGACAAATTTCAATCTTCAAAATTCAGTCAGGTGGCACCATAAAACTTCCATAAAGCAGGGTGTTAATTGTTTTACATGCCTTGCTTTCTTTAGTTTTAGGAATTTTAGCTATCGGAGGGGGCATTTGAACATGGTCCTGAATGATATAATATTATAGATAATTTGTGGCCAGTAAAAAAAAAACAAAAACTGGGGTCAGGAGTGTAGTAAATAATAAAAAAAGAAATCCTAAACAAATATGTATGTAGGGCCATATTGGAATGCCCCCTCCCATAGCTGAAACCTCTAAAACTAAAGAAAGAAAGGAATGTAAAACAATTAACATCCATCTTTTACTTTCTCTAATAACCTAAAACATGAACCTTTGGTTAAAAATACAAAAACAGTTGTCCTTTAAGGCATATTATCCAGGGAGCCTTTAATGGCAAAGCAAATATCAGATCTACAAACTCACAGCTTTATGGGTGGTAGACTCTCCTCCTGGTGTCTGGATGGTAGACTCTCCTCCTGGTGTTCTGGTGTCTTGGTGTTTGGATGGTAGACTCTCTCCTCCATTGTGTCTGGTGGTTGGTTTGTTTGGATGGTAGACTCTCCTCCAGGTTGTTGATGGTTGGTGTTTGG
>CM076975.1:8457498-8461853 GCA_039105355.1 Benthosema pterotum | reverse complement strand
AGATCTCACACTGAGTGTATGTTTTGCTCTTTTTTGATTTAAAGTCAAAATTGGACCTACAGTCTAAAGTGGCGGGACATATGCATATAGGAACAGCTGTGATGGCCGAGTGGTTAAGGCGTTGGACTCGAAATCCAATGGGGTTTTCCCGCGCAGGTTCAAAATCCTGCTCACAGCGTAATTCTGGACCTGTAGGCCAGCTCAATGCACAAATGCTCTGAACAGGGCATGGTTCTCTCATTGAAAACACCAAGCTGCATAAATCTCGCTTTACCTACATCTGATGTGTGGCGCACACAGCACAAAACATCCAAACAAGGTTGAAGTCAGGTCCTAACCTTTTGCTATATCTCACAATAGATGAGGCAAAGTTCATCAGAACACATGATTTACCATTTCTGTCCCAGACCAAATTTTATGACAGAATGACTGGCCACAATATAGTGCACACAGCTGTGATGACCGAGTGGTTAAGGTGTTGGACTTGAAATCCAATGGGGTTTCCCCGCGCAGGTTTTCGAACCCTGCTCACAGCGTAGCATGCCTAAGATCACACTGAGTGTATGTTTTGCTCTTTTTTGATTTAAAGTCAAATTGGACCTACAGTCTAAAGTGGCGGACATATGCATAGAGAACAGCTGTGATGGCGAGTGGTTAAGGCGTGGACTCGAAATCCAATGGGGTTTCCCCGCGCAGGTTCAAATCCTGCTCACAGCGTAATTCTGGAACTGTAGGGCAGCTCAATGCACAAATGGCTCTGTGACAGGCCATGGTTCCCTCATTGAAATACCAAGCTGCATAATCTCGCTTTACCTACATCTGATGTGTGGTGCACAAAACATCCAAACAATGGTTGAAGTCAGGTCCTAAATTTTTGCTATATCTCACAATAGATGAGGCAAAGTTCATCAGAAACCATTATTTTACCATTTCTGTCCCAGACAAATTTTATGAGAATGACTGGCCACAATATAAGTGCACACAGCTGTGATGACCGAGTGGTTAAGGTGTTGGACTGAAATCCAATGGGGTTTCCCCGCGCAGGTTCGAACCCTGCTCACAGCGTAGCATGCCTAAGATCACACTGAGTGTATGTTTTGCTCTTTTTTGATTTTAAAGTCAAATTGGACCTACAGTCTAAAGTGGCGGACAT
The DNA here is from genome assembly GCA_039105355.1 of Benthosema pterotum. NCBI lineage: Eukaryota > Metazoa > Chordata > Actinopteri > Myctophiformes > Myctophidae > Benthosema > Benthosema pterotum. The sequence continues at coordinate 8,460,700 of CM076975.1, read as the reverse complement.
ATGCATATAGAACAGCTGTGATGGCCGAGTGGTAGTGGTTAAGGCGTTGGACTCGAAATCCAATGGGGTTTCCCCACGCAGGATCCAAATCCTGCTCACAGCGTAATTCTGGACCTGTAGGCAGCTCAATGCACAAATGCTTTGAACAGGCCATGGTTCCCTCATTGAAATACCAAGCTGCATAAATCTCGCTTTACCTACATCTGATGTGTGGCGTACAAAGCACAAAAACATCCAAACAAGGTTGAAGTCAGGTCCTAAATTTTTGCTATATCTCACAATAGATGAGGCAAAGTTCATCAGAAACCATTATTTACCATTTCTGTCCCAGACCAAATTTTATGACAGAAGACTGGCCACAATATAAGTGCACACAGCTGTGATGACCGAGTGGTTAAGGTGTTGGACTTGAAATCCAATGGGTTTCCCCGCGCAGGTTTGAACCCTGCTCACAGCGTAGCATGCCTACTAGATCACACTGAGTGTATGTTTTGCTCTTTTTTGATTTAAAGTCAAATTGGACCTACAGTCTAAAGTGGCGGACATATGCATATAGAACAGCTGTGATGGCCGAGTGGTTAAGGCGTTGGACTCGAAATCCAATGGGGTTTCCCGCGCAGGTTCAAATCCTGCTCACAGCGTAATTCTGGACCTGTAGGCCGACTCAATGCACAATGCTCTGAACAGGCCATGGTTCTCTCCTTGAAACACCAAGCTGCATAAATCTCGCTTTACCTACATCTGATGTGTGGCGTACACAGCACAAAACATCCAAACAAGGTTGAAGTCACGTCCTAACTTTTGCTATATCTCACAATAGATGAGGCAAAGTTCATCAGAAACCATGATTTACCATCTGTCCCAGACCAAATTTTATGACAGAATGACTGGCCACAATATAAGTGCACACAGCTGTGATGACCGAGTGGTTAAGGTGTTGGACTTGAAATCCAATGGGGTTTCCGCGCAGGTTCGAACCCTGTCTCACAGCGTAGCTTTGCCTAAGATCACACTGAGTGTATGTTTTGCTCTTTTTTGATTTAAAGTCAAATTGGACCTACAGTCTAAAGTGGCCTACATATGCATATAGAACAGCTGTGATGGCCCGAGTGGTTAAGGCGTTGGACTCGAAATCAATGGGGTTTCCCGCGCAGGTTCAAATCCTGCTCACAGCGTAATTCTGGACCTGTAGGCCAGCTCAATGCACAAATGCTCTGCACAGGCCATGGTTCTCTCATTGAAACACCAAGCTGCATAAATCTCGCTTTACCTACATCTGATGTGTGGCGTACACAGCACAAAACATCCAAACAAGGTTAAAGTCAGGTCCTAACTTTTTGCTATATCTCACAATAGATGAGGCAAAGTTCATCAGAAACCATGATTTACCATTTCTGTCCCAGACCAAATTTTATGACAGAATGACTGGCCACATATATAAGTGCACACAGCTGTGATGACCGAGTGGTTAAGGTGTTGGACTTGAAATCCAATGGGGTTTCCCCGCGCAGGTTCGAACCCTGCTCACAGCGTAGCATGCCTAAGATCACACTGAGTGCATGTTTTGCTCTTTTTGATTTAAAGTCAAATTGGACCTACAGTCTAAAGTGGCGGACATATGCATATAGAACAGCTGTGATGGCCGAGTGGTTAAGGCGTTGGATTTGAAATCAATGGGGTTCCCCGCGCAGGTTCAAATCCTGCTCACACGCGTAATTCTGGACCTGTAGGCCAGCTGCTCAATGCACAAATGCTCTGAACAGGCCATGGTTCTCTCATTGAAACACCAAGCTGCATAAATCTCGCTTTTACCTACATCTGATGTGTGGCGCACACAGCACAAAACATCCAAACAGGTTGAAGTCAGGTCCCTAACCTTTTGCTATATCTCACAATAGATGAGGCAAAGTTCATCAGAAACCATGATTTACCATTTCTGTCCCAGACCAAATTTTATGACAGAATGACTACTGCACACATATATAGTGCACACAGCTGTGATGACGACGAGTGGTTAAGGTGTTGGACTTGAAATCCAATGGGGTTTCCCCGCGCAGGTTCGAACCCTGCTCACAGCGTAGCATGCCTAAGATCACACTGAGTGTATGTTTTGCTTCTTTTTTTGATTTAAAGTCAAATTGGACCTACAGTCTAAGTGGCGGACATATGCATAGAGAACACGCTGTGGATGGCCGAGTGGTTAAGGCGTTGGGAATCGAAATCCAATGGGGTTTCCCCGCGCAGGTTCAAATCCTGCTCACAGCGTAATTCTGGACCTGTAGGGCAGCTCAATGCACAAATGCTCTGAACAGGCCATGGTTCCTCATTGAAATACCAAGCTGCATATAAATCTCGCTTTACCTACATCTGATGTGTGGTGTACAAAGCACAAAAACATCCAAACAAGGTTGAAGTCAGGTCCTAAATTTTTGCTATATCTCACAATAGATGAGGCAAAGTTCATCAGAAACCATTATTTACCATTTCTGTCCAGACCAAATTTTATGACAGAATGGACTGGCCACAATATAAGTGCACACAGCTGTGATGACCGAGTGGTTTAAGGTGTTGGACTTTGAAATCCAATGGGGTTTCCCCCCGCGCAGGTTCGAACCCTGCTCACAGCGTAGCATGCCTAAGATCACACTGAGTGTATGTTTTGCTCTTTTTTTGATTTAAAGTCAAATTAGACCTACAGTCTAAAGTGGCGGACATATGCATATAGAACAGCTGTGATGGCCGAGTGGGTTAAGGCGTTGGACTCGAAATCAATGGGGTTTCCCCGCGCAGGATCAAATCCTGCTCACAGCGTAATTTTGGACCTGTAGGCCAGCTCAATGCACAAATGCTTTGAACAGGCCATGGTTCCCTCATTGAAATACCAAGCTGCATAAATCTCGCTTTACCTACATCTGATGTGTGGCGTACAAAGCACAAAACATCCAAACAAGGTTGAAGTCAGGTCCTAAATTTTTGCTATATCTCACAATAGATGAGGCAAAGTTCATCAGAAACCATTATTTACCATTTCTGTCCCAGACCAAATTTTTATGACAGAATGACTGGCCACAATATAAGTGCACACAGCTGTGATGACCGAGTGGTTAAGGTGTTGGACTTGAAATCCAATGGGGTTTCCCCGCGCAGGTTTGAACCCTGCTCACAGCGTCGTAGCATGCCTAAGATCACACTGAGTGTATGT
>CM076975.1:8392498-8447498 GCA_039105355.1 Benthosema pterotum | reverse complement strand
TCACAATAGATGAGGCAAAGTTCATCAGAAACCATGATTTACCATTTCTGTCCCAGACCAAATTTTATGACAGAATGACTGGCCACAATATAAGTGCACACAGCTGTGATGACCGAGTGGTTAAGGTGTTGGACTTGAAATCCAATGGGGTTTCCCCGCGCAGGTTCGAACCCTGCTCACAGCGTAGCATGCCTAAGATCACACTGAGTGTATGTTTTGCTCTTTTTTGATTTAAAGTCAAATTGGACCTACAGTCTAAAGTGGCCTACATATGCATATAGAACAGCTGTGATGGCCGAGTGGTTAAGGCGTTGGACTCGAAATCCAATGGGGTTTCCCCGCGCAGGTTCAAATCCTGCTCACAGCGTAATTCTGGACCTGCAGGCCAGCTCAATGCACAAATGCTCTGAACAGGCCATGGTTCTCTCATTGAAATACCAAGCTGCATAAATCTCGCTTTACCTACATCTGATGTGTGGCGTACACAGCACAAAACATCCAAACAAGGTTGAAGTCAGGTCCTAAATGTTTGCTATATCTCACAATAGATGAGGCAAAGTTCATCAGAAACCATTTACCATTTCTGTCCCAGACCAAATTTTATGACAGAATGACTGGCCACAATGCAAGTGCACACAGCTGTGATGACCGAGTGGTTAAGGTGTTGGACTTGAAATCCAATGGCGTTTCCCCGCGCAGGTTCGAACCCTGCTCACAGCGTAGCATGCCTAAGATCAAACTGAGTGTATGTTTTGCTCTTTTTTGATTTAAAGTCAAATTGGACCTACAGTCTAAAGTGGCCTACATATGCATACAGAACAGCTGTGATGGCCGAGTGGTTAAGGCGTTTGACTCGAAATCCAATGGGGTTTCCCCGCGCAGGTTCAAATCCTGCTCACAGCGTAATTCTGGACCTGTAGGCCAGCTCAATGCACAAATGCTCTGAACAGGCCATGGTCTCTCATTGAAACACCAAGCTGCATAAATCTAGCAGGTCCTAAATTTTTGCTATATCTCACAATAGAATAGGCAAAGTTCATCAGAAACCATTATTTACCATTTCTGTCCCAGACCAAATTTTATCACAGAATGACTGGCCACAATGTAAGCGCACACAGCTGTGATGACCGAGTGGTTAAGGTGTTGGACTTGAAATCCAATGGGGTTTCCCGCGCAGGTTCGAACCCTGCTCACAGCGTAGCATGCCTAAGATCACACTGAGTGTATGTTTTGCTCTTTTTTTTTTTAAAGTCAAATTGGACCTACAGTCTAAAGTGGCCTACATATGCATATAGAACAGCTGTGATGGCCGAGTGGTTAAGGCGTTGCGCGCAAGCTGGGGGCCATTTGACCATCTTGGCGAGGGGGGGAGAAAGATTGAGGGGGGAAAAGAAGGAAGAAAGAAAAAGAGAGAGGAAAGAGAGAGAAAGGGGAGGAAAATACAGTTTCACTGCAGCAGCATATGGCTGTTGTGTGCACGATTTGGTCACGTTTGACATTTTGGACGTGCAACAGACGGGATTCGAACCAGCGGCCCCATGTTCCTAGTGGCATAGTGACGTACATGCCCTTAGGATAGAGCCAGGCGCAGTTTGGGAATGGGGTTCCCCATGCTCTGTGCATTCGTTCATTCATGATATTTGCTATAAGATAGCAAAATTAGTCTATTTACAGTAGACCATGATTAGTCAGAGCTAGTGTTCTTTGTATGAAATTCATAGGCTACAGGCTAAAATTGTGAATTTGGCATTTGATGTAAACACGCATCATTGACAAGTGATGTAGGAGAATTAACACCACAGAGATTTGCACTCTGTAGGCTATAAACAGCAGAAGCTGGCTATGTTTTGAGACACTTTTGACCACACTTGCCCATGAATAAGCCTACAGTTTATTACAGTTATTGCCATGTACATTCAGGATAGTTTGCACATATCCAGCAACTTTCCCCTCTTTCTATATTTCTATTTTTCCTGCTTTTTGCTGCTTCTGGCTTTATAGGAGTAAACATTTTATACATCTCTAAATGAAATGAACAGGGTGGCCTTAAATATAATGCTTAGTGTGTATATTTAGTATTTCAGTTGTAGTTGTATTTGACTGTACTGCATGCATGCATTAATGCATTCATTCATTCATTCATTCATGACATTCTCATATCAAAATAATTATAATAACCCCAGCTATATTCTTTAACGCTAAAATATATTCATCTCATTCAAGTCATCTTTAAAAAGCAAGTATTTGGCTGGAACACACTATTGCACACATTTCACACCCCAAATTGATGGAAACATGAATCCATTGTATAGTGACTACATTGCCCAATGCCCATGATAGTAGCAAACGTTGCATTGTAATGCACATTGCTGAAAGGATTATGCTAAATAGCACATTGAAGAGGTGTAAATAAGGTATAGCTCTGTGTGACCACATTACTCCTATTGCTTTATCAGAGGAACACGTATACATTAAACATACTATTATGCACTGCTGTTATGTTGCATTATAACTAAGGTAGGCTGCCTCTGTGGCTACGTGCTCCACGTTGATGCACATCCGAACGTGCACGTCGCCGTTCGCGTTCGTTTTTTATATTTACAGCAACAGTTCCAGTCGAGTATCCGACCAGAACGAACCTTTATAAGCAGACCCATTGCATAAATAAAATTGTGAATCCGACAGTACAAGAACAGACTGCGAGGAAAGATGTCAAAACGATAACAAAGTATCCACTTCCTCAATCCTATAGCTCAGGGAACCCGCGCCACGCGATTGGTCGCTTGCCCATTGGTATAGATTTTTTCCAATGTTTCAGGGGCGGCGGCCCATTGGTCTAGAATTTTTCTAATGTTTCGGAGGGGGGGCCAAATGTTTTAATGCTTCTACATCTGATGCGTGGTGTACACAGCACAAAACGTCCAAACAAGGTTGAAGTCAGGTCCTAAATATTAGCTATATCTGACAGTAGATGAGCCAAAGTTCATCAGAAACCATGATTACCATTTCTGTCCCAGACCAACTTATACGACAGAATCACTGGCCACAATATACATGCACACAGCTGTGATGACCGAGTGGTTAAGGTGTTGGACTTGAAATCCAATGGGGTTTCCCATTGGATATGCTCACAGCATAATATGCCTAAGATGACACTGAGTGTATTTTTAGCTCTTTTTTATATAAAGTAAAGTTGGACCTCCAGTCCAAAGTGACCTACATGGCTACCATTTCCTTATTGCAATTTGGGTCGCACTCGCTACAGGTGGGAGATTCCTTATTTATATCCATCTAGAACAGCTGTGATGGCCGAGTGGTTAAGGCGTTGGACTCGAAATCCAATGGGGTTTCCCCGCGCAGGTTCAAATCCTGCTCACAGCGTAATTCTGGACCTGTAGGCCAGCTCAATGCACAAATGCTCTGAACAGGCCATGGTTCTCTCATTGAAACACCAAGCTGCATAAATCTCGCTTTACCTACATCTGATGTGTGGCGCACACAGCACAAAACATCCAAACAAGGTTGAAGTCAGGTCCTAACTTTTTGCTATATCTCACAATAGATGAGGCAAAGTTCATCAGAAACCATGATTTACCATTTCTGTCCCAGACCAAATTTTATGACAGAATGACTGGCCACAATATAAGTGCACACAGCTGTGATGACCGAGTGGTTAAGGTGTTGGACTTGAAATCCAATGGGGTTTCCCCGCGCAGGTTCGAACCCTGCTCACAGCGTAGCATGCCTAAGATCACACTGAGTGTATGTTTTGCTCTTTTTTGATTTAAAGTCAAATTGGACCTACAGTCTAAAGTGGCGGACATATGCATATAGAACAGCTGTGATGGCCGAGTGGTTAAGGCGTTGGACTCGAAATCCAATGGGGTTTCCCCGCGCAGGTTCAAATCCTGCTCACAGCGTAATTCTGGACCTGTAGGCCAGCTCAATGCACAAATGCTCTGAACAGGCCATGGTTCTCTCATTGAAACACCAAGCTGCATAAATCTCGCTTTACCTACATCTGATGTGTGGCGCACACAGCACAAAACATCCAAACAAGGTTGAAGTCAGGTCCTAACTTTTTGCTATATCTCACAATAGATGAGGCAAAGTTCATCAGAAACCATGATTTACCATTTCTGTCCCAGACCAAATTTTATGACAGAATGACTGGCCACAATATAAGTGCACACAGCTGTGATGACCGAGTGGTTAAGGTGTTGGACTTGAAATCCAATGGGGTTTCCCCGCGCAGGTTCGAACCCTGCTCACAGCGTAGCATGCCTAAGATCACATTGAGTGTATGTTTTGCTCTTTTTTGATTTAAAGTCAAATTGGACCTACAGTCTAAAGTGGCGGACATATGCATAGAGAACAGCTGTGATGGCCGAGTGGTTAAGGCGTTGGACTCGAAATCCAATGGGGTTTCCCCGCGCAGGTTCAAATCCTGCTCACAGCGTAATTCTGGACCTGTAGGCCAGCTCAATGCACAAATGCTCTGAACAGGCCATGGTTCCCTCATTGAAATACCAAGCTGCATAAATCTCGCTTTACCTACATCTGATGTGTGGCGTACAAAGCACAAAACATCCAAACAAGGTTGAAGTCAGGTCCTAAATTTTTGCTATATCTCACAATAGATGAGGCAAAGTTCATCAGAAACCATTATTTACCATTTCTGTCCCAGACCAAATTTTATGACAGAATGACTGGCCACAATGTAAGTGCACACAGCTGTGATGACCGAGTGGTTAAGGTGTTGGACTTGAAATCCAATGGGGTTTCCCCGCGCAGGTTCGAACCCTGCTCACAGCGTAGCATGCCTAAGATCACACTGAGTGTATGTTTTGCTCTTTTTTGATTTAAAGTCAAATTGGACCTACAGTCTAAAGTGGCCTACATATGCATATAGAACAGCTGTGATGGCCGAGTGGTTAAGGCGTTGGACTCGAAATCCAATGGGGTTTCCCCGCGCAGGTTCAAATCCTGCTCACAGCGTAATTCTGGACCTGTAGGCCAGCTCAATACACAAATACTCTGATCAGGCTATGGTTCTCTCATTGAAACACCAAGCTGCATAAATCTCGCTTTACCTACATCTGATGTGTGGCGTACAAAGCACAAAACATCCAAACAAGGTTGAAGTCAGGTCCTAAATTTTTGCTATATCTCACAATAGATGAGGCAAAGTTCATCAGAAACCATGATTTACCATTTCTGTCCCAGACCAAATTTTATGACAGAATGACTGGCCACAATATAAGTGCACACAGCTGTGATGACCGAGTGGTTAAGGTGTTGGACTTGAAATCCAATGGGGTTTCCCCGCGCAGGTTCGAACCCTGCTCACAGCGTAGCTTGCCTAAGATCACACTGAGTGTATGTTTTGCTCTTTTTTGATTTAAAGTCAAATTGGACCTACAGTCTAAAGTGGCCTACATATGCATATAGAACAGCTGTGATGGCCGAGTGGTTAAGGCGTTGGACTCGAAATCCAATGGGGTTTCCCCGCGCAGGTTCAAATCCTGCTCACAGCGTAATTCTGGACCTGTAGGCCAGCTCAATGCACAAATGCTCTGAACAGGCCATGGTTCTCTCATTGAAACACCAAGCTGCATAAATCTCGCTTTACCTACATCTGATGTGTGGCGTACACAGCACAAAACATCCAAACAAGGTTTAAGTCAGGTCCTAACTTTTTGCTATATCTCACAATAGATGAGGCAAAGTTCATCAGAAACCATGATTTACCATTTCTGTCCCAGACCAAATTTTATGACAGAATGACTGGCCACAATATAAGTGCACACAGCTGTGATGACCGAGTGGTTAAGGTGTTGGACTTGAAATCCAATGGGGTTTCCCCGCGCAGGTTCGAACCCTGCTCACAGCGTAGCATGCCTAAGATCACACTGAGTGTATGTTTTGCTCTTTTTTGATTTAAAGTCAAATTGGACCTACAGTCTAAAGTGGCGGACATATGCATATAGAACAGCTGTGATGGCCGAGTGGTTAAGGCGTTGGACTCGAAATCCAATGGGGTTTCCCCGCGCAGGTTCAAATCCTGCTCACAGCGTAATTCTGGACCTGTAGGGCAGCTCAATGCACAAATGCTCTGAACAGGCCATGGTTCTCTCATTGAAACACCAAGCTGCATAAATCTCGCTTTACCTACATCTGATGTGTGGCGTACACAGCACAAAACATCCAAACAAGGTTAGAGTCAGGTCCTAACTTTTTGCTATATCTCACAATAGATGAGGCAAAGTTCATCAGAAACCATGATTTACCATTTCTGTCCCAGACCAAATTTTATGACAGAATGACTGGCCACAATATAAGTGCACACAGCTGTGATGACCGAGTGGTTAAGGTGTTGGACTTGAATTCCAATGGGGTTTCCCCGCGCAGGTTCGAACCCTGCTCACAGCGTAGCATGCCTAAGATCACACTGAGTGTATGTTTTGCTCTTTTTTGATTTAAAGTCAAATTGGACCTACAGTCTAAAGTGGCCTACATATGCATATAGAACAGCTGTGATGGCCGAGTGGTTAAGGCGTTGGACTCGAAATCCAATGGGTTTTCCCCGCGCAGGTTCAAATCCTGCTCACAGCGTAATTCTGGACCTGCAGGCCAGCTCAATGCACAAATGCTCTGAACAGGCCATGGTTCTCTCATTGAAATACCAAGCTGCATAAATCTCGCTTTACCTACATCTGATGTGTGGCGTACACAGCACAAAACATCCAAACAAGGTTGAAGTCAGGTCCTAAATGTTTGCTATATCTCACAATAGATGAGGCAAAGTTCATCAGAAACCATTTACCATTTCTGTCCCAGACCAAATTTTATGACAGAATGACTGGCCACAATGTAAGTGCACACAGCTGTGATGACCGAGTGGTTAAGGTGTTGGACTTGAAATCCAATGGCGTTTCCCCGCGCAGGTTCGAACCCTGCTCACAGCGTAGCATGCCTAAGATCAAACTGAGTGTATGTTTTGCTCTTTTTTGATTTAAAGTCAAATTGGACCTACAGTCTAAAGTGGCCTACATATGCATACAGAACAGCTGTGATGGCCGAGTGGTTAAGGCGTTTGACTCGAAATCCAATGGGGTTTCCCCGCGCAGGTTCAAATCCTGCTCACAGCGTAATTCTGGACCTGTAGGCCAGCTCAATGCACAAATGCTCTGAACAGGCTATGGTTCTCTCATTGAAACACCAAGCTGCATAAATCTAGCAGGTCCTAAATTTTTGCTATATCTCACAATAGAATAGGCAAAGTTCATCAGAAACCATTATTTACCATTTCTGTCCCAGACCAAATTTTATCACAGAATGACTGGCCACAATGTAAGCGCACACAGCTGTGATGACCGAGTGGTTAAGGTGTTGGACTTGAAATCCAATGGGGTTTCCCCGCGCAGGTTCGAACCCTGCTCACAGCGTAGCATGCCTAAGATCACACTGAGTGTATGTTTTGCTCTTTTTTGATTTAAAGTCAAATTGGACCTACAGTCTAAAGTGGCCTACATATGCATATAGAACAGCTGTGATGGCCGAGTGGTTAAGGCGTTGCGCGCAAGCTGGGGGCCATTTGACCATCTTGGCGAGGGGGGGGAGAAAGATTGAGGGGGGAAAAGAAGGAAGAAAGAAAAAGAGAGAGGAAAGAGAGAGAAAGGGGAGGAAAATACAGTTTCACTGCAGCAGCATATGGCTGTTGTGTGCACGATTTGGTCACGTTTGACATTTTGGACGTGCAACAGACGGGATTCGAACCAGCGGCCCCATGTTCCTAGTGGCATAGTGACGTACATGCCCTTAGGATAGAGCCAGGCGCAGTTTGGGAATGGGGTTCCCCATGCTCTGTGCATTCGTTCATTCATGATATTTGCTATAAGATAGCAAAATTAGTCTATTTACAGTAGACCATGATTAGTCAGAGCTAGTGTTCTTTGTATGAAATTTATAGGCTACAGGCTAAAATTGTGAATTTGGCATTTGATGTAAACACGCATCATTGACAAGTGATGTAGGAGAATTAACACCACAGAGATTTGCACTCTGTAGGCTATAAACAGCAGAAGCTGGCTATGTTTTGAGACACTTTTGACCACACTTGCCCATGAATAAGCCTACAGTTTATTACAGTTATTGCCATGTACATTCAGGATAGTTTGCACATATCCAGCAACTTTCCCCTCTTTCTATATTTCTATTTTTCCTGCTTTTTGCTGCTTCTGGCTTTATAGGAGTAAACATTTTATACATCTCTAAATGAAATGAACAGGGTGGCCTTAAATATAATGCTTAGTGTGTATATTTAGTATTTCAGTTGTAGTTGTATTTGACTGTACTTCATGCATGCATTAATGCATTCATTCATTCATTCATGACATAGTTCTCATATCAAAATAATTATAATAACCCCAGCTATATTCTTTAACGCTAAAATATATTCATCTCATTCAAGTCATCTTTAAAAAGCAAGTATTTGGCTGGAACACACTATTGCACACATTTCACACCCCAAATTGATGGAAACATGAATCCATTGTATAGTGACTACATTGCCCAATGCCCATGATAGTAGCAAACGTTGCATTGTAATGCACATTGCTGAAACGATTATGCTAAATAGCACATTGAAGAGGTGTAAATAAGGTATAGCTCTGTGTGACCACATTACTCCTATTGCTTTATCAGAGGAACACGTATACATTAAACATACTATTATGCACTGCTGTTATGTTGCATTATAACTAAGGTAGGCTGCCTCTGTGGCTACGTGCTCCACGTTGATGCACATCCGAACGTGCACGTCGCCGTTCGCGTTCGTTTTTTATATTTACAGCAACAGTTCCAGTCGAGTATCCGACCAGAACGAACCTTTATAAGCAGACCCATTGCATAAATAAAATTGTGAATCCGACAGTACAAGAACAGACTGCGAGGAAAGATGTCAAAACGATAACAAAGTATCCACTTCCTCAATCCTATAGCTCAGGGAACCCCGCGCCACGCGATTGGTCGCTTGCCCATTGGTATAGATTTTTTCCAATGTTTCAGGGGCGGCGGCCCATTGGTCTAGAATTTTTCTAATGTTTCGGAGGGGGGGCCCAATGTTTTAATGCTTCTACATCTGATGTGTGGTGTACACAGCACAAAACGTCCAAACAAGGTTGAAGTCAGGTCCTAAATATTAGCTATATCTGACAGTAGATGAGCCAAAGTTCATCAGAAACCATGATTACCATTTCTGTCCCAGACCAACTTATACGACAGAATCACTGGCCACAATATACATGCACACAGCTGTGATGACCGAGTGGTTAAGGTGTTGGACTTGAAATCCAATGGGGTTTCCCATTGGATATGCTCACAGCATAATATGCCTAAGATGACACTGAGTGTATTTTTAGCTCTTTTTTATATAAAGTAAAGTTGGACCTCCAGTCCAAAGTGACCTACATGGCTACCATTTCCTTATTGCAATTTGGGTCGCACTCGCTACAGGTGGGAGATTCCTTATTTATATCCATCTAGAACAGCTGTGATGGCCGAGTGGTTAAGGCGTTGGATTCGAAATTCAGTGGGGTTTCCCTGCACAGGTTCAAATCCTGCTCACAGTGTAATTCTGGACCAGTAGGCCAGCTCAATGCACAAATGCTCTGAACAGGCCGTGGTTCTCTCGTTGAAACACCAAGCTGCGTAAATCTAGCTTTACCTACATCTGATGTGTGGCATACACAGCACAAAACGTCCAAACAAGGTTGAAGTCAGGTCCTAAATTTTAGCTATATCTCACAGTAGATGAGGCAAAGTTCATCAGAAACCATGATTTTTACCATTTCTGTCCCAGACCAATTTTTACGTCAGAGTGGTCATCAATCAATCATTTGATTTCTCACTGTTTTTACCTCCAGTACTATAAAAGGTAGCCTAGTAAGCCATAATCTGAGTGTGAATGGCCCTTAATGGCTGAGTCACCCTTTGAACAACAAGCCATGAATACAAATTCATGGCTATGTAAATAAAGCTGATCTACGAGCTCACAGTGTTGTGTACCAAATGTTGTGAGCTAGCATAGTCGGGTCTATCCCCAAGAAAACGTGGGATAGATATTGGATATGTGGAATTAAAATAGACTACAAGCTTGTAGAATTGATTTTAAGGGAATATGTGGCTATATGGAATCCTTATAGTCCTTATAGACTGCTAATTCATTGTGCTCTACACGCATGGGTTCGAATCCCATCCTCGTCCACAGCAATTTAGTGAACCACCTGCTGCTCCCACACACCCTAGCTGATCTAGGAATTGCCAGGACAGCACTCGAGTGCTTCTGCTCCTACCTCACCCACCCGAGCTGCCAGCTTTGCTTGGTAAACCGAGCCCCTGAGGCAAAAGAGAAAGACCATGTAGTTGTCTTTGACAGTCATCTCCCGTTCAAAGTACACATGACAGACATCACTCGATCCTGTACGTTTACACTCTATAACATTAGACCTATTACTCTCTTCCTAGCCCCTAAGGCAAGCGACAAAGACTATGTTGTTGTCCTTGACAGTCAGCTCCCCTTCAAAGCACACATTACAGCAGTCATTGTTTATAGATATTTCACCAACGCAGATGGGAGGTGATTAGTCAGCCCGGGACGAGGTTGGCCGTACCGTGCGCCGATCGGGCTGCAAACTAGGTCCTAACACTTCCTAACAGGTCCTAACAGTTGCTAACACCAATCCGAACAGGGGGAAGCTGGGGAACAACAGACTGTAAGAGGTGGGGGGGGGGGGGATTGAGTGCAATGATAGTTCAGCTTTAGGTACAACCCTGCTGCAAGTGATTATTTATCCGAATATTTCCAAAGAGCACCAAAATGGTAAAAACAATTAATTCTCAGAGGGGGAAGTACGGAACGCAAGGTCACCGGTTCAAGCCCCGCTTCGTGCAAGGCCGCAGTTCATCCAAAAGTAACATGACCCTAATAGGGCCTCATGCTGTGTTTTAGATCATTTTACACAATGGCAAGTTCAATGTAAGGTTTAGAGGTCCATCACTCCACACCAAGAACAATAACTGTATTTTTCTATGGAAAAGATAACACAAATAATGGTAATGGCAGTAGATATAGAATCAATGGCAGTCATTGGCAACTGTTTATAGAGAAAAATGCAAACTCCTAACAGGCAATCCAATTCAGTATTGTGTATGGGCCATTATGTAGCTCTTTATTAAATGTGCCAGTTCTTATTGAGTCATACAAATCTTTCAAATATCACTTAATAAAATGCAAGTAGGTGGTATGCCTACTTCCATTTTATGAAGTGATATTTGAAAGATTTGTTATGATTTGTTATGATTTGCTCTAAAATTCAGTAGTGTACATGAACCGTATACCAATCCTATTCGCACAAGTGGCAAATCAATTATGGAATATATGAATATATAGGGTTTGAGCCACTGACATTTCTATACTTTTGGCAATTTAAACATCACCATCTAGTCTAGTAGTAGATTGTCTTAGGTGCAGACATGGTGGAAGACCATCTACAGGTCCTTTGTTATGTACGGCTTCAGATAAATTGTCCTTTTGTTTACTAGTCAGTGTGACAATGAAACGAATGATAACGTTTCCATTTACATTGCACTTATTAATTTACATTTCCCATCCGTACTTGCATTTCAATACAGAACATATTAAAATATTGAGCGTATCATTTTGTAATATTACACTATAGTTGGCAAAATTGGCTAAATATTGTCGAAAAACATCAATCAATCATTTGATTTCTCACTGTTTTTACCTCTAGTACTATAAAAGGTCTAGCCTAGTAAGCCATAATCTGAGTGTGAATGGCCCTTAATGGCTGAGTCACCCATTGAACAACAAGCCATGAATACAAATTCATGGCTATGTAAATAAAGCTGATCTACGAGCTCACAGTGTTGTGTACCAAATGTTGTGAGCTAGCATAGTCGGGTCTATCCCCAAGAAAAAGTGGGATAGATATTGGATATGTGAAATTAAAATAGACGACAATCTTGTAGAATTGATTTTAAGGTAATATGTGGCTATATGGAATCCTTATAGTCCTTATAGACTGCTAATTCATTGTGATCTGCACGCGTGTGTTCGAATCCCATCCTCATCCACAGCAATTTAGTGAACCACCAGCTGCTCCCACACACCCTAGTAGATCTAGGAATTGCCAGGACAGCACTCGAGTGCTTCTGCTCCTACCTCACCGACCCGAGCTGCCAGCTTTGCTTGGTATACTGAGCCCCTGAGCCAAAAGAGAAAGACCATGTAGTTGTCTTTGACAGTCATCGCCCGTTCAAAGCACACACGACAGACGTCACTTGATCCTGTTCGTTTACACTCTATAACATTTGACTCTCTTCCTAGCCCCTAAGGCAAGCGACAAAGACTATGTTGTAGTCCTTGACAGTCAGCTCCCCTTCAAAGCATACATTACAGCAGTCATTGTTTATAGATAACTAGGACCTTACCCGTTGTGAATATATGAACAACAAATAATGTACAGTGTAAATATATGAGCAACAAATAATGTACAGCGTAAAGTGAATTAGCAGATCATAACAGTGTGGGTGAATTAAAGTGAATTAATAGATTATACCAATCATGTAAGTATGTAACTGCTTTAATGCAGGGGTTTTCAACCTTTTTGACTTTGAAGTTATATATTATGGCTAATATAACAGGGGTTTTCAACCTTTTTGACTCCAGGGACCACGATTTATTCAGCATTTGAGCCACGGACCACCATTTGATGACATTAGCCCCAAAGTCCTAAAACTAAAGAATTCTTTTGGTTTTGTTCACAATTCCAGGCTGGATTTTACAAACCAAACAGTGTAGACTTCTTAATTAAATAGTGCTAATTCAGATGAATGTTTTAACTCTTGGGAGTGTGAAATTAAACCAAATGGACCCGCAAGGGTCCATTTGGTTTAATTTTTACATTCGCAAGAGTTACATCTGGTTAACCAACTTTCCATCATTTAGCCTGCGGACCACCTGGAACCCTCTCAAGGACCACTGGTGGTCCCCGGACCACTGGTTGAAAACCCCTGTCATATAATATGAAAACAGTGTGAGATTGTAGATGGGCCGTTTTCGTTTGCGAGGTGGCCAGGGAAAGAAATGCGCCTGCTAACGTTTCCATGACGCAAGAGTTGTGTTACCCTCCGTTATCATCATTTTGGGGCTGCTGCTGCTGCTGCTGCCCGCCACTTGAACGTGCGATTGAAAATTAAGCGACATAGAAAACAAACAACTGTCTTGCAGTTAGAACGCGCGTATGGTGTCCGCCTCGCTTCCTTCGTAAATCGTAAATCCACATTGTGCCAGCGTTCTCCTCCTCCGACAACACCGCTCCCCCGGTAACAACTCCCCATGACAGTGGGGTTACACTGAGAACGGTGCCCGTGATGTGATGCGTGACGTTAGGGGGCGTTCGGACGTTGCAGATTATGCACTATTAAATTAATTATTAATCAACAATTGGTTATTTTCAGAAAAGGGCTTCGTTAATCTCTTCCTAATGTTATGTCCAATGAGCATGTGAAAACTCAGAATGATTGCTGTAGTCAGTGACGACTTATGCCTGTTACAGACAGACATTCAGACAGACAGAGTGCTTAATTATAGTGTTGATTCACCGACGCAGATGGGAGGTGATTAGTTGGCCGTACCTTGCGCCGATCGGTCTGCAAACTAGGTCCTAACCAGGGCTTGGAAACGAAATTATTTTTCAGGAACGGTTCAAAACCGGTTCGGGTCGATCTATATTTAACGTTTTCGTTCCGGCAATCGTTCCACCACCAAACTGAACCGGTTCGAACCGGTTCGGAACTAAAAATAGCGTTCGTTCTTATCGTTCCGGTAATGTTTGGCGGATACATGTGTACAGTTGTTTACAAACATCAGGCTTGTCCACAGCACTTTGAGTTTACAATAAAAGCGCACGTGGCTGTCGGGGCACGCTGCCTGGATTAGCCTATTCCAATTTCATCCATGTTATTACCCTACTAGCCAGGGGAGCAGAGTGTGTTCACTGCAGCAGCTACTGAGCTTTCACAACTTTGGTCAAATAACTATCTTTGTATGTAGGCCTATTTAAGCCTATAGTTTCATTTATGAATGTCAGTAAGGCCATTGCATGCGCTGTCTGTCTGTCTGCATCACGGCACACAGCGTACATGCATGTCTATATGGAGTTGGACTCACCACAGAGAGCTGTTTGGTCATTAAATGTGCCGTCTATATTGTCGGGGAGCAGGTAGGCCTACATTAATCCACTCGTGTTACACAGAATATCTGCTAGAAGCTCGAGTCTTTGGAGCGGGGCGCGCGTTCAAACTTGGAAGATGTTTTTTTCGCTTTCTATCGCCGTTAGTTAGTTCAGGGCAGGCCCGGCTCAAACATTTCACAATTGGGGGGGGCAGGCGAAAACTGGATGCGACAATTGTCGTTGTAGTAAGGGCGTTAGGGGGGGATTGCCCCCCGTGAATATGCTTATATATAGCCGTCCCTGAAGTGCATTCGATTGCAATTGCGACCAAAAAAAGAAATGAACGGAAGAAAGATGATGATCACAGGCGCTCTTCCCCGAGACGCAAGATGGATTATAATGTATATAATTTTATAGTTTATAGTGCATATACTTGTTTATAGTGCATATACTTGTTTATAAATATAACAGTCACGATCTGCGTGTTTATAAAAAATAAACTCAACTTTAACGCAACTATCCACAGAGATCAGATAGGCTAGCTGTGTTACAAAGAGCACCTTTATTTATCATTGATTGAGAACGAAAAAAAAAAAACGTTATTAACCGGTTTTGTGGATTTCAGAATAGCGTTTCGTTCCGGAACAGTTGAAGACCATTTCGGTTCCGTTTTCGGTTCTTGAAAAATCCCCTAGAATTCTGTTCGTTTCGGTTTTCGGTTTTCGTTCTTTGAACCGGTTCAAAGCCCTGGTCCTAACAGTTCTTAACAGGTCCTAACAGAGGTCCTAACACATCCTAACTAAGGTACTAACACTTCCTAACAGGTCCTAACAGGTCCTAACAGATCCTAACAGATCCTAACGTCCAATCCGAACAATCCTAACAGTCCTAACACCAATCCGAACAGGGGGGGTAAAAGAGCCAATCAGCTGTCGGGAGGTGGGAGGGGTCATGGGGGGAAAGAAGCGAATCAGCTCCCGGGCTGAGTACAAGGGGGAGGAGGCTCCAGTCAATATAACCATCAATCTACCTGGCCCGGGACTATTCGAAAAAGTAAATAGCAGCAAGATAGTCTTTATATATACAAGCGTTTGTTTAGTAGTACGGTGTTGTTTAATACATAACGTCGTAAGAGGAGTCTCAAGGAAAGAAAGAAGAAAGGACCAGATTACAAGTCAAGACTACTACTGGCACCAATTCAACAGTAAGTTTTGTTATTTTTTTTCTCATGTTCTAGCTGCACACATGCTCCACATACAGTAGAATAAACGTACACACAACTAGTTCTACATTTGACAAAAGACATGGGAGAAATATAATCTTTTCTTGACTCAAACGAACGTAAACAAACAATTTTTGTCTGCCTTGTGCACAATCATTAGTAATTCTGACTTATTCTAATGTCTTTGGAGATGAGTTAAAAAGAGGAGAGGTGGTATAAAAAGAACGTACTTGGTATAAAAAACATTAAATGCTAAGGTATTAAATGGTAAAATCGGCCACAGTTCTCCCTCTCCTCGTTTTTAACTCTTTTTGAGTGTTCGAATTGCTGCCTGGTTTTTCACCGTTCCAGTCCCTTTTAGATCTTTGTAGCACCAGCTGCATATTATACACACGCTGCATATTATACACACAATATACGCATTTAGTAGACATTTGTATTATTATAATTATTACTACTACATACTAGCGTTATGTTGCAACAGGCTATGAACCAGTGCGGGCATGTTAGGCCTATATATTCTGGCTCCATACCCTTAATGCTGTTGCAGTAACACGCTGTATAATTATGATTAGGATAATTAGGTTCAAACCGTAATATTTATTCATGCTTAAGGCTATGGGCCAGAGTTTTAGATTTTACCTAGCAACACCATGTATACTCCATTGAAGCATCATAACAAAACAATAGCATACTGGTATTTACTGTAGATGTTAAAGACAAGGAGCAAAAAAAATCCATGTGTGAATTGAATTGAATGCCAGGCAGTATATTCAAATTGTCACTCTGCCTGGGAATGTGCATCAAACTTTCACACCTCCCATGTAGTCTATTGATGCACAGGGCAGGGACACTTCTAACATACAGTACCAATTTGCATGTGTTGTCTTGCCCACACTTCCAGACACTACCCATTTGCATGTGTTGTCTTGCATACACTTCCATGCAGTACCAATTTGCATGTGTTGTCTTGCCCACACTTCCAGGCAGTACCAATTTGCATGTGTTGTCTTGCCCACACTTCCAGGCAGTACCAATTTGCATGTGTTGTCTTGCATACACTTCCAGACAGTACCAATTTGCATGTGTTGTCTTGCATACACTTCCAGGCAGTACCAATTTGCATGTGTTGTCTTGCCCACACTTCCAGGCAGTACCAATTTGCATGTGTTGTCTTGCATACACTTCCAGACAGTAGCCATTTGCATGTGTTGTCTTGCATACACTTCCAGAGAGTACCAATTTGCATGTGTAGCAAGTCAAGCAGTGATGTAATGTGTTATTGTCCACATGCATGCTTTAATCTTCTTTTTCTATATTTGTCCTGTAGTGCCAAAGGAAGGGCACACTGATGAGGAGTGGAGGGTGATCTTGCTCCAGTACGCCACAGGGCTGTACAAATTTTCTACTGGCAAGCATCCACGAAAAAAGAAATGGAGGGATGTACTGCAGAAGATTGACAACTGTCCCTTGACCCCAAAGTTCAAGCTGCCCATACGTTATGTGGACATCTTTGGGAGAAAGATAGACTGCTCCTGTGGATATCACACTGTAAGTGAAATTGACAGTTACAGTTAAAGTGTACCCATCTGTAATTTTTAAGAGGTAATCAGATTTTGAATATTTCTATTTTTACAGACCAGTCAATCGTCCAGCGCACCGCCACCGTTCAGTGTGGCTGCAGCCAGCAAGCAGCCAGCACCAACGTCCAGTGTGGCTGCAGCCAGCAAGCAGCCAGCACCAACGTCCAGTGCAGCTGCTGCCAACATGCAGCCAGCGCCACTGTTCAGTGCGGCTGCGGCCAGCAAGCAGCCAGCACCACTGTTCAGTGCGGTCGCTAGCAAGCAGTCAGCACCACCGCCCAGTGCAGTTGCCAGCAAACAGCCAGCACCTGTCTCTGGATATCACAAGGTAAGCAAATCGACAGATGTGTTTGATGTGTTTGTTTGTAAAGTATAGCCATGTATTTTTTTTTTAAGTTGGCACACATAAATCAAAATGTGAATGTTTTTTTTCCCAGACGGGCCACGTGTCCAGTGTGACCAGCGCACGCGCGGCACCGTCAACCAGTGCAACCAGCCAACAGCCAGCATCTGCACCCAGCCAACATCCAGAATTTTCCAGTGCTGCCAGCCAAGAGGCAACACCATCCCCCAGCACTGCCAGCCAGGAACAGTCGGCAACATCCACCAGCATCATGTGCAATACCTGCAACATTCCAGTGGAATTTGTCAACTTTGACAATCACATGGCTGACTTTCACACCAAGACATGCTGTGATCGGTGTGGTGCAGAACTAGAGGGAGCTGTAGAGGTGCTGCAGCACATAGAGAAATGCCCAGGTGTCTTTTCTCTGCAGGCGGTTGTTGTGCAGCAAGATGTCCCTCTGCAGCCGGTTGTTGTGGTGCAGCAACCAGAGGTCTCTCTGCAGCCGGTTGTGCAGCAAGACGCCCCTCTGCCGCCGGTTGTTGTGGAGCAACCTGCGGTCTCTCTGCAGCCCCCAAAGGTGGACTGGGCGAGCTTTTTGCCCAAACAGTTCACCAGGGTGATTAACCCAGCAGACCAGGAGTGGATTGCGCAGTGCCTGTATGATGCCAGTGGGGGCCTTCGCCAGCAGTTGGACGATCAGAACTGGTATTATCCACCAAAGCCACAGAAGGGAACTGTGTCACCCCCTGATCCCACCCACTACTTCCGGCAGCGCATGTTCCTCTGGGCACCGATGAGGATGTGGAGCATTCCTTTGAAATGCCCCCAGTGCGACCACAAGCTGAGTCACTCGGGCATCTACACAAAGGTCCGAGAGGTAATCGACTTCCACTCTCGGTACTACCTGGTGGGAGGAGACTACCCTCGGTGTAATAAATGCAAGGTGCCTGTATGCCCCTGGAGCAGTGACATTTTGAAACAGCTGGATCCTGCCCACAGAGAAGCGTTTCCTGCTGTTCTGACAACCCACCTTGCTCTGGACAAGCACTGCGTGACTATGCTGAAGCCCAGGACATTGGGCAACAGCTCCAGCTATGTGCAGCAAGTGCTGGAAGAGAACCACAGCCAGGAATGGGCGAGGAAGTGCGTTGCGTACATGGAGGCATGCAAGACGCACAAGAAGAGCTGTGCCTTCTTCCAGGTTGTAGAGCCGGTGTACACGCCACCCCCACCCTACACCCCCGTTCCCACGGCACAGTGGTTTGAGACCGTGCATGGCAACGAGGTCCTCGGACATCTGGATGAAGTCAAGGGAGTGATCACATCCACCTATGGCAGAATCCTCAAACTGGACCCCACGAAGCAGGTATGTGTAAAATTTAGTTGGAGGTAATGAGTGTAATAATATTAGTTGGTAGTGTTTTACAATTTTTTCAATTTGTAACCACTCTTCACTCTTGTGCTTGTCAACAGGAACCTACCCATGAGTTTGATGACACCAGTCCTCCTACCCAAAGCACATCAGCTCAGGTAAACAAACTTCCTAAACAAAAAAATGCAAACAAAACAATTATTAGATGTTTATTTGTAAAGATGCCTTAGGTGTGATTCCATTGTGATTCCTGGATAGAATAACATTTTATGCGTAAATTTATTTAATTGCTTGTTTTCTCACAGACTGAAAGAAAAGACCTGCTGGGCCCAGAGACTAGTGTTCTTCATACCACATGGCCAGTGACCAAGGAGGTAATAATTGTGCACTTTTTATTTCTCACTACAAGTCTGTAGGATGGATTTGGTGTTTTAAATTGTATTAACTTCATTCCTTTTTTTTTTTTTTTTTTTCCAACAATTACAGGAACCTGAGGAACCCGCAGATGAGTCTGGCAGTGAGGACAAGGACACAGACACCAGTCCTGGCACAACAGCTCAAGTAAGTAAACCAGCGTGAACATGCTAGACACTTGTTTTGCTTGCTGCTTGGCTGTAGAATCGGTTTTAATGTGTTTGTTTAATTTGTCAGGGGGACCTCACATCTGACTCCAGTGGAATTCCTGGCTGGGAGAAGGTCGATGCTTTAGCAGGGTACCTTGTTGGGCTCAACCGCACCATGACTGCCCTGAGCGTCAATGAGGCGAACGAGATACTGCGGCTGTATTCCTGCTTGAAAGACTTTGACCAGAATCCACCAGCGTATCCACTCGCCTCAAAGAAAAGACCCTGTGCTGGACCGTGGCGAGCGTCTCGAAAGCGCAGTGGCCCAGCAAATTCCTTGCAAGCATCTGGAAGGTAATTATTGTTAACACATGTCCTTTTTGAGCATGAAGTGTGGAAATGTTCAAATTTTCAAATTTGGGAATGTTTAGATTTAAATTTAATTAGTTTAATTACATCTAATTAGTTTAATTACATCTAATCTAATTTGATCTAGAACTGCAAATTAGATTTAATCTAATTTGCAGTTCTACAACTTCACACTGCATCACAGGTTAAACTTATAGATGTGTGTAATATGTGAAGAGCAGGGGCGGAGTGGAGTATCACATTGTGTGTGCAATATTGGTTTCATTTGGAGTTACAATATGTCCCTTCATCTTTCCACAGAATGTACATGACTCACGGTCAGGCTGCCCACCGACCCGATCTGAACAGGATTTCTGAATGCACCTGCATTAAACTCTACAAAGAGTTTATTCCTGCACGCAACCGGCCAAAGGATGCTCAGGGAAAGACCTTCCCCATCGCCCAGTCTGTTGTGATTGCTTACAGTCACATCAAGCAGTTGATTGAGGACTGTAGACTACTGCTGCCGACCAACTTGGTTCTGGTGCCAATCAACACCACTACAGTCAACAGCTGGTGAGTTGCTAATCCTGTGATCTAACCTTTGTTATGTTTGTATTACACATTCTTAATCAAAAACAATCATTAATGTGCTCTCCTCTCAACCCACAATCATTAATGTGCTCTCCTCTCAACCCCCTTTAGGCTGAGTGATCGCCAGAAGAAGTCCATCCGTGAGTCCTTGCTTCGAGGTGTGCAGCTCCCAGAGACTCGCACAGCTGAGGATACCCTCATGGAGGCCAGAGAGCCCCCATCTGCACCCGCTCAACATGGACATGCAACCATGGAGTTCCCTGAGCCCGAGAACCGGGAGGGTGAGGCTGTAATCCGCCGGCGCCGCAACGACAGAAGCCGAACAGAGCCGGCACAGCCCACGGACGCTGGAGGCAACCCTCCTGGGTGGGGGGCTTTTCCTCCAGGGTACTTCGGGGGATGGACACCATACCCTCAGTTCCAGGGCTGGTGGATGCCACCGCACCCATGGCCTGCTCCCAGCCCGAGCCCTCAGTTCCAGGGTGGATGGACACCATCCCACCCATCGACTGCACCCAACCCTCAGTTCCAGGGCGGGTGGACACCATCCCACCCATCGACTGCGCCCAACCCTCAGTTTCAGGGATACCAGCCTTCACCCTACCCTTACTTTCAGAGCTGGTGGCCTCAGCCATCTCCTACTGCACCTCCTGTTGCCCCCCCTGCTGCCCTTCAGCCACCAGCTGCTACCCTTCAGCCACCACCTGCTGCCAGTACCCAGTCTCAGGGTGATGCTCCTGCTCGAAACCGCTTCCGTGAGTGGAGACATGAAAGGGCCTCTAAGGAGGACCAGCAACGGGTGGAGAGAGGAGAAGCACCCAAGAAGCGACTCACCAAAGAGTCGTACCACTATCTGTGCAAGATGTGTGGTCAGTCGAAAAACAAAACGACTGGCCACACTCAGGTAAAGGGCAAGTGGTACTGTCCCAAATCCGGGCAAACGGTGGAAGAGTGGAAGAGGGCTTTTTTTGACCCTTAGTCAAAAATACAAACAAAACCAAACAAACAATGCTCTGCTGCCGTTTTTTAATACATTTTTTTATTGCTTTGCTTTCATTGCTTTTGCTTTTTTATTGCTTTTATATTTTTTATATATTTTTTAAAACATTTTTTTATATATTTTTTATATTTTTTATTGCTTTATTAGGGAGACAAAAATGCTTCAGTGTAAATCTAGAGCCACCCTATGGGTGACATTTTATAGTACCGTGTTTTACATGGCCCGTGGATGTTAGGTTAGGTTAGGTAAAAAAAAAAAAAAAGACAAACTACAACAAACTCTTGTGGTGTAAAGTAACACAGTCATCCTTTGGGTGGAAGATCCAGGTGCGAGTCCTGGCGAGAGTAAATCTGTTTGTCTTATCAGTACTTAAATATAACTCCATTGGCCTTGTAAATCACTCACTACAAAAATTATCACTTAACTCAACCACTGCCAATTGACTACACTTAACCCATTCACTGCCAATTGACGTTTTTGACTATTTTGGGGCTAAAGTACATTTTTACATTGATAAATGTATCTACCTCAGCCGGGAATCGAACTCACGAGCTCTGCATTTTTCCTCTCTCTTCCCTCCCTCCTCCCCCCACGCAGTCCATTAAGCCCCTTTTTTGGCCGAGTGGTTAAGGCGATGGACTGCTAATCCATTGTGCTCTGCACGCGTGGGTTCGAATCCCATCCTCGTCGACAGCGTTTTAGTCAACCACCTGCTGCTCCCACACACCCTAGCTGATCTAGGAATTGCCAGGACAGCACTCGAGTGCTTCTGCTCCTACCTCACCCACCCGAGCTGCCAGCTTTGCTTGGTAAACCGAGCCCCTGAGGCAAAAGAGAAAGACCATGTAGTTGTCTTTGACAGTCATCTACCGTTCAAAGCACACACGACAGACGTCACTCGATCCTGTACGTTTACACTCTATAACATTAGACCTATTACTCTCTTCCTAGCCCCTGAGGCAAACGAGAAAGACCATGTTGTTGTCCTTGACAGTCAGCTCCCCTTCAAAGCACACATTACAGCTGCCACTCGATCCTGTGCGTTCACACTCTGTAACATTAGACGGATTAGAGTCTTCCTCACTGAGCAGCCGAAAAGCAACAAAATGCGCAGGGTGATGACATGGCAACAGCATCTGTGCGTTAAGAGTTAAACATTTCCCAATAGGAAGTCCTTCGAGCCGGATTTGAACCAGCGACCTAAGGATGTCAGTCATCACCCACTACAGTCCTCCGCTCTACCAACTGAGCTATCGAAGGGGACTGTTGGAGTTTCTGGGCGGGGCAAATTCGGCCCTCAGGCCAGCAGTGTGACACCCCTGCACAGCAATAATACCCCCTGTGTACAAACTGCTGCTAGCTACTGTACTGTGACTTTGATCTGCTTCACATGTGCTACGGTGTAATAGCGTGAGGGATAACGTATGGCCGAGTGGTCATTGTTTATAGATAATTCACCGACGCAGATGGGAGGTGATTAGTCAGCCCGGGACGAGGTGGCCGAGTGGTTAAGGCGATGGACTGCTAATCCATTGTGCTCTGCACGCGTGGGTTCGAATCCCATCCTCGTCGACAGTGTTTTAGTCAACCACCTGCTGCTCCCACACACCCTAGCTGATCTAGGAATTGCCAGGACAGCACTCGAGTGCTTCTGCTCCTACCTCACCCACCCGAGCTGCCAGCTTTGCTTGGTAAACCGAGCCCCTGAGGCAAAAGAGAAAGACCATGTAGTTGTCTTTGACAGTCATCTACCGTTCAAAGCACACACGACAGACGTCACTCGATCCTGTACGTTTACACTCTATAACATTAGACCTATTACTCTCTTCCTAGCCCCTGAGGCAAACGAGAAAGACCATGTTGTTGTCCTTGACAGTCAGCTCCCCTTCAAAGCACACATTACAGCTGCCACTCGATCCTGTGCGTTCACACTCTGTAACATTAGACGGATTAGAGTCTTCCTCACTGAGCAGCCGAAAAGCAACAAAATGTGCAGGGTGATGACATGGCAACAGCATCTGTGCGTTAAGAGTTAAACATTTCCCAATAGGAAGTCCTTCGAGCCGGATTTGAACCAGCGACCTAAGGATGTCAGTCATCACCCACTACAGTCCTCCGCTCTACCAACTGAGCTATCGAAGGGGACCGTTGGTGTTTCTGGGCGGGGCAAATTCGGCCCTCAGGCCAGCAGTGTGACACCCCTGCACAGCAATAATACCCCCTGTGTACAAACTGCTGCTAGCTACTGTACTGTGACTTTGATCTGCTTCACATGTGCTACGGTGTAATAGCGTGAGGGATAACGTATGGCCGAGTGGTCATTGTTTATAGATAATTCACCGACGCAGATGGGAGGGGATTAGTCAGCCCGGGACGAGGTGGCCGAGTGGTTAAGGCGATGGACTGCTAATCCATTGTGCTCTGCACGCGTGGGTTCGAATCCCATCCTCGTCGACAGCGTTTTAGTCAACCACCTGCTGCTCCCACACACCCTAGCTGATCTAGGAATTGCCAGGACAGCACTCGAGTGCTTCTGCTCCTACCTCACCCACCCGAGCTGCCAGCTTTGCTTGGTAAACCGAGCCCCTGAGGCAAAAGAGAAAGACCATGTAGTTGTCTTTGACAGTCATCTACCGTTCAAAGCACACACGACAGACGTCACTCGATCCTGTACGTTTACACTCTATAACATTAGACCTATTACTCTCTTCCTAGCCCCTAAGGCAAACGAGAAAGACCATGTTGTTGTCCTTGACAGTCAGCTCCCCTTCAAAGCACACATTACAGCTGCCACTCGATCCTGTGCGTTCACACTCTGTAACATTAGACGGATTAGAGTCTTCCTCACTGAGCAGCCGAAAAGCAACAAAATGCGCAGGGTGATGACATGGCAACAGCATCTGTGCGTTAAGAGTTAAACATTTCCCAATAGGAAGTCCTTCGAGCCGGATTTGAACCAGCGACCTAAGGATGTCAGTCATCACCCACTACAGTCCTCCGCTCTACCAACTGAGCTATCGAAGGGGACTGTTGGAGTTTCTGGGCGGGGCAAATTCGGCCCTCAGGCCAGCAGTGTGACACCCCTGCACAGCAATAATACCCCCTGTGTACAAACTGCTGCTAGCTACTGTACTGTGACTTTGATCTGCTTCACATGTGCTACGGTGTAATAGCGTGAGGGATAACGTATGGCCGAGTGGTCATTGTTTATAGATAATTCACCGACGCAGATGGGAGGGGATTAGTCAGCCCGGGACGAGGTGGCCGAGTGGTTAAGGCGATGGACTGCTAATCCATTGTGCTCTGCACGCGTGGGTTCGAATCCCATCCTCGTCGACAGCGTTTTAGTCAACCACCTGCTGCTCCCACACACCCTAGCTGATCTAGGAATTGCCAGGACAGCACTCGAGTGCTTCTGCTCCTACCTCACCCACCCGAGCTGCCAGCTTTGCTTGGTAAACCGAGCCCCTGAGGCAAAAGAGAAAGACCATGTAGTTGTCTTTGACAGTCATCTACCGTTCAAAGCACACACGACAGACGTCACTCGATCCTGTACGTTTACACTCTATAACATTAGACCTATTACTCTCTTCCTAGCCCCTAAGGCAAACGAGAAAGACCATGTTGTTGTCCTTGACAGTCAGCTCCCCTTCAAAGCACACATTACAGCTGCCACTCGATCCTGTGCGTTCACACTCTGTAACATTAGACGGATTAGAGTCTTCCTCACTGAGCAGCCGAAAAGCAACAAAATGCGCAGGGTGATGACATGGCAACAGCATCTGTGCGTTAAGAGTTAAACATTTCCCAATAGGAAGTCCTTCGAGCCGGATTTGAACCAGCGACCTAAGGATGTCAGTCATCACCCACTACAGTCCTCCGCTCTACCAACTGAGCTATCGAAGGGGACTGTTGGAGTTTCTGGGCGGGGCAAATTCGGCCCTCAGGCCAGCAGTGTGACACCCCTGCACAGCAATAATACCCCCTGTGTACAAACTGCTGCTAGCTACTGTACTGTGACTTTGATCTGCTTCACATGTGCTACGGTGTAATAGCGTGAGGGATAACGTATGGCCGAGTGGTCATTGTTTATAGATAATTCACCGACGCAGATGGGAGGTGATTAGTCAGCCCGGGACGAGGTGGCCGAGTGGTTAAGGCGATGGACTGCTAATCCATTGTGCTCTGCACGCGTGGGTTCGAATCCCATCCTCGTCGACAGCGTTTTAGTCAACCACCTGCTGCTCCCACACACCCTAGCTGATCTAGGAATTGCCAGGACAGCACTCGAGTGCTTCTGCTCCTACCTCACCCACCCGAGCTGCCAGCTTTGCTTGGTAAACCGAGCCCCTGAGGCAAAAGAGAAAGACCATGTAGTTGTCTTTGACAGTCATCTACCGTTCAAAGCACACACGACGGACGTCACTCGATCCTGTACGTTTACACTCTATAACATAAGACCTATTACTCTCTTCCTAGCCCCTAAGGCAAACGAGAAAGACCGTAAGTTATGTCCATAACTATGGATCTATGAGACCGAACGATGACCGTCACTACGGTCATTACACTGAATGATGCCCATCTTACTTACCTTCCGAGACCTTTATATCAACTTTGTCATGTCACATGACTCGGGAGGCGGGCTCACCGTAGGCTACAAAGCACGTCCGGTGAGCCGGCTCCACCTCCTGCCTCGAACGCCTCAGTCTGTTCCGAGCGACAGGAGAGAGTGACGGTCATCGTTCGGTCTCATAGATCCATAGTTATGGACATAACTTACGATCTATTTCGACCTCACTCTGACCGTCACTACGGTCATTACACTGGATGACCAATACCAACCGGGTCGCGAGGAATGGGGCACACAGCCACCATACCACCCCGCTGGGCAGCCGTCAAAGGTACGGCGGAACCCAAAGACACCCGGGATTCGACATACAGTCCGTAGAACCCTGCAAACGTGCAAGGCACAGACCAAGAAGTCGCTGCACAAACGCCCGTCACAGAGTAGACACATGCTTCAGTGCGGCCCAGGAAACGGCGACCCCCCTCAGGGAGTGAGCCACAGTCTTCTCAGGAACAGGCCGGCCCAGAACCACATAGGCCGCCAAATCGTGTCCACAAGCCTCTGTGACAGACGCTGCCTGGACAAAGGAAGTCCCACTGGCCTGCCCCCATAGCAGAGGAACAGCCGTGTAACCATGCCTCGGATGCAGTCCATACAAGCACCAAGAGCCCTGAGGGCTGCAGAAAGACGCGATGGTGCAATCCCCTGCACCTGTCAACGCCGTCAACAGGGTTACATCCCTGGGCAAAAACAAAAATGCCGCAGTAGGCCACAGAGACACCCCTGTGCGATCAGGTCCCCACCTCATGCAGTCGCGATCGACTGACAAAGCGTGCAGCTCACTGACTGATCCAACAGTTCACAGTGGTCCTCTCCAAGAACCACAGTACCAGAGGGAGGATCCCATATAGGGCCCACAAGAGCCATCAGGGGCGTACCCGCCCGACAAAAAACTGGCAACTCATGCCCACCAACTGGTAGTCACGAACCGCCACACACGCCGGGAAATAGCGGCACTACACATACTGACAATGCCAGCCGCCACCAGCCTCTAACAAGCACTGGAGGAAACGCAAGACAACAGAAGCGCCACATGCACTCGTGTCCGTAACGGGCATGGAGGGGTCAACAACGGCCCATCCGGTTCCCGAGAGTGGGGCTCAGGGGCCCAGAGCTGTAGGGTCACCAGCTTGGAGTAGCAAACCTGACCCCGCCTCGGAACAGTCCACTCTGGCTGGCAGAAAACACGCAAACGCGTTCCCAACAAAACCTAATACACAACCGAGGTGTTGCACATAACGTGCCCACCTCCCAACTGAAGTGCCGTAGAACCAAGCATGCCGACGGCGCTCGCCGCAACAGAACAACGGCATGTCCAGCCGCACTAAGCGGCATGCACTTCACCGACCCAGTTGGGTCCCAACAGTCTCAAGACAAGTCGAAAGCAATCCGCCTTGCGTGCGTCTGTGAGACTCTCGAGCACAAGGACAACACCCCTGAGCCAATATAGGGCTCACCTCAAACGCTGACAAGGATCACATCACGCAGCCAGGAAGACATGTGCCTGATGGGCCCAAGCCAACTGCACAGGAGCAAGTGGGCACCACATGGCACGGACAGACGGTCACGCGTCTGTACAGGACAACAAGCCACATGCTGGACATAAGAGAGGGCCGGCAGAAATACAGTCACAGGGGACAGTAAAGAGGTCCCCACACTCCGTCAGAGCAAGACCCGTTGGGAGGACCCATGACGAGGCCCGAGCAACCCCACTCGAAACGCCACAGCGATCCTGCACAGCCAACCACATACTGCACCCGGCTCCACAAGGAGATCAAGGAGAGTCCATCCAGGCGCCATAGTCAGGCTCGACTGTGAAGCAAGACTCAACTGGGCTAGAACCAGGACGGACAACAGCCATCGAGGACAGCCAGCCCCGAGGACACGAGGCCAATCGCCTCCAGTGACACAAGCTGCATGAGAGCAGTCACACCGCCCCTCCACAAACATTGGAGGGCAAGAAAAAATGTGCGAAAAGGACTTACCAATTGTCCCGGCACAGTCCCCGCACCACGACAACCAGCGCAGGCAGCCCGTGTTGAGGTCACCCGCCACACTGCGGCAGCAGAACAACACGGCCAAAATCAGGGACGCAATGACAGGCTTGATGGCGGCCTGCAACCCAGGACAGCCTGCCCCAACTCCAGTCAACAGTGAGAGACGGGGAAAGGTAAATCCACGTGAAACGGTGCAAAGGTGACACCCAGTGATAACATGCTACACCTGCAGCTACTCAATGAAACGGTTGCACCACCCCAATGCATTGCCCTGCCAACAAGGCTTGCAGCACCAGAGGCTTGAAAACCCGTCCCATGACGACACAAGTGTGTGCGCTGGAGCTGACTCCGCCAGCCATAGTATAGCCAGGCATGAGTGTTCCACGGCCATGCGCATGTAAGTGTGCATGCAGCGGCCCAGCCAGTAAATCCCGACCAGGCAGTGGGAGAAATCGTCAGGAAGAGAACCTCATCCTGGAGCCAGCCGTGGCAAGGACCCCCTCGAAAATGAGATGAGACATCTCAAGGGGTTTATCCTTCCAATAAAAAGCATATATATATCAGAAGGGAGAGACTTCGATACCCCCTGCAGTGCACCAGTGCAGTGCACCAGAAGTTGCAACACAGGCGGCTAGCGATCATGTGCACAGATCGCACGCCTCACTCCACAAACAGCCGAACCCCCCTGGACATGTTTCGGACCGCGGTCAGACCTCCCCCTGGCACACAGGGCAGGACAAAGGGTGACCCATGGCTGAAGGGGAGCCTCACACAAGGCACAAAAATGGAAGCCTTCCATTGTTGCAGCACCAATTCCTCCGCACCGGCCAATGCACACCGGTCCCAGCCGGGCACGGACACTACAGGCACTGTTAACCCGTATTGACGAAGTGCTGGAGAGAGGGAGTGTGCACGCAGCCTGAACCAGGAGACCATAATTCAACCGTTCAGCTGTTCAGTGTTCCAGCACCAGCAGTGCGAACACCACTGTTAGGTGCAATGCTGCCGGTAGCTGACCAGTAGAACCACCAAAAAGGGAGGCTCACTTCAACAACGTCGCCTTTCACAAGGCGCAGCTGCTGGCATCCATGTAGAAGCTGTCACGTCCCTCATGCAAACAAACCATTTGACCCATTCAAATGGTTGCACTGAGACCCAAGCCTCAGTGCACACTCAACACACTAGCCAAGTGCAAACTACCACTCCTACCAGCTGGGATGAAGGAGCACGAACGCAACCAAGATCATGCTACAACAACTAACAGGTCCACCAATAGGGGCCACCCGCTGAAGGCTGACCACACCAGCCAGGGCTATATTAATTGAATAACAAAACGAACACAGGAGACCAGCTGTGCAACAAGACCTGCCACAGCCAACATAGTGGAGCGGGTTAGCAAAACCATTGTTCACTTTTTGAGAAAAGCGTGAAAATTGGTACACGCATAGCCAAAGACATTTAAAAAATATTTGGATGTGGAGGCATCTTGAATTCCAAGATGGCGGCCCCAAAATCCAAGATGTCTGCCCAGAAATGTGGTTTTTCCTTCATAACTTGAAATGCATTGATTTTACGCCCATAAATGTATTGAACGTCAATACGAAGTTGGCCATTATGGACGATTTGGTACCAAGTACGTGTCTGTATCGCCTACGGTTCTTGAGATACAGCATATAGGTACTTTCACAGATTGAGGAGAGCAAAACATTTGTAACATTGATTCTTAAGTCAATCAAATGGTCATACAGACATGAAAATTGGTACACACACTCTGCAAACCCCACTATTTCTAAAAGTACTGCATGCCCTGCAAAATTCCAAGATGGCAGCCCCCAAAATCCAAGATGTCTGTCCAAAAATGTGGTTTTTCCTTGATAACTTGAAATACGAAGATCTTAAGCCCCATAGATGTATTGAACGTTAATATAAAGTTGGGCATTACGGACATTTTGATACCAAGTACATGTCTCTATGTACTACGGTTCTTGAGTTACAACATATCCGTATTCATGAGGCACCAAAAGTGTAACATTTTGGCACATTTCACTATTTAACTCAAAGATCCCTTTATCACTTTCAGGAATCATTTTCAGGAAATGGACCTACATGTATCTGCTATCATAAACCACTTCAAGTTTCTCAATTGATGAAACGGGTCAGGAGTTATTAAACCGATCGTAAAGGGCTGTTTCAGTGCTAAATTTGCTGCGTATAGTTAGCGAACATAAGCCACCCAGAAATGTCTGTCTGTGCATCTGCCCTTCACAATAAGGGTATATGTGAAGCGGACGCAAGTGTAGCATGTGTCTAGTATAATGGTATAATATGCTAATAGGCGTAATAGTGTGATATATGCAATAGTGTAATAGGGTTAATAGTGTAATATATGCAATAGAGGTATACTGTAATATGGCAATACATGTAATAGTGTCATAGTGTAACATGTGTAATAGTGTAATAGGGTAATGTGTGTAATAGTGTCATAGAGTAAGATGTGTAATAGGGTAATATTGTAATAGTGTCATAGTGTAACATGTGTAATAGGGTAACATGTGTAATAGTGTCATAATGTAACATGTGTAATAGTTTCATGGTGTAACATGTGTAATAGGGTAATATGTGTACTAGTGTTATAGTGTAATATTTGTAATAGTGTCATAGGGTAACATGTGTAATAGTATCATAGTGTAACATGTGTAATAGTGTCATAGTGTAACATGTGTAATAGTGTCATAGTGCAATATGTGTAATAGTGTAATAGGATAATGTGTAATAGTGTAACATGTGTAATAGTGTAATAGGGTAACATGTGAAAAAGTGTCATAGTGTAACATGTGTAATAGTTTCATAGTGTAACATGTGTAATAGTGTCATAGGGTAATATGTGTACTAGTGTCATAGGGTAATATGTATAATAGTGTCATGGTGTAACATGTGTAATAGTGTCATAGTGTAACATGTGTAATAGTGTCATAGTGCAACATGTGTAATAGTATAATAGGGTGTAATAGGATAATATGTGTAATAGTGTCATAGTGTAACATGTGTAATAGTGTAATAGGGTAATATGTGAAATAGTGTCATAGTGTAACATGTGTAATAGGGTAATGGGTTAATATGTGTAATATTATAATATATGTGCAATAGTGTAATAGGGCAATTACACTATACAGCTATTTTGTATACCACACTCTTACCTTAATGCACATATATTACACTATTACACATATTAACCCATTACCCTATTACACATGTTACACTATGACACTATTACACATATTTCCCTATTACACATGTTGCACTATGACACTATTACACATATTACCCTATTACGCTCTTACACATGTTACACGATGGTACTATTACATATATTACCCTATTACACTATTACACATGTTACATTAAGACACTATTACACATATTACCCTATTACACTATTACACATGTTACACCATGACACTATTACACATAGTGCCCTATTACACTATTACACGTGTTACACTATGACACTATTACACATGTTACACTATGACACTATTACATATATTACCCTATTACACTATTACACATGTTACACTATGACACTATTACCCTATTACACTATTACACATGTTACACTATGACACTATTACACATATTGCCCTATTACACATATTACCCTAATGCACTATTACACATGTTACACTATGACACTATTACATATATTACCCTATTACAGTATACCGCTATTGCATATATTACACTATTAGCCCTATTACACTATTGCATATATTACACTATTACGCCTATTAGCATATTATACCATTATACTAGGACACATGCTGCACTTGGTGCGTCCGCTTCAGATATACACTTATTGTGAAGGGCAGATGCACAACAGACATTTCTGGGTGGCTTATGTTCGCTAACTATACGCAGCAAATGTAGCACTGAAACAGCCCTTTACGATCGGTTTAATAACTCCTGACCCGTTTCATCAATTGAGAAACTTGAAGTGGTTTATGATAGCAGATACATGTAGGTCCATTTCCTGAAAATGATTCCTGAAAGTGATTAAGGATCTTTGAGTTAAATAGTGAAATGTGCCAAAATGTTACACTTTTGGTGCCTCATGAATACGGATATGTTGTAACTCAAGAACCGTAGTACATAGAGACATGTATTTGGTATCGAAATGTCCGTAATGCCCAACCTTATATTAACGTTCAATACATCTATGGGGCTTAAGATCTTCGTATTTCGAGTTATGAAGGAAAAACCACATTTTTGGACAGACATCTTGGATTTTGGGGGCTGCCATCTTGGAATTTTGCAGGGCATGCAGTACTTTTAGAAATAGTGGGGTTTGCAGAGTGTGTGTACCAATTTTCATGTCTGTATGACCATTTGATTGACTTAAGAATAAATGTTACAAATGTCTTGCTCTCCTCAATCTGTGAAAGTACCTATATGCTGTATCTCAAGAACCGTAGGAGATACAGACACGTACTTGGTACCAAATCGTCCGTAATGGCCAACTTCGTATTAACGTTCAATACATTTATGGGCGTAAAATCAATGCATTTCAAGTTATGAAGGAAAAAACCACATTTCTGGGCAGACATCTTGGATTTTGGGGCCGCCATCTTGAAATTCAAGATGCCTCCACATCCAAATATTTTTTAAATGTCTTTGGCTATGCGTGTACCAATTTTCACGTTTTTCTCAAAAAGTGAACAATCTGCCCTAATAAGAGAGCTAAACCGCTCCACTAACATGAATACCCGTTCAGAAACTCCTCCAGCACAAACTACTCGTAGCAGTCAAGCCACTCTGGCAGCAACGCCAGATGCTCCATGCTGTGGAAATCCGGGCTAATAGGACAACTACACACGCACTGCCGTCAGGAGGAAGCACGGTGCATGGATGGAAACACATCTGGATCATCCCCTGCGACAGGCACCCCCCAAATGAGAGACACCTGAAAGGATGCTGCTCCTTGCAATTCCCAACACTGCAGCTGAGAAGCAAAAGGCTTCAAACTGACATCCACTCACCAAGAAACTGGATAGCAGCCAAATCCACCAAAAAACGGCCTTCAGCATCTCATTGACCTACTGGGCATGAGAATGCCTAAAAAGGCGGAGAAGAGTACTCACGAGACCCTTAATGATCACGGTCCCCCCAATGGACCGCAGATGATGCTCACTAGAATGCCTGCCAGTATGGCCATACACAGGCTCCTGAGCAGGAGGAGCCAACTGCCCTGTCCGACCAGCATGGCGAGGCCTCCTGGCACAGACCAAGTCCAAGGAAGCCTCACCCAGGATCCACAATGCCCTGCAATGAATGGGACCTGTCTAATAAGCAAGACTGTCTCAGTGGCCGGTGCTGGGCCCATGGTGGTCCGAGAACACCCGCAGGCGTAGAAAGCCATTGTAGCTCCACCATCAAAACAGTATGCAAACACACTGGACCCACTACAAAGACAGAGGAACTGCACCAGCTGTGGACAGCACAGTACCACACATATAGCCCTGCCCACTGTACGCGCACGTACAAGAGGACACAATACCCAGCTAGCTGCGGACAGCATAGCAACAGGCAATACAACAAGACACACACCCCACTAGGTGCGAACAACCTAGCACCAGGGCCACATGTATAGCCATGCTCACTGTATGCGTACGTACAAGGGACACA
Organism: Benthosema pterotum; assembly: GCA_039105355.1. Lineage (NCBI taxonomy): Eukaryota > Metazoa > Chordata > Actinopteri > Myctophiformes > Myctophidae > Benthosema > Benthosema pterotum. The sequence continues at coordinate 8,413,906 of CM076975.1, read as the reverse complement.
ACACCCTGCTAGCTGCGGACAGCATAGCTACAGGGCAATACAACAAGCATACACCCCACTAGGTGCGAACAACCTAGTACCAGGGCCACATGCATAGCCATGTTCACTGCACGCGTACGTACAAGGGACACAACACCCTGCTAGCTGCGGACAGCATAGCAACAGGGCAATACAACAAGAATACACCCCATTAGGTGCGAACAACCTAGTACCAGGGCCACATGCATAGCCATGTTCACTGTACGCGTACGTACAAGGGACACAACACCCTGCTAGCTGCGGACAGCATAGCAACAGGGCAATACAACAAGAATACACCCCACTAGGTGCGAACAACCTAGTACCAGGGCCACATGTATAGCCATGCTCACTGTACGCTACGTACAAGGTACACAATACCCAGCTAGCTGCGGACAGCACAGCATCAGGGGTAATAATACAAGAACAAACCCTACTAAGTGCGAACAGCCTCGCACCGGGCAGCAATAGCCAATGCAACAGTAATAACTGAAACACCTACTCCATTACGCGACGCCCAGTACCAGGGCTAGCAAACAGCTACATGAAAACAGTAACAACTGAAACACCCACTCTATACGGGAACGCACGAGAGGGGATCAGAAAAAACAACAGACCCCACCAGGCGCGAACGCCTAGCACCAAGGGTAGCAAACAGCTGCATGAAAACAGTAACAATCGAAACACCCACTCTATATGCGAACGTATGAGAGGGGATCAAGAAAAACAACAGACACCACCAAGCTGCGAACAGCCCAGCATTAGGAGTAGCAATAGCAACACAGCGATACCAATGAAAACCAAACCTCACCTACTGCTGATTACAGCAGTCAGAGGAAACACAGCGAGAAATAAACTTCTCACTACACACTGTACAGTACACCCAGAAAGGAGGGAGACTGGCATTTCAACACATTGTGGGTTCACAACTGCAGAATATCATAATTGCACTCACCTACAAATTATCATAATTTCACCCGCCTACAGATAGCAGTGAACCAATTGCATGCGAATGCACCGGCAACATCAACAACCACCAACGCGGATGGCGCTCCAATTCAAACCTGCAGCAGCTGCGAACAGCGCAATATGCTATATTATAATAATATCAACAATCAAGAGTAGGCTATGCCGTACTACTACCATGGCCGTTCCACAACCAACGGAACGCACAACAAAACTGAAAGGGTAACACCTCTCTAGACAAAAACATTCACACAACGTGTAGCTTAGCAAGCAAACACAGAATGCTACATATACACAACACTGCAACCCACAGGGACCCAAGGCACCTGCACCGAAGTGTACGGGTCACTCAAGCAGTGAGTGTCACTGAGGAAAAATACAAGTAATTCAGCAATATGATCTCAATAAGCACAAACCATGCACTTACCTTAGAATCCAGGTCTGAAGGCGAGAGAGGCAAAAGGTGGAGCCGGCTCACCGGACGTGCTTTGTAGCCTACGGTGAGCCCGCCTCCCGAGTCATGTGACATGACAAAGTTGATATAAAGGTCTCGGAAGGTAAGTAAGATGGGCATCATTCAGTGTAATGACCGTAGTGACGGTCAGAGTGAGGTCGAAATAGATCATGTTGTTGTCCTTGACAGTCAGCTCCCCTTCAAAGCACACATTACAGCTGCCACTCGATCCTGTGCGTTCACACTCTGTAACATTAGACGGATTAGAGTCTTCCTCACTGAGCAGCCGAAAAGCAACAAAATGCGCAGGGTGATGACATGGCAACAGCATCTGTGCGTTAAGAGTTAAACATTTCCCAATAGGAAGTCCTTCGAGCCGGATTTGAACCAGCGACCTAAGGATGTCAGTCATCACCCACTACAGTCCTCCGCTCTACCAACTGAGCTATCGAAGGGGACTGTTGGAGTTTCTGGGCGGGGCAAATTCGGCCCTCAGGTCAGCAGTGTGACACCCCTGCACAGCAATAATACCCCCTGTGTACAAACTGCTGCTAGCTACTGTACTGTGACTTTGATCTGCTTCACATGTGCTACGGTGTAATAGCGTGAGGGATAACGTATGGCCGAGTGGTCATTGTTTATAGATAATTCACACGACGCAGATGGGAGGTGATTAGTCAGCCCGGGACGAGTGGCCGAGTGGTTAAGGCGATGGACTGCTAATCCATTGTCCTCTGCACGCGTGGGTTCGAATCCCATCCTCGTCGACAGCGTTTTAGTCAACCACCTGCTGCTCCCACACACCCTAGCTCAGGGGTCTCAAAATGGCCTTTATGCAGCCAAACACTTCCTGGTTGTGCTGGCAGTAAGGGATCCTTCCTGTCGGCAGACTCCCATTCACTTTGCATGTATTGGTTGTGAATTTGTATGAATAAAGTTCACTTCCTTAAACCACACTATTTCATTTGATAATACCATTTCCTAGTTCTTCATAGTTTGTATTATTTGTGGTGTGCTATTGACATGATCACATGAGTTAGAAATCTTCAGTTAAAACCGGGAGTTTTTCATGGATTTATCCATGTGTTGCCATATCCACTTTTATAAGCAAGCCTTTTCAGTAAAGTTGCTTGAAAATAATGGTAGTTACTAGCTGCATGTTTTATTTAAGCCTGTTCCCTAATGTTGCTTAAACCTGTGATTCTCCTCAAACATTTTCATAAAGGATCCCATGTCCCTGGATCACAAACCCCAGATGAAAAACAAATCTCAAGTTCTTGTCTTAAAGAGCCTTAAAGAAAGTCTTAAAGAGTAATGTAGCTCATTTGGTTTTCATAGTCCAGGTCCAGGTATTTTCAATTGGTGTTCCATGGACCACTTGTGGTCCTAAAAGGTATTCAATTTTTTCTTCCATAGTACAGCACACTAAAGCTTTGTGCAATGTACAGTAAGCATTAACCTTGTGAAAGTTTGACTGGGATGTTGATTTTTGAATATGAAAATCTGCAATGGTGTTAGAATCTCAAGAAAGTTTGCCTGATTATTGTAATTATTATAGAGGGGATAATAATGGAATGTTAACTATATTATTGGATTAGTGTAGGTTAGGTGGCGCACTATATCAGAGTCCAATTGTTATATGGAGGTGGGGGGAGTTGAGATATGTGATTGATTCTATGTAAATAGAAATTATGGTATTATTCGATCATGAGTTTTATTTTAGTTGAAAGTTGTCTATATGGTCTAGAAACTTATTTTGTGTGAGTGTGGATATTTTTCTTGGATGGTTATGTTGGTGGATAGGGTTAGGGTGGGGTCCCCGGTGGATTCTAAGTCAGGTTGGTGGTCCTGGGGTCACAATCAGTTGAAAACCCCATGTCATAGACCATGGTTGCTATATTTCTCACACAATTGGAACACACACTTGGGGTTGTTGCCAGTGTGTGGAGTTGATAGAGAATTGAGCAATCATATGATAGAGTATGTATTAGTATTGTTTACATTACTACTATGCATTATACTCTATGGGCTCCATTTTCGTTACATGCTAAAGACTTATGCCAATATCCCTTATTTCATTTTCCTATTTTGAATTTTGGAATATGGTTATTTGGGGTAGTGTTAAACGGGGTTATTAGATGGTTTGAATACTGAGATTTGTTTTTTTTGGGATTTGAAAGGTTGGTGTTAAGGTGTAGGGTTATAAAGGATAAAGTTAAGTGGTTTGTTTAGGGGTAATATGGTATTAGAGAGTTTGAGATTTGGGGGCTAAAGTGTCAAGTGTGTGGGAGTGTTGGGGATTTTTTACTCAAATCTGTAGTTTTTGTTTTTACAGATGATTGATATTTTATTGGTATTTGGCAACCTGGAAAGATGAAAATGTAAATGGGTATCTGTGTGCACATGCATGGGGATCTGGGGGATCTTGATATCATTGTTTATTGGAGCAGAATCACAGATATGTTTAGGGAATGCTAAAAATTAATTATCTAAGTAGTAAACTGTACTTGTTGAGGCAGATTTACTGAAAAAGGTTGCTTATAAAAAGCGGACATGGGGACACTGGGTTAATCCATGAAGTATGATGATGTATTAATACTTGTTTTAGAGTTTCTAACTCATGTGATGGTGATTTGTCAATAAACCACAAAAAAAATGAAAAGGGTGGATGTATTATGAAATTAATCAAATGAAATGGTGTTGGTTTAAGGAACTTATGTTAATACATAAAACAATACAACAATACATGCACAGGGAGGGATGTTGGGGAAGGATCCCTTACTGCCAGCACAACCAGGAAGTGTTTGGCTGATAAAGGCCATTGCAGGGACAGCACTAGTTGCTTTCTGCTCCTACTCAAACGTGAGCTTTGCTTTTACTTGGTGAAAGGGAGGCAAAGGATGAGTATGTATTTGTTTGACAGTATGTAGTTAAGAGCACACACGGTAGGTCTCGACTCGATGTTACGTTTAACTCTATAAAATTAGACTTAGTTATTTCTAATAGGAGCCCCTAGGCAGGAGAAAGACCATTTCTTTAGTCTTTGACATTCAGCTCAGAAAGGACACATCGAGCTGCACTCGTTCCTGTGTTCACCAAACATGAGGATTATTTAGATTATTCTCTGAGCAGCGAAAAAAAAAAGCAACAATGGAGGGGGAGGTTGTGGTTGAATGGCAATTGTGCGTTAAGAGTTAAACAATTTAATAGGAAGTCCTTCGATGGATTTAAACAGCAGAGGAGAAGTCAGTCATTACCTGTTGAGTTCGCTCTAAACTGAGCTATCGAGGGGAGGTTGGTTTTGGGGGAAAATCGGCCCTCAGGCCTAGCAGTGTGATATGACTGCAATAAACCCCTATTTACAACTGCGTAGAACTGTACTGTAGGACTTGAGGGAGACATGTGAGTACGGGTGTAGGTGGGTGTTAGGTTGGAATGGCGGAATGGTCATTGTTGTGTTGATAATTAGATGTGGGTGGGTGTGGTGGTCAGGGGACCGTAGTGGGGGGAAGGGGATGGACTGCTAAGTTCAATGTGCTCTGCAGCGTGGGTTCGAATCCATTCCGTTGACAGCGTTGGTTAAAATGAGGAGAAATATTATAAGTGAGCTGAGTGTTGGAATGGTAGACAGATGGGAGTGCTTCTAGCTAAATAAATGAGCCAATGGAGGGAGTGGTTTGAAGGTAAAAGAGTGATTTTGTGTTTTAATGGGTGAGGAGGTGGTATGGAATGAAGTAAGGGACTTGACAGACGTATTAGATAGGACGTGAACAACTAGACGTATAGAGTGTTACGGTTAACTCTAGAGAGAGTGAAAAGTGGATTTAGTGTTTGTCCTGGCCAGGGAAGGCAATGGAAAGAAACATTTGATATATGGTATGAGGAATGAGGTCAAGGAAGCATAAATTAGACGGTTATGTGTAGTGGTTATGAGGAAGATAGGATAAGTTTTGAAATGCGAAGGGTGATGACATGGCATTACATGCATGGGTGCGTTAAGTGTTAAAAATTTCCCAAGGAGTCCTTCGGCGGATTAAATAACGTTGGTAGGATGTCATCATCAATAGTCCTCCGTAAGAACTGAGTATCAGGGAGTTTAGTTGGGGTTTCTGGGGGGGAGGGGAGGGGATTTGGCCCGCAAGATGTGACACCTGCACAGCAATAATACCCCTGTGTACAAACTGTGTAATTACTGACTGTACTGGGTACTGTTGATGATGCTGACATGTGCTTAGGGTGTATAGCGTGAGGGATTAGTGGCCGAGTGGCCGATTGTTTATGTTAGATAACGCAGAGTGGGTGGGGAGGTGGATGAGAGTCAGGGTGGAGTGGGGGTTAAGAGTGTGGACTGAATCCATGTGCTCTGCACGCGTGGGTTCGAATCCCATCGTTGTACAGGCGTTTTAATAACCACCTGCTCCACACACAGTGAGCTGATTAGATTGCAAGACAGGACAGAGTGAGGAGGCTAACTTTACCCATACCTCAAGCTGCCGGAATGACAGGAGCCCTTGTAAGAAAAATGAGGGAAAATGTGTTGTAATGTAGTGGTCTTTGTTAGTATTAGTAAGTGATTGACACATATCATTAGGTTAGACTCTTAAGTTAGACTTATACATCTTTTCCTAGCCCCTGGTAAACGAGAAAGAACATGTTGTTGTCCTTGACAGTCAGTCCAATGTATCAATAGTAAAGCTGCCATTAAGAATGATGAATGCGTTCACACTCTGTACATTAGACGGATTAGAGTCTTGTCTAGGAGCAGCCGAAAAGCAACAAAATGCGAGGGTGGTATGGAATAGCATCTGTGAGTTTAAGAGTTAAACATTTCCCAATAGGAAGGTCCTTCGAGCGGATTTGAACCAGCGACCTAAGGATGTCAGTCATCACCCAATACAGTCCTCCGCTCTACCAACTGAGCTATCGAAGGGGACCGTTGGTGTTTCTGGGCGGGCAAATTCGCCCTCAGGCCAGCAGTGTGACACCCCTGCACAGCAATAATACCCCCTGTGTACAACTGCTGCTAGCTACTGTACTGTGACTTTGATCTGCTTCACATGTGCTACGGTGTAATAGCGTGAGGGATAACGTATGGCCGAGTGGTCATTGTTTATAGATAATTCACCGACGCAGATGGGAGGTGATTAGTCAGCCCGGGACGAGGTGGCCGAGTGGTTAAGGCGATGGACTGCTAATCCATTGTGCTCTGCCGCGTGGGTTCGAATCCCATCCTCGTTGACAGCGTTTTAGTCAACCACCTGCTGCTCCCACACACCCTAGCTGATCTAGGAATTGCCAGGACAGCACTCGAGTGCTTCTGCTCCTACCTCACCCCACCGAGCTGCCAGCTTTGCTTGGTAAACCGAGCCCCTGAGGCAAAAGAGAAAGACCATGTAGTTGTCTTTGACAGTCATCTACCGTTCAAAGCACACACGACAGACGTCACTCGATCCTGTACGTTTACACTCTATAACATTAGACCTATTACTCTCTTCCTAGCCCCTGAGGCAAACGAGAAAGACCATGTTGTTGTCCTTGACAGTCAGCTCCCCTTCAAAGCACACATTACAGCTGCCACTCGATCCTGTGCGTTCACACTCTGTAACATTAGACGGATTAGAGTCTTCCTCACTGAGCAGCCGAAAAGCAACAAAATGCGCAGGGTGATGACATGGCAACAGCATCTGTGCGTTAAGAGTTAAACATTTCCCAATAGGAAGTCCTTCGAGCCGGATTTGAACCAGCGACCTAAGGATGTCAGTCATCACCCACTACAGTCCTCCGCTCTACCAACTGAGCTATCGAAGGGACCGTTGGTGTTTCTGGGCGGGGCAAATTCGGCCCTCAGGCCAGCAGTGTGACACCCCTGCACAGCAATAATACCCCCTGTGTACAAACTGCTGCTAGCTACTGTACTGTGACTTTGATCTGCTTCACATGTGCTACGGTGTAATAGCGTGAGGGATAACGTATGGCCGAGTGGTCATTGTTTATAGATAATTCACCGACGCAGATGGGAGGTGATTAGTCAGCCCGGGACGAGGTGGCCGTACCTTGAGGCAATTGGACTGCATCTAGACTCCTAACAGCTCCTAACAGGTCCTAACAGAGGTCCTAACACATCCTAACCAGGTCCTAACACTTCCTAGCAGGTCCTAACAGTTCCTAATAGCTCCTAACGTCCATCAGAACAGTCCTAACGTTAAATCCTAACATCCTAACCAAAATCCTAGGTGGGAGGGGTCTTGGGGGGGACAAAGAGCAAATCAGCTTTCCGTGCTGAGTACGAGGGGAGGAGGTTCCCGTCAGCGCGGACATGTTTGAAAAGGTAAATAATACTGTATATTTTTCTCTGATGATCGTCGTCAACGTTTGTGTTACTTTATCACAGCTTTCAAGCAAAGCAATGTCTTTGAAATATTTTATAGTCTGATCACCTGCCGACAATATCGCCACTGTGGCCTTTATATTGTATTTAGATTAAGACATGATTTAATATAGCTGTGTGGAGTTGTGGAGGACGCGACGAGCACCAGCAGAAACGGCAACATAGAGGTAAATAAATGCCTTCTCTTGAGCACAGAAACTCAGATAAAGACGGATATTATAATGTGTAAACATAGATATACGTTTTATTTTGCACGTCTTGACCGAGCAGGGATGGTTGAATTAGCATATAGCACCGTCGCAATAGACGATTTACTATGGCCCAATGTGGCTGAATAAGTCACTTTCTGGCTTATCAAAGAAAAGTTTTCATGCTTAGATGTGTTAGTGACTTGCAGAATTAAGTGGATTGGTATTTGTCGATCGGGGATTTATTAATGAATTGTTTACTGGACGACTGTACACTATACTGAGCCATAGAGTATAGACAGAGTCGCGACAACTCCGTTCATTTCATGGGGCCAGTCCAAGCGCGCCTCTACATAAATTCCATTGAGAATTGGGACAAACTAGGAACTCGCTAATCACTGACCACGCTGTTTCCTGCCCCTCAAAGTCGTAACACTTATGCTAAATAGCTGACGCTGATGCACTCCAGCCAGCAATAACAACAATACAATAACAACAATATTGCTAGAACCAGTTTTCTACAATCGTTTTCATGTCAATGATCCCCATTTAATGGCATGTTATCCCTGGATCCCCCTATATATTGTAAAATCAATGTTACTGTATCTTACTGTACCAACCCCTAAGCTGTCACAGTGACACAATCGGTGGCTTACTGTATGTTGATGCTATATTAAAACAAACACTGATTATAGATAAATATGTGTTATTATAGCCAGTCAAAACGCTGGAGTTGATGCTCTCATTAATGTAAGGATAGCACTCAGTTCATTGATTGCACTTTATTATAATACATGAAACATGCCCTACTGTAACCACACTGTGGTTATGTTTTTTATTCACAATGCAAAGTTATTCTACTACCATGGTGTAGTATAGCACAGTGTGTTATTAACCATCTCTTGGTCTGGGTTGTTAATAAAATGTGCAATTGTATTCATTGAATTGTCTTATAGGTTATTGATACTTTTATCAACTGCTGTCAGGGCATGGTGCTGCAATAAACAAAACCAAAGTGCTGTTATAACTCTTTATTCTATTGTGTTTTACATGGCTTGTGGATGTTAAAAACAAAAACACAACTACAAACTCTTGTGGTGTAAAGTAACACAGTCATCCTTTGGGTGGAAGATCCAGGGCGAGTCCTGGCGAGAGTGAATCTGTTTGTCTGATCCTGTAATTCTTTTATACTCCATTGGCCTTGTAAGTCACTCATCCTTTGTAGGCCTATCTTGTTTTAAAGTGGAATTGAAATCATTATCATTTAATCAGCTGCTGTCATACAATACTATACAACTATAAATTTTCAGGTGAAGTGTATCTACATTTACTGTGCCATTGACTGCTTATTTCAACCCAAACGCCCGTTGTCAAGGGCGACGTTACAGCAACATCAGAAACTGCACCTGAAGATCCCTGACAACTGCACCTGAAGATGCCCTGAGGTCATTCATGCCCTGACCTTTGGGGCAGGGGCATCTCTCAGAAAAGGGCTCTTAAGGTTATAACACTTGTACTTTACGTCTCTAGGGATAGGCCACTCGACTCACACCCGCTTGAGGAGGAGCTGCAATCACCATAACCGAGAGGCCTGGGACGCATCGGCACGAACCCGCCATCGCCAAAACCGTCCCTGCCCCGGACAAGGAGGTTCCCACTGGGCCGACAGGCAGTGTCTGTGAAGAGACTACAGTCTCACCAAGGACAGCGGCGAGAATTCGCAGTGCCGCTGCTGCAGTAGCACCCAGGAGCCGCGGCAACAGCCACCATAGTCAGTTTGGTCAATCTGCATCAGCCGGGATTCGAACTCACACTCTCACGTTTTCCCTCTCTCTCCCCTCTCTCTTCCCCCCCTCCTTTCCCCCCTCCCCCCCTTTTCTCCCTCCCCCCCCCCTGGCAGTCCATTTAACCCCTTCTTTGGCCGAGTGGTTAAGGCGATGGACTGCTAATCCATTGTGCTCTGCACGCGTGGGTTCGAATCCCATCCTCGTCGACAGCATTTTAGTCAACCACCTGCTGCTCCCACACACCCTAGCTGATCTAGGAATTGCCAGGACAGCACTCGAGTGCTTCTGCTCCTACCTCACCCACCCGAGCTGCCAGCTTTGCTTGGTAAACCGAGCCCCTGAGGCAAAAGAGAAAGACCATGTAGTTGTCTTTGACAGTCATCTACCGTTCAAAGCACACACGACGACGTCACTCGATCCTGTACGTTTACACTCTATAACATTAGACCTATTACTCTCTCCTAGCCCCTAAGGCAAACGAGAAAGACCATGTTGTTGTCCTTGACAGTCAGCTCCCCTTCAAAGCACACATTACAGCTGCCACTCGATCCTGTGCGTTCACACTCTGTAACATTAGACGGATTAGAGTCTTCCTCACTGAGCAGCCGAAAAGCAACAAAATGCGCAGGGTGATGACATGGCAACAGCATCTGTGCGTTAAGAGTTAAACATTTCCCAATAGGAAGTCCTTCGAGCCGGATTTGAACCAGCGACCTAAGGATGTCAGTCATCACCCACTACAGTCCTCCGCTCTACCAACTGAGCTATCGAAGGGGACCGTTGGTGTTTCTGGGCGGGGCAAATTCGGCCCTCAGGCCAGCAGTGTGACACCCCTGCACAGCAATAATACCCCCTGTGTACAAACTGCTGCTAGCTACTGTACTGTGACTTTGATCTGCTTCACATGTGCTACGGTGTAATAGCGTGAGGGATAACGTATGGCCGAGTGGTCATTGTTTATAGATAATTCACCGACGCAGATGGGAGGTGATTAGTCAGCCCGGGACGAGGTGGCCGAGTGGTTAAGGCGATGGACTGCTAATCCATTGTGCTCTGCACGCGTGGGTTCGAATCCCATCCTCGTCGACAGCGTTTTAGTCAACCACCTGCTGCTCCCACATACCCTAGCTGATCTAGGAATTGCCAGGACAGCACTCGAGTGCTTCTGCTCCTACCTCACCACCCACCCGAGCTGCCAGCTTTGCTTGGTAAACCGAGCCCCTGAGGCAAAAGAGAAAGACCATGTAGTTGTCTTTGACAGTCATCTACCGTTCAAAGCACACACGACAGACGTCACTCGATCCTGTACGTTTACACTCTATAACATTAGACCTATTACTCTCTTCCTAGCCCCTAAGGCAAACGAGAAAGACCATGTTGTTGTCCTTGACAGTCAGCTCCCCTTCAAAGCACACATTACAGCTGCCACTCGATCCTGTGCGTTCACACTCTGTAACATTAGACGGATTAGAGTCTTCCTCACTGAGCAGCCGAAAAGCAACAAAATGCGCAGGGTGATGACATGGCAACAGCATCTGTGCGTTAAGAGTTAAACATTTCCCAATAGGAAGTCCTTCGAGCCGGATTTGAACCAGCGACCTAAGGATGTCAGTCATCACCCACTACAGTCCTCCGCTCTACCAACTGAGCTATCGAAGGGGACCGTTGGTGTTTCTGGGCGGGGCAAATTCGGCCCTCAGGCCAGCAGTGTGACACCCCTGCACAGCAATAATACCCCCTGTGTACAAACTGCTGCTAGCTACTGTACTGTGACTTTGATCTGCTTCACATGTGCTACGGTGTAATAGCGTGAGGGATAACGTATGGCCGAGTGGTCATTGTTTATAGATAATTCACCGACGCAGATGGGAGGTGATTAGTCAGCCCGGGACGAGGTGGCCGAGTGGTTAAGGCGATGGACTGCTAATCCATTGTGCTCTGCACGCGTGGGTTCGAATCCATCCTCGTCGACAGCGTTTTAGTCAACCACCTGCTGCTCCCACACACCCTAGCTGATCTAGGAATTGCCAGGACAGCACTCGAGTGCTTCTGCTCCTACCTCACCCACCCGAGCTGCCAGCTTTGCTTGGTAAACCGAGCCCCTGAGGCAAAAGAAAAGACCATGTAGTTGTCTTTGACAGTCATCTACCGTTCAAAGCACACACGACGACGTCACTCGATCCTGTACGTTTACACTCTATAACATTAGACCTATTACTCTCTTCCTAGCCCCTAAGGCAAACGAGAAAGACCATGTTGTTGTCCTTGACAGTCAGCTCCCCTTCAAAGCACACATTACAGCTGCCACTCGATCCTGTGCGTTCACACTCTGTAACATTAGACGGATTAGAGTCTTCCTCACTGAGCAGCCGAAAAGCAACAAAATGCGCAGGGTGATGACATGGCAACAGCATCTGTGCGTTAAGAGTTAAACATTTCCCAATAGGAAGTCCTTCGAGCCGGATTTGAACCAGCGACCTAAGGATGTCAGTCATCACCCACTACAGTCCTCCGCTCTACCAACTGAGCTATCGAAGGGGACCGTTGGTGTTTTCTGGGCGGGGCAAATTCGGCCCTCAGGCCAGCAGTGTGACACCCCTGCACAGCAATAATACCCCCTGTGTACAAACTGCTGCTAGCTACTGTACTGTGACTTTGATCTGCTTCACATGTGCTACGGTGTAATAGCGTGAGGGATAACGTATGGCCGAGGGGTCATTGTTTATAGATAATTCACCGACGCAGATGGGAGGTGATTAGTCAGCCCGGGACGAGGTGGCCGAGTGGTTAAGGCGATGGACTGCTAATCCATTGTGCTCTGCACGCGTGGGTTCGAATCCCATCCTCGTCGACAGCGTTTTAGTCAACCACCTGCTGCTCCCACACACCCTAGCTGATCTAGGAATTGCCAGGACAGCACTCGAGTGCTTCTGCTCCTACCTCACCCACCCGAGCTGCCAGCTTTGCTTGGTAAACCGAGCCCCTGAGGCAAAAGAGAAACCATGTAGTTGTCTTTGACAGTCATCTACCGTTCAAAGCACACACAACAGACGTCACTCGATCCTGTACGTTTACACTCTATAACATTAGACCTATTACTCTCTTCCTAGCCCCTAAGGCAAACGAGAAAGACCATGTTGTTGTCCTTGACAGTCAGCTCCCCTTCAAAGCACACATTACAGCTGCCACTCGATCCTGTGCGTTCACACTCTGTAACATTAGACGGATTAGAGTCTTCCTCACTGAGCAGCCGAAAAGCAACAAAATGCGCAGGTGATGACATGGCAACAGCATCTGTGCGTTAAGAGTTAAACATTTCCCAATAGAAGTCCTTCGAGCCGGATTTGAACCAGCGACCTAAGGATGTCAGTCATCACCCACTACAGTCCTCCGCTCTACCAACTGAGCTATCGAAGGGGACCGTTGTGTATCTGGGCGGGGCAAATTCGGCCCTCAGGCCAGCAGTGTGACACCCTGCACAGCAATAATACCCCCTGTGTACAAACTGCTGCTAGCTACTGTACTGTGACTTTGATCTGCTTCACATGTGCTACGGTGTAATAGCGTGAGGGATAACGTATGGCCGAGTGGTCATTGTTTATAGATAATTCACCGACGCAGATGGGAGGTGATTAGTCAGCCCGGACGAGGTGGCCGAGTGGTTAAGGCGATGGACTGCTAATCCATTGTGCTCTGCACGCGTGGGTTCGAATCCCATCCTCGTCGACAGCGTTTTAGTCAACCACCTGCTGCTCCCACACACCCTAGCTGATCTAGGAATTGCCAGGACAGCACTCGAGTGCTTCTGCTCCTACCTCACCCACCCGAGCTGCCAGCTTTGCTTGGTAAACCGAGCCCCTGAGGCAAAAGAGAAAGACCATGTAGTTGTCTTTGACAGTCATCTACCGTTCAAAGCACACACGACAGACGTCACTCGATCCTGTACGTTTACACTCTATAACATTAGACCTATTACTCTCTTCCTAGCCCCTGAGGCAAACGAGAAAGACCATGTTGTTGTCCTTGACAGTCAGCTCCCCTTCAAAGCACACATTACAGCTGCCACTCGATCCTGTGCGTTCACACTCTGTAACATTAGACGGATTAGAGTCTTCCTCACTGAGCAGCCGAAAAGCAACAAAATGCGCAGGGTGATGACATGGCAACAGCATCTGTGCGTTAAGAGTTAAACATTTCCCAATAGGAAGTCCTTCGAGCCGGATTTGAACCAGCGACCTAAGGATGTCAGTCATCACCCACTACAGTCCTCCGCTCTACCAACTGAGCTATCGAAGGGGACCGTTGGTGTTTTCTGGGCGGGCAAATTCGGCCCTCAGGCAGCAGTGTGACACCCCTGCACAGCAATAATACCCCCTGTGTACAAACTGCTGCTAGCTACTGTACTGTGACTTTGATCTGCTTCACATGTGCTACGGTGTAATAGCGTGAGGGATAACGTATGGCCGAGTGGTCATTGTTTATAGATAATTCACCGACGCAGATGGGAGGTGATTAGTCAGCCCGGACGAGGTGGCCGAGTGGTTAAGGCGATGGACTGCTAATCCATTGTGCTCTGCACGCGTGGGTTCGAATCCCATCCTCGTCGACAGCGTTTTAGTCAACCACCTGCTGCTCCCACACACCCTAGCTGATCTAGGAATTGCCAGGACAGCACTCGAGTGCTTCTGCTCCTACCTCACCCACCCGAGCTGCCAGCTTTGCTTGGTAAACCGAGCCCCTGAGGCAAAAGAGAAAGACCATGTAGTTGTCTTTGACAGTCATCTACCGTTCAAAGCACACACGACAGACGTCACTCGATCCTGTACGTTTACACTCTATAACATTAGACCTATTACTCTCTTCCTAGCCCCTAAGGCAAACGAGAAAGACCATGTTGTTGTCCTTGACAGTCAGCTCCCCTTCAAAGCACACATTACAGCTGCCACTCGATCCTGTGCGTTCACACTCTGTAACATTAGACGGATTAGAGTCTTCCTCACTGAGCAGCCGAAAAGCAACAAAATGCGCAGGGTGATGACATGGCAACAGCATCTGTGCGTTAAGAGTTAAACATTCCCAATAGGAAGTCCTTCGAGCCGGATTTGAACCAGCGACCTAAGGATGTCAGTCATCACCCACTACAGTCCTCCGCTCTACCAACTGAGCTATCGAAGGGACCGTTGGTGTTTCTGGGCGGGGCAAATTCGGCCCTCAGGCCAGCAGTGTGACACCCCTGCACAGCAATAATACCCCCTGTGTACAAACTGCTGCTAGCTACTGTACTGTGACTTTGATCTGCTTCACATGTGCTACGGTGTAATAGCGTGAGGGATAACGTATGGCCGAGTGGTCATTGTTTATAGATAATTCACCGACGCAGATGGAGGTGATTAGTCAGCCCGGGACGAGGTGGCCGAGTGGTTAAGGCGATGGACTGCTAATCCATTGTGCTCTGCACGCGTGGGTTCGAATCCCATCCTCGTCGACAGCGTTTTAGTCAACCACCTGCTGCTCCCACACACCCTAGCTGATCTAGGAATTGCCAGGACAGCACTCGAGTGCTTCTGCTCCTACCTCACCCACCCGAGCTGCCAGCTTTGCTTGGTAAACCGAGCCCCTGAGGCAAAAGAGAAAGACCATGTAGTTGTCTTTGACAGTCATCTACCGTTCAAAGCACACACACAACGGACGTCACTCGATCCTGTACGTTTACACTCTATAACATTAGACCTATTACTCTCTTCCTAGCCCCTAAGGCAAACGAGAAAGACCATGTTGTTGTCCTTGACAGTCAGCTCCCCTTCAAAGCACACATTACAGCTGCCACTCGATCCTGTGCGTTCACACTCTGTAACATTAGACGGATTAGAGTCTTCCTCACTGAGCAGCCGAAAAGCAACAAAATGCGCAGGGTGATGACATGGCAACAGCATCTGTGCGTTAAGAGTTAAACATTTCCCAATAGGAAGTCCTTCGAGCCGGATTTGAACCAGCGACCTAAGGATGTCAGTCATCACCCACTACAGTCCTCCGCTCTACCAACTGAGCTATCGAAGGGGACCGTTGGGTGTTTCTGGGCGGGGCAAATTCGGCCCTCAGGCCAGCAGTGTGACACCCCTGCACAGCAATAATACCCCCTGTGTACAAACTGCTGCTAGCTACTGTACTGTGACTTTGATCTGCTTCACATGTGCTACGGTGTAATAGCGTGAGGGATAACGTATGGCCGAGTGGTCATTGTTTATAGATAATTCACCGACGCAGATGGGAGGTGATTAGTCAGCCCGGGACGAGGTGGCCGAGTGGTTAAGGCGATGGACTGCTAATCCATTGTGCTCTGCACGCGTGGGTTCGAATCCCATCCTCGTCGACAGCGTTTTAGTCAACCACCTGCTGCTCCCACACACCCTAGCTGATCTAGGAATTGCCAGGACAGCACTCGAGTGCTTCTGCTCCTACCTCACCCACCCGAGCTGCCAGCTTTGCTTGGTAAACCGAGCCCCTGAGGCAAAAGAGAAAGACCATGTAGTTGTCTTTGACAGTCATCTACCGTTCAAAGCACACACGACAGACGTCACTCGATCCTGTACGTTACACTCTATAACATTAGACCTATTACTCTCTTCCTAGCCCCTAAGGCAAACGAAAGACCATGTTGTTGTCCTTGACAGTCAGCTCCCCTTCAAAGCACACATTACAGCTGCCACTCGATCCTGTGCGTTCACACTCTGTAACATTAGACGGATTAGAGTCTTCCTCACTGAGCAGCCGAAAAGCAACAAAATGCGCAGGGTGATGACATGGCAACAGCATCTGTGCGTTAAGAGTTAAACATTTCCCAATAGGAAGTCCTTCGAGCCGGATTTGAACCAGCGACCTAAGGATGTCAGTCATCACCCACTACAGTCCTCCGCTCTACCAACTGAGCTATCGAAGGGGACCGTTGGTGTTCTGGGCGGGGCAAATTCGGCCCTCAGGCCAGCAGTGTGACACCCCTGCACAGCAATAATACCCCCTGTGTACAAACTGCTGCTAGCTACTGTACTGTGACTTTGATCTGCTTCACATGTGCTACGGTGTAATAGCGTGAGGGATAACGTATGGCCGAGTGGTCATTGTTTATAGATAATTCACCGACGCAGATGGGAGGTGATTAGTCAGCCCGGGACGAGGTGGCCGAGTGGTTAAGGCGATGGACTGCTAATCCATTGTGCTCTGCACGCGTGGGTTCGAATCCCATCCTCGTCGACAGCGTTTTAGTCAACCACCTGCTGCTCCCACACACCCTAGCTGATCTAGGAATTGCCAGGACAGCACTCGAGTGCTTCTGCTCCTACCTCACCCACCCGAGCTGCCAGCTTTGCTTGGTAAACCGAGCCCCTGAGGCAAAAGAGAAAGACCATGTAGTTGTCTTTGACAGTCATCTACCGTTCAAAGCACACACGACAGACGTCACTCGATCCTGTACGTTTACACTCTATAACATTAGACCTATTACTCTCTTCCTAGCCCCTAAGGCAAACGAGAAAGACCATGTTGTTGTCCTTGACAGTCAGCTCCCCCTTCAAAGCACACATTACAGCTGCCACTCGATCCTGTGCGTTCACACTCTGTAACATTAGACGGATTAGAGTCTTCCTCACTGAGCAGCCGAAAAGCAACAAAATGCGCAGGGTGATGACATGGCAACAGCATCTGTGCGTTAAGAGTTAAACATTTCCCAATAGGAAGTCCTTCGAGCCGGATTTGAACCAGCGACCTAAGGATGTCAGTCATCACCCACTACAGTCCTCCGCTCTACCAACTGAGCTATCGAAGGGGACCGTTGGTGTTTCTGGGCGGGGCAAATTCGGCCCTCAGGCCAGCAGTGTGACACCCCTGCACAGCAATAATACCCCCTGTGTACAAACTGCTGCTAGCTACTGTACTGTGACTTTGATCTGCTTCACATGTGCTACGGTGTAAATAGCGTGAGGGATAACGTATGGCCGAGTGGTCATTGTTTATAGATAATTCACCGACGCAGATGGGAGGTGATTAGTCAGCCCGGGACGAGGTGGCCGAGTGGTTAAGGCGATGGACTGCTAATCCATTGTGCTCTGCACGCGTGGGTTCGAATCCCATCCTCGTCGACAGCGTTTTAGTCAACCACCTGCTGCTCCCACACACCCTAGCTGATCTAGGAATTGCCAGGACAGCACTCGAGTGCTTCTGCTCCTACCTCACCCACCCGAGCTGCCAGCTTTGCTTGGTAAACCGAGCCCCTGAGGCAAAAGAGAAAGACCATGTAGTTGTCTTTGACAGTCATCTACCGTTCAAAGCACACACGACAGACGTCTCTCGATCCTGTACGTTTACACTCTATAACATTAGACCTATTACTCTCTTCCTAGCCCCTAAGGCAAACGAGAAAGACCATGTTGTTGTCCTTGACAGTCAGCTCCCCTTCAAAGCACACATTACAGCTGCCACTCGATCCTGTGCGTTCACACTCTGTAACATTAGACGGATTAGAGTCTTCCTCACTGAGCAGAGCCGAAAAGCAACAAAATGCGCAGGGTGATGACATGCAACAGCATCTGTGCGTTAAGAGTTAAACATTTCCCAATAGGAAGTCCTTCGAGCCGATTTGAACCAGCGACCTAAGGATGTCAGTCATCACCCACTACAGTCCTCCGCTCTACCAACTGAGCTATCGAAGGGGACCGTTGGTGTTTCTGGGCGGGGCAAATTCGGCCCTCAGGCCAGCAGTGTGACACCCCTGCACAGCAATAATACCCCCTGTGTACAAACTGCTGCTAGCTACTGTACTGTGACTTTGATCTGCTTCACATGTGCTACGGTGTAATAGCGTGAGGGATAACGTATGGCCGAGTGGTCATTGTTTATAGATAATTCACCGACGCAGATGGGAGGTGATTAGTCAGCCCGGGACGAGGTGGCCGAGTGGTTAAGGCGATGGACTGCTAATCCATTGTGCTCTGCACGCGTGGGTTCGAATCCCATCCTCGTCGACAGCGTTTAGTCAACCACCTGCTGCTCCCACACACCCTAGCTGATCTAGGAATTGCCAGGACAGCACTCGAGTGCTTCTGCTCCTACCTCACCCACCCGAGCTGCCAGCTTTGCTTGGTAAACCGAGCCCCTGAGGCAAAAGAGAAAGACCATGTAGTTGTCTTTGACAGTCATCTACCCGTTCAAAGCACACACGACAGACGTCACTCGATCCTGTACGTTTACACTCTATAACATTAGACCTATTACTCTCTTCCTAGCCCCTAAGGCAAACGAGAAAGACCATGTTGTTGTCCTTGACAGTCAGCTCCCCTTCAAAGCACACATTACAGCTGCCACTCGATCCTGTGCGTTCACACTCTGTAACATTAGACGGATTAGAGTCTTCCTCACTGAGCAGCCGAAAAGCAACAAAATGCGCAGGGTGATGACATGGCAACAGCATCTGTGCGTTAAGAGTTAAACATTTCCCAATAGGAAGTCCTTCGAGCCGGATTTGAACCAGCGACCTAAGGATGTCAGTCATCACCCACTACAGTCCTCCGCTCTACCAACTGAGCTATCGAAGGGGACCGTTGGTGTTTCTGGGCGGGGCAAATTCGGCCCTCAGCCCAGCAGTGTGACACCCCTGCACAGCAATAATACCCCCTGTGTACAAACTGCTGCTAGCTACTGTACTGTGACTTTGATCTGCTTCACATGTGCTACGGTGTAATAGCGTGAGGGATAACGTATGGCCGAGTGGTCATTGTTTATAGATAATTCACCGACGCAGATGGGAGGTGATTAGTCAGCCCGACGAGGTGGCCGAGTGGTTAAGGCGATGGACTGCTAATCCATTGTGCTCTGCACGCGTGGGTTCGAATCCCATCCTCGTCGACAGCGTTTTAGTCAACCACCTGCTGCTCGCCACCTCCACACACCCTAGCTGATCTAGGAATTGCCAGGACAGCACTCGAGTGCTTCTGCTCCTACCTCACCCACCCGAGCTGCCAGCTTTGCTTGGTAAACCGAGCCCCTGAGGCAAAAGAGAAAGACCATGTAGTTGTCTTTGACAGTCATCTACCGTTCAAAGCACACACAACAGACGTCACTCGATCCTGTACGTTTACACTCTATAAACATTAGACCTATTACTCTCTTCCTAGCCCCTAAGGCAAACGAGAAAGACCATGTTGTTGTCCTTGACAGTCAGCTCCCCTTCAAAGCACACATTACAGCTGCCACTCGATCCTGTGCGTTCACACTCTGTAACATTAGACGGATTAGAGTCTTCCTCACTGAGCAGCCGAAAAGCAACAAAATGCGCAGGTGATGACATGGAAACAGCATCTGTGCGTTAAGAGTTAAACATTTCCCAATAGGAAGTCCTTCGAGCCGGATTTGAACCAGCGACCTAAGGATGTCAGTCATCACCCACTACAGTCCTCCGCTCTACCAACTGAGCTATCGAAGGGGACCGTTGGTGTTTCTGGCGGGGCAAATTCGGCCCTCAGCCAGCAGTGTGACACCCCTGCACAGCAATAATACCCCCTGTGTACAAACTGCTGCTAGCTACTGTACTGTGACTTTGATCTGCTTCACATGTGCTACGGTGTAATAGCGTGAGGATAACGTATGGCCGAGTGGTCATTGTTTATAGATAATTCACCGACGCAGATGGGAGGTGATTAGTCAGCCCGGGACGAGGTGGCCGAGTGGTTAAGGCGATGGACTGCTAATCCATTGTGCTCTGCACGCGTGGGTTCGAATCCCATCCTCGTCGACAGCGTTTTAGTCAACCACCTGCTGCTCCCACACACCCTAGCTGATCTAGGAATTGCCAGGACAGCACTCGAGTGCTTCTGCTCCTACCTCACCCACCCGAGCTGCCAGCTTTGCTTGGTAAACCGAGCCCCTGAGGCAAAAGAAAAGACCATGTAGTTGTCTTTGACAGTCATCTACCGTTCAAAGCACACACGACAGACGTCACTCGATCCTGTACGTTTACACTCTATAACATTAGACCTATTACTCTCTTCCTAGCCCCTAAGGCAAACGAGAAAGACCATGTCTTTGTCCTTGACAGTCAGCTCCCCTTCAAAGCACACATTACAGCTGCCACTCGATCCTGTGCGTTCACACTCTGTAACATTAGACGGATTAGAGTCTTCCTCACTGAGCAGCCGAAAAGCACAAAATGCGCAGTGTGATGACATGGCAACAGCATCTGTGCGTTAAGAGTTAAACATTTCCCAAAGGAAGTCCTTCGAGCCGGATTTGAACCAGCGACCTAAGGATGTCATCATCACCCACTACAGTCCTCCGCTCTACCAACTGAGCTATCGAAGGGGACCGTTGGTGTTTCTGGCGGGAAATTCGGCCCCTCAGGCCAGCAGTGTGACACCCCTGCACAGCAATAATACCCCCTGTGTAACAAACTGCGCTGCTAGCTACTGTACTGTGACTTTGATCTGCTTCACATGTGCTACGGTGTAATAGCGTGAGGGATAACTATGGACGAGTGGTCATTGTTTATAGATAATTCACCGACGCAGATGGGAGGTGATTAGTCAGCCCGGGACGAGGTGGCCGAGTGGTTAAGGCGATGGA
>CM076975.1:8383938-8391998 GCA_039105355.1 Benthosema pterotum | reverse complement strand
TCACCACTAAACCAACAGCATTTCATCATTGAAAACAGAAAACTCTCTGAGTCAGACCTTAGCTTTATGCATGCTGCGTGTCTGTTGCAACTTCAACAACAGCCATTGTTTGAGCTGTGCACGGTATTGCAGTGATGTGCCATGCATGCACACAGTCTGAGATGAATAGCAAAACAGTGCTGTACACACATTTTTATACGTTGTAATATTGAAAAACTTCATCGATGTAATGCGTCATGATTGGCCCACTACAGCGACAATAATACCGTTAAAACAGGTTTGCGACAGGTGGTCCAGGACCAGCAGTGGTCCCTGAGAGGATTCCAAAGTAGTCCCCAGCTAAAAATGGACAGTTGGCCTCCTAATGGACCCTTATAGATCTGTAACTTATAATGAAGCCAAATGGATCATTCATTTTACCACTCTCAAGAGTTAAATTATTCTGAATTACTTAATTTTCAGGAATCTATACACAATTAGAAAATGTAGAATAATTGTTATTTTGACCAACGTTTTGCCAGTTTAGCTCTCTCAAATTGCAGACACAAAGTTGAAAATCCTTGCTTTAGAGTCCAAGAGACTAAACTCAACATCAGATGGTGGTCCTCCGTGGCTAAGATCAAGAATAAATAGTGGGCCCTGGTATGAAAAAGGTTAAAAAACACTGCATTAAAAGGCATGGAGGCAATAAACCTAGTTTAATCTCCATATTTTGTAAAGTTAGGGAGTGGACAACACCAAGATAAATCTGCAGTTAGAGTGCCAACTGGCGTGTTGCGCAATGTTACCATAGCCATTGCCTAATTTTGCACACACACACACGCACACACACACACACACATACACAACACACACACACACACACACACACACACACCACACACACACACACACACACACACACAACACACACACACACACACCACACACACACACACACAGACACAACCACACACACACACACACTTGGGGGTGGATGTTGGCACTGAGGTTCAGTCTGGTCTGGTGGTTGAGCCCCAGAAGTGTTTTCCCCATTCATTTTTCTTTTCAAAAATAATTTAAATAAAGACGATTACAATACAGCGCGGACGGCTCGGGTCGTGACAAATCATGATGACACACACAATCTTTTGGGACGATCAAATAATTTCTCTGCTAATTAAATATTCTATGATGATATTGTGTGTGTGTCATCATGATTTGTCACAACCCGAGTTGGCTTTGTCCGCGGCGAAATCGTCTTTATATAAATTATTTTCGAAAAGTCTATGAGAAAAATGAATGGGGGGGAAATGGGGAAACACTTCCGGAACCGGGGCGGTGACGTCACTGCGCAGGTCTATAACCACAAGAGTGGGTCGGCATGCAACGCTTGCAACCATTATTCCCAATGCAAAGATTTACATTGGTCTGGTTTGTTTGGTTTAATGGTTTAAAGGAGCTGCAACTGGTGTGGTTTTACAGCTGCTGTAGTTTTTGGGTCTTAGCGTGCGTTTATGAAGCCACGGCTGACATGCTGAGAAAGAAGAAGTTCAGGAAATGACCCTGTGTCTCTGGCAACACCGTCAGGAAATGACTGCTCTGCTGTGTGTGTGTGGTGTGTGTGTGTGTGTGTGTGTGTGTTGTTGTGTGTGTTGGTGTGTGTGTGTGTGGTGTGTGGTGTGGTGTGTGTGTGTGTGTGTGTGAGTGTGTGTGTGCGTGAGTGTGTGTGGGTATAGTATTCTTGCATAAGTATCAAATTTGAGAAATCTGCATTTGTCTGAAGGAAATTGTTTTTTTTTTCTTTCAAGATTTGTGGTGATTGAAAATTGTATGGGGAATTGCAATTATACACTTGTTGATGGGTGTCGGTGTGCACTCCGCACATGTGTGTGTAGGTGTGTGTATGTAAGACAGAGAAAGACAGAGAGAGAGAGAGAGAGGCCTGGAAATCTCTTCCATCTTCCTCTCTGCTCCTCAGTTGACAGCGTAGTGTGCTTGTTGCTTGCATATCACTATACTTGTGATACTCACAAGTATAGTAGATCCTGAGAAATAGACGTTATTGTGAGGACAATTCCATGCTCTTGAAAAGAGAAACTTTGATTTCGGTGGTTATCAGTTTTAGACAGTTTTAGGTTCACATGTTTCTTTGGCTAATCCTCCCTATTATAGTGTGGTGACCATATAAGGAGTTCCTCCCTGTCCCCAGTGAGCCCCTGGGGGTCAATAAACCCTAGTTTCATGTTGGGCTTTGAGGAAAGAAAGCCTTTCACCCAATCAGGATGAGCGAGGGGGCCTTCCTCCAATCAGAATCCAGTGGGGGTGGGCCTTGGTGTATGTGCTGCTGGCCTGTTACACTTCCCTTTTGTATACACCCGAGGCGAGACCACATTACTCCAGTGCTGGCTGCTCTCCACTGGTTGCCGTGACACTTAGAATTGATTTAAAAATTTTACTTATTACATTTAAAGCGCTGCGAGCTTAGCTCCCAGCTACATTACCACCATGCTGAAACCCAATAGGCCAGCTCGCACTCTTAGTCGTCTGGTCTGGCCCTCTTAGAGGTCCCCTCAGCGCGTCTGGTCACCATGGGGCAACCGGGCTTTTTGCCGTCCGGGCGCCCAGACTTTGGAATGAGCTGCAACTTGCACTTAGACTAGCTAGCTCAGTGGAATCATTTAAAATCACTCCTGAAAACGTATTTGTTCACCAAAGCATACCCCTAGCTCTCCTTTGTTGCACGTGCAGTGCTTATTGATTTCTATTTATTCATGTATTTACTTTTATGTGTTTCGTTTTTTACTTACTTTCATTGTTTTCTTCACTGTCATCTATTGTTGTTGCCTTTGTAAAGCACTTTGTAAACATTGTTTTAGAAAAGGGCTGTATAAATAAAGTTTATTATTATTATTATTATTATTACACTAAAGTGTGTACAAAATCCTCGTACAAAATCTGTCTAAAACTTTTAAGATCCTCATAAGTATAGTTATACAAACTGTGTGCGTGAGAGAGAGAGAGAGAGAGAGAGAGAGACTGCATGTGTTATCCTGATCAGAAGCAGTGGCTGGTTAAACGAGGACAACGTCCCCAGTTGAACTAGTTTCTCTCTCCCTCCCTCTCTCTCACTCCCCTCTCTCTCTCTCTCCCTCTGTCTCTCTCTCCCCCTCTCTCTCGCCCTTTCTCCTCCGTGACTTTTACTTCCTCCCAGCATGCACTGCCACAACTAACAGACCAAAACAAATCTTTTGCCCGTAATGTAGTTACTAGCCACTTTTTAGGTTTTGATTAGTGTTACTAAACATATACATTAACCACTTTAAGGTTCAAGATGTTTTAGTTGTCACACCAATGTAGGCGGAAACATACAGTATAGAGGAATGAAAAATATGTGTCCCACTCATCCACAGTGCAGTAAAAACAATAAAGACAAGTAACAACAAGTAACATCAGTGCAGCAGACAAAGCCATAAAGTGCTAGATAAATCACTTCAGCCCTTATGCTGTATATACTGTTTCAGCTGTTTGAAAACACCAGCTTCAAAAGGTATATTGTAGATCTGCTATTTTATACATTTCTCACATTAAGTTATAGTCAGAGATGCGAGGTTTCAGTCTGCCATGGGTGATTCGTGGAGGATAACGCGCGCCAACAGGAAGAGCGCCCACGCACGCACACGCACACGCATAAACACACTCGTACTCACGCGCACGCACGCTCTCGCGCACGAGGAAATGAACAGCACCCTCTTTCTCTAGCCCATGTGTTTTCCTCATCTCTTATCTTTTTATTAGGCCTGCCTCTGTCACGCACACACACACACACACACACACACACACACACACACACATACACACACACATGCACACGCACACATGCACAGTTTGCACACTCCACAGTCTGTGTGTTCGTACCCTCTCTCTCTCTCTCTCTCTCTCTCTCTCTCTCTCTCTCTCTCTCTCTCCTCTCTCTCTCTCTCTCTCTCTCTCTCTCTCTCTCTCTCTCTCTCTCTCTCTCTCTCTCTCTCTCTGTCTCTCTCTCTCTCTCCCCAGGGGCAATCTAGGCATGGGCATGGGGGGGGGGGTGCCCCCTAAATGCCCTGACTGCCCCACCAAACATGATGGCATGCAAAACAACCCACATTTCAAACATATTTCAAATTCAAGTGCTTATAATTACGCTGATTTGAAACACTACTACTGCTACTAACCACCTACAGTTGTGGCACCACTCATTTGAAAACAGAAAACTCTCTGAGACCTTTAGCTTCATGCATGCTGTGTGGCTGTTGCAACTTCAACAATGTTATTAATTGACTAATAAAAGTCCTGTAACCGAAAATGGTATGGGTGCGACTTCATCGCCCGTGGCACAAAGCGACACGGGTGATGAAGCCGCCACATACCATTTTCTCCTGCCCCCCCCCCCAATTGTGAAATGTTACAACACCCCCCCCCCCCCCCCTTTCTCTCTCTCCCTCACTCTCGCTTGATATTTCCATCCAACCTTGTTTTTTGTGTTTTGTGTCGTTGTGTTGTCTTTTCCGTGGGATCAGCTGTCCCTCCTGTTTGATGTTCTCGGGTTTCATTCAGCATCATTAATTCGATATTCCGGGATAGAGAGAGAGAGGACTGGACGCCTCGTCGTGACATTTTGGGGAAGCTTAATATGCGATGGTACCGCATAAGCCTGTCGACGCAGAGGTCTCCGGGGCAGATCCCGCTGCTTTTCTTAAAGGGATTGCAATGTCAAAAGTTAATTTCTTTTGTCATTTTTTTAATCTTTTTTTTTTTGTTTTCTGAGCTCCATTGAACCCCAAAAAACGAAACGTTTGACATTCAGTAGATTTTCTGTGGTCTTGGAGGTTTTCCGAACTCAAACCGGTGCTCTGGTTTTCCTGCTGAATGTGATGTCACATTCTGCAAATCCCACATTATGTCAATGGGATTCTGCCAGCAGGTGTCACTGGTTTGCCTGTTTTCATTGCAGCTCAAAAGAAAATTCCACGGAATGATCAAAGTTCGGGTTAATAAATGAAAGTGAACGTCACGGAACCTTTAACATTCACGCGGCATGATGCGAGAGCCAACCAGGCTCTCCTGCATCACCTGGGGGTCGCGGCGGGCACACTGTAGATGTGTTCTCTGACTGGCACTTGCAACATGGCTTCCCAAAGTGGTAAAAGGGAAAGTTTCACCCATTTTCAACATGTCATTTGAAAATTGGTGGAATAACCCATTAGCCCGGCATCACAGTCATTTTTATTAGCATCGTTGGCTTTTCAAATAGCAGTCCCAACAAGCGCACATCCACACAACGGCACAGTCGTCACGCATGCACGTACGTACGTATGCACGCGCGCGCGTGTGTCTGTTGGAAGCAACCAAAACCAACGCCGTGTATGTGTACATGTGCAACACCGCATGCACATGTACACACACACACACACACACACACACACACACACACTCACACACACACACCGCTTTACCACTTTTTCAATAATGTTACAAAATCTGTATGTGTGTGTGTGTGTGCGTGTGTGTGTGTGTCGTACTCAGAGCTGGACAACCCAGAGTCCAGGGGTGACAGAGATCCATTCCATCGTCCACCGGCTGCCTGAGAAGAACCGGCAGATGTTGGAGCTCCTGACCAAACATCTGGCCAAGTAGGTTGCACCTGCAAGGGAATAAAACACATACTGTATGTACCCAGGGGAGTTTTTGCCATTAGGCAGACTGGGGGCTCCGGGGCGACCACCAGACATGCTTTAAAAGGATCCCAGGGTAATAAGCCTTACATGGTTAAATACATTATAGTTGTCCTCTATAACTAGAATTGAACGTTAAAAACACATAATATGTTCTTTAGTTTAAAAGGGTTAGTTTGGGCGGCTGTGGCTCAGGAGGTAGAGCAGGTCGTCCAATGACTCGTGGGTCGGCGGTTCGAATCCCGGCTCCTCCTGTCTACATGTCGAAGTGTCCTTGGGCAAGACACTGAACCCCAAATTGCCTCCAATGAGTTGGTCAGTGTGAGCTGGCCACCATTGGTGTGTGAATGTGGGAAGTGAGGACGCTGGCGTCGACTGTTCACCGCTCTACTTCCCAATGTATGAATGAATGGACCATTGTAAAGCACTTTGAGCACTTGGAAAAGCGCTATAAAAATGCAATCCATTATAAAAAATTGTTCATATTTTTATCCCTTGGGAGGCGCCATTTTACTGCGCCTGTCATAGGTATGACGTTACAGCCACTGTATGTACCTATACATATGTTCCCTGTAGCACGAAAAAAAAACCAAGTACTGTACACCAGGGGTTTTCAACAGGTGGTCCGGGGACCACCAGTGGTCCTTGAGAGGGTTCCAGGTGGTCCCCAGCTAAGTTGTTTTAACCAGATGTAACTCTTGAGAACGTAAAAATGAAACCAAATGGACCCTGGCGGGTCCATTTGGTTTCATTTTTACACTCTCAAGAGTTAAAAATATTCATCATGTGCAAAGTAGTCCTAATCTACATGACTAGAAGATTAATGGTCATGGACAGAAGCAAAATAGATCTATAGTTTTGGGGGCTGTGGGGCTAAAATGTCATCAAATGGTGGTCCGTGGCTCAAATGCTGAATAAATGGTGGCCCTGGGATCAAAAAGGTTGAAAACCCCTGCTTTAAAAGGATCCCAGGGTAATAAGCCTTACATGGTTGAATACATTATAGTTGTCCTCTACAACTAGAATTGAACATTAAAAACACATAATATGTTCTTTAGTTTAAAAATAGTTCATATTTTTATCCCTTGGGAGGCGCCATTTTACTGCGCCTGTCATAGGTATGACGTTACAGCCACTGTATGTACCTATACATATGCTCCCTGTAGCACGAAAAAAAAAACAAGTACTGTACACCAAAGGACTACTGCACACGACTGGTTCCACTTGTACATGTTTTTAAATGGAAAACAAAGGCTTTTACTGTGTATGAGATTCATCTACTACAGACTAAATGAAAACCACACCTGGGCTCAGACTGATACACACTCTTTGAACAACTTCTGTTGTTTATTAAAGGGGAATTCCACCCATTTTCCAAAGTTTCCTGAGAGGATACAAATGTGAACCAAATGGACCCTAAAAGGGGTCTGAAAGAAAAATCGTTAACATGGTGAAATACTTCTTGATGTTGTCATCAATGTATTTCACCATGTTAATGATTTTTTTTCAGACCTCCATTTTTAGGAAATACAGAATCATGTCCACACAACATCTCTAAGGTATATTAATGACATATTAAAATGTTGAAAATGGGTGGAGTTCCCCTTTAAAGACGTTAAAGGTAATAGAGGCAACTTTAGTGTGTGTTGGTAAGCAGATTTGTTTATAAACAGAATCTAACTCCACCTCACCTCACCACTCTATTGGCTCATTATGAATCTGCTGGAGACTGCTGGTGCTGTGATTGGCTAAAACACTGCCTCACCTCCACACAACCCCTCTCCCCTTCACAAATTAGCACCGCCTTTTTTGAGCAGGGGTGGATGTAACATTTCCCAATTGGGGGTGGGGGGGCAGAAGAAAATGGTATGGGGCGGCTTCAACGCCCGTGGCGCGAAGCGCCACGGGCGTTGAAGCCGCCCCCATACCATTTTCAGTAGTGTTTCAAATACTTAGCAATGAAATATCTTGGGTTGTTTTGCATACCATTATGTTTGGTGGTGGCAGACTGGCTATTTAGTGGGGCTATTGCCGTACTTGTACATCAAGCTGCCTCACGCTATAGAAACAGGAGATAGGCTCCTGACCTATATGGGCCTTAATGGCTCAGCTGGGCCTCCTGACATCATGGCCTGGCAAGGCAATAAGAAGATAAGAAGAAGAACCCCCCCCCCATGTCTATGCCTAGATCCGCCCCTGTTTCTGAGCCCGATTGAATCAAATCTCCTCTCTCTCTCTCTCTCTCGTCCCCAGTGTGGCCAGCCACCACCAACACAACCTGATGACGGTGGCCAACCTGGGCGTGGTGTTTGGCCCCACCCTGCTCCGCCCACAGGAGGAAACGGTGGCCGCCATCATGGACATCAA
>CM076975.1:8338938-8378938 GCA_039105355.1 Benthosema pterotum | reverse complement strand
TGTTGGGGAATATTACTTAGGAAAGTAATATATTACTTATTACTTATTACCCCCTCAGAAAAGTAATAATATTACACTACTTATTACTTGGATGCAAAAGTAATATGTAGTATATTACATATTACTTTTTTATATTACTTTTGCACCCAGATCCCTGAAAAAAGGAAATTAGCTACAACTACACAATCTGTCAGCTTCTTTTAGAGCTGAATCTAATGAAGAAGAATAACAAGAGTCACAAATCAGCCAAACATCAATTGGGTGACTGTTGCCCCCACGACCGACTACCGATAAGCAGGTGAAGATGGATGGATGTATTTAGATAAATGTATTTAGATGAATGAATACATCCCACCCTGGAAAAAAATACTAAAATATCTTAATATTTATATGCCGCACATGATTAACATATAGCCTACCATAGATTACATAGTTGCAGTAGGCTGTTATTTCAGTCAGTGGATTGTTATTTAGTTACAGTTCTGTCTGTCAAATATGTTTTAATGTAAAATTAAAATGTATGATAAACATACATAAGCATAAGATCTTTTTGATTTAATATTGAGTATATGAGGGCTTATAGCTCCAGTGATGATTAAGCCACTGGCATTGCGTAATCAGAACAGCTGTGTAGCCTATGGGAAATCCCCTAACAGACAACGCATACATACAGGCTTCAAGTGTGGACATTTCCCCCAGCCTTTGTGTGATAAACTCATATTATAAACGCATGACCTATATGGCAAATGAAAATATCCTTGGATATACTTGGACCACAGTTGGAATTATTGCAATCAGGTGAGAATGGACTGAGATTTTTTCGATTCAAATCTCAACAAAGAATCAACGAGTTTCACCGGAGAGGTAAGAGCGCAGAGCATTAGCGCCAACTCCGTTCTCTTTAAGTGGCCAGTCCAAGCGCGGCTCTTCTACATATACTTCTATTGAGGATCGGGACAATAAATAGGGACAACAAGCTGCACAAACAGCTTTCGAGCGCTACGTTTCTGACGCCTCAATGCCGCAGCTTTGACACCAGATGTCTTTGTACGTCTGCCTAATAAAAGTCCGCTGCTCATCTTTTTTCCGATCAAGCTAAACTGACATTAGCTCATCTCCCTTCACCAACGCAATACTGTTGAACGCAGCAGCATGACAAAAGTAACGAAGTAATATTAGTAGAAGTAACTGTAATATTATTACTATTTTCTAGGAGGTAACTTCGTTACACTACTCGTTACCTGAAAAAGTAGTAATATTACTCGTTACTCGTTACTCGTTATTCGTTACCCCCAACTCTGGTTGTGAGATCCGCCCCTACACACACACACACACACACACACACACACACACACACACACACACACACACACACACACACACACACACACACACACACACACAGCAGCAGTTTCAGTAGTCTCTATAGAATGCGTTGGATAATAGCGGCCAGGCTTTTAGTCATTAATTTATGTTCTGCGAGGTTAGTGTGAGCTTTGCTCTTTAGCTCTTGGCATTGAAAGGCCCACGCTGCCGGCAGCATCCTTTAAAAGGAGAGTCTTCAGCTCTGTGTAACACAGGAAAAAGCAAATCTTGGTTTTACTTTTAGTCACTGTCGTTTGAATAAAACTCCTTTTAATAAAAACCCCACATTCATATTTTGGGTGAATGTGAACAAAACTCTATTTCTGCTTGATGAACGACATCGCAAGCGTCACTTTTCTCACGTTGTATGTCGTTCAAGAGTGAGCCTTCCAGGTGAAAACCCCAGGTGCTACAACACATCGGGGGTTCAGATTCAGATCTTTCAGAAAAATCTATGTTTCTATGTCAGTGCTGCTCGGCTATATTACTGTTACATTCAAGGAGCTCCAAAATGATGAATTTGTCCCCCATTCGAAAATATGTAGTTTCAGGGACATTCTAGAAGGTCCCTGGAATTAAAATGTTGTCATCAGCACAGCGCTAGGTGCACGCTCTTCTGCACGTTCCATGTTCTCTCTTGATGTCAGCTGTGTCACTGACTGGTGTTGACACGCACCAGAGGCCTGGTTGGGTTGGGTTGGGTTGGGTTGGGTTGGGTTGGGTTGGGTTGGGTTGGGAACTGATGCCAGCTGTCGGGTTCCCTTAAGGGACGGCCAGCCACCACCTGCTGCTCGGCTATATTACTGTTTCATTCAAGGAGCTCCAAAATGATGAATTTTCCCTATTTGAAAATATGTAGTTTCAGGGACATTCTAGAAGGTCCCTTGAATTAAAATGTTGTCCCTGGAACTAAAGTTTGTCTGCGGGAATAAATGTTGTTCTTGGAACTAAAATGTTGTCCCTGGAACTAATGTTTGTCAAGTTACTCCCTGAAACTAAAACTTTTGTTTTTGTAAAATGTCCATGATATTTATTTATATTTAAAGGGGAACTCCACCCATTTGGGTGGAGTTTAATTAATATACCTTAGAGATGTTGTGTGGACATGTTAAAAAAAGGTTCCCCCAATTCTGTATTTCCTAAAATTGGAGGTCTGAAAAAGTCATTAACATGGTGAAATACATCTGATGACATCATCAATATGTATTTCACCATGTTAATGACTTTTCTTTCAGACCCCTTTTTCCTGAGAGGGTACAAATGGAACCAAATGGACCCGCTAGGGTCCATTTGGTTTACATTTGTACCCTCTCAGGAAAATTTTAAAAATGGGTATAATTCCCCTTTTTAAAAAATTGCAGACCTACAAGCTCTGATCTGACCTCAGGGGTTGACACTAACACTTGCCTGCTTGCCCGGGGCAAGTAAAAAAAAATGGTCGGCTACCTGGTTGCCCGATCGGGCAAGTATGCGACTTAGTTTGCTATAACACAACACAAGATACAGTATATTTGTCTTGAAGGTGGTCATTGTGCTCTGCCTCTGCGTCTTTCCCTGCTTTGTAGCTATCTCTACCTATCTCTCTCCCAGGTCCATTTGGTTCCAAACTATATCATTTTGCTGGCGTCACGGACCCCTGAGTTTGTGACCACTATGGGAACCACTGATTTACAAGTTGAATATTTACTGTAGCTGATTGTGACATAAAACATAGGCTTCAATTGCGAAAGGAAATGTTTAACCCACCCAAGTAGAATGTAAAATGCTAAATTTACGATATACTGTATTTTGAGGGCAAGTGACCATGATCTGAGGGCAAGTAGAACCTGCCTCAGAGACCTTAGTGTCAACCTTAGAACCTGCCTCAGAGACCTTAGTGTCAACCCCTGTGACCTGATATTCTTCAATACCTAAAACACCTAAAAGTAGGGTGACCAGTTCCACACTGTTCATTTGAGGGACAGAATTGTTCCACGTGTGGGACAAGTCGAGTGTGGAAACAGGACGAAATGTAGTTGGCAAATTATTGATGTCAATAATATATTGAACAGCTTGATGTCAATATTCCAAAATATTTTAGGATTTCATTTCACCTATAGCAAAAACAGCTGATCTAAAATCAAGAATAGCATAGTAGACGGCAGAGCCTTCTAGTAGGAGAGTTGCGATATTGAGGGGTCAGAACGCAGAGCAGAGCACCGTGCACGAGACTACAGAGATTCGTCTATGAGTGCAGTCCCAGTCCTAACTGTCATTGGGAGTACATTGTTTTCAACGAAAACGGCGCAATAAGAGCTATTTTAGGTACGTATGCAAAAAGACAACTGTTTTAAAGTATTGTTCAGTCACGGCTAGA
Source organism: Benthosema pterotum (assembly GCA_039105355.1). Classification (NCBI taxonomy): domain Eukaryota; kingdom Metazoa; phylum Chordata; class Actinopteri; order Myctophiformes; family Myctophidae; genus Benthosema; species Benthosema pterotum. The sequence continues at coordinate 8,375,217 of CM076975.1, read as the reverse complement.
GTCTCTGTAATGTTTATGTTGTAGTATTATTAAAGAACAACTAAAATAAAGTCATTAAAGCTGGATTAAATAACTGATTAAATAACTTTCTGCATACTCCTACCCCCCGCTGTTATCGCGAGAATCTTAGCTTTTCAGTGAATTCTCGCGATATCGCCTGCTTTGAAACCAGTTTCAATCAGCACTAACACTTTCAAGACGTCAATATAATTATATACTATTTGCAAATCATGTGACAAAGTATTCGAAATCAACCTCCGGAAGGCATTCTTTAATTTGCCTGCATCGATAGTTTGTTTACGAGGTCACCGCCATTAATACATGTTGTTTTCGTGCTGCTGGTCCCCGTTGTTGCTGGTCCCTGATTAAATCCCATTCATATTCATCGACTTCCGGTTTTCAGAGTGCACTCAAACGGCTTTTACATCAGCGCTGCTGCTCCTCCAGCACCGCCATTGCCCTGACGCACAGGAGTGAACGGGAATATCGCAACTCTCCCCTAGAAGGCTCTGGTAGACGGGAACCCCTAGTGGTAGTTTTACCCTAGTTGACGGGAACCCCTACAGGGGTTCTGTACAGTAAGTACAGTATCAAAAAATGGCAAAAAATTGATGGTGTTACACAATAATTTGAAGTTTTTCAATACACTCAGGTAAGTATTTCAAAGACATTTTTAGAATCGGGGATAGTCTACAATGGGTTAAAAGAAAAACATAGCAGGAAATGATACAACAGAAATCAAACTATTAGGGCACTACAAATTATATGGGCATTTTGAACTCTGGTGCCTGTGTGGGACAGAGTCTCAATTTGTGGGACACTTGAAAAGTATTGGAAATGAGGGACTGTCCCACGCAAAGAGGGACATCCGGTCACCCTACCTAAAAGCCTGTCCATACAGAATGAACATGTGGTTGGTGAACTTCATTGAGGCCGTGCTGTGTATGTGCGTATGTGTGTCTGTATACAGGCGAGAAGCGGAACAGCGTGCTGAACTCCAACAACAGCACGGGGCCCTGCAGCATGGCCACGGGGGAGTCCCTGTCTCTGGGCAGCTGCAACAGCAGCGGCAGCAGTGGCAGCAGCGCCAGCAGCCAGGGACGCACGCCGCGCCACAGCCTGACCGGCAGCGACGGCACGGCCAGACACAGCCTGACCGGCAGCGACGGCACGGCGGCCGACACGCAGGCGCACACGCAGCAGCAGGAACAACACACCGCCAAGCACAACAGCAGACCCAACTCACTGTGAGTGTCTCGGGCACCCGTGTGTGTTCAATTAGCTGAGCTTTGATGACTGTTACTAGGGAGCGTGTTCTTATTGGTAGCAATCACTACTACAATCATAATCATTATCCAGCCCACTATCGAGCATCTTTTATTATTTTGTGGGAAGACAGGAGACAAATTCAATACTATTTTAACAGACGGAAGGCTATTGACCTTTTCACCAATTAAACATGATTCTAGTTCCAGACACTAGATTCTAGTTTGACACTAGATTCTAGTTTCTGACACTAGATTCTACTTCTGACACTAGATAATAGTTTCTGACACTACGTTCTAGTTTCTGACAATAGAGTCTAGTTTCTGACCCTAGATAATACAGTAGTTTCTGACACTAGATTCTAGTTTCTGACACTAGATTCTACTTCTGACACTAGATAATAGTTTCTGACACTACGTTCTAGTTTCTGACAATAGAGTCTAGTTTCTGACCCTAGATAATACAGTAGTTTCTGACACTAGATTCTAGTTTCTGACACTAGATTCTAGTTTCTGACACTAGATTCTACTTCTGACACTAGATAATAGTTTCTGACACTACGTTCTAGTTTCTGACAATAGAGTCTAGTTTCTGACCCTAGATAATACAGTAGTTTCTGACGCTACGTTCTAGTTTCTGACACTAGATTCTAGTTTCTGACACTAGATTCTAGTTTCTGACACTAGATTCTAGTTTCTGACACTAGATAATAGTTTCTGACACTAGATAATAGTTTCTGACGCTATGTTCTAGTTTCTGACACTAGATTCTAGTTTCTGACACTAGATTCTAGTTTCTGACACTAGATAATAGTTTCTGACACTAGATAATAGTTTCTGACGCTATGTTTTAGTTTCTGGCACTAGATTCTAGTTTCAGACACTAGAATCTATTTTTTTACGCTAGATTATAGTTTCTGACACTAGATTCTAGTTTCTAACACTATTTCTAGTTTCTGACACTAGATACTAGTTTCTGACACTTGATTGTGGTTTCTGAGGCTAGGTTCTAGTTTCTGGAGCTAGATTCTAGTTTCTGACACTAGATTCTAGTTTTGGATGCTAGATTCTATTTTCTGGCGCTCGATTTTAGTTTCTGACACTAGATTCTAGTTTCTGGCGCTCGATTCTATTTTTTTTATGTTCCTGTGTCAGTGATGCTCAATATACAAGCTTGTGACTGCCACATAGGGCGCCAGTGGTGTGCACTGACCTTGTAGATCTGATATTTTACAATACCTAACTGAGCGTACGCTATCTCATAGCATTGTGTATTTGGAAAAGTTTGAGTGATGGGACACATCATTGTGAGGTTCTATGTAGATTGTCTTTGAGGGATGGGACACATCATTGTGAGGTTCTATGTAGATTGTCTTTTTTCCCAAATGCCCAAAATCTATAGGGCTGAAGTGGTTGATGTATGTTGTTTTGTGTATAATATTTAAAATCTAACAAAGTAGCAACTGGTAACTGAAGTTTAAAAAAAAAAAGCAAAATTATAAGTCTGCTATTTGCCTCTGTGATGTAGTGAATTAGAAGTACTACTACTAAGTGGACTAGAAGTACTGTAAAATTACTTCTCCAGTGAAGTGAAGATGCTTCAAAATGTTACTTACACTAAGTACAGTACTAGACGGTGTCAAGCGTTTTTTCAAGCAAAACCACAAAGCCTTGTATTTTTCACTCTCATTGCTCTCTCTCTCTCTGTGTGTTAAACACACTCACACTCTGTCTCTTGCACTTTTTCTCTTGCTCAGACGCACACACACATGCGCGCACCACAAACTGTCCGTCCATACGCCCTGTCATCAGCACAGCGCTAGGTGCACGCTCTTCTGCACGTTCCATGTTCTCTCTTGATGTCAGCTGTGTCACTGACTGGTGTTGACACGCACCAGAGGCCTGGTTGGGTTGGGTTGGGTTGGGTTGGGTTGGGTTGGGAACTGATGCCAGCTGTCGGGTTCCCTTAAGGGACGGCCAGCCACCACCGGACCGGGCCTCACGCACAGTCGCCGACAGAAGGACCGCTGTCAAATACGGCGTGTTTGTCCTCCACGCTTCCCTGCTTATAGCTGTTCTCTCCCTCTCTCTCTGCCTCTGAAGGCTTAGGTTGGATGTCACGTCATTACTACCGAGTCTAAGCCTCTGTTGGTCGTTTGTTTGTCACCAATCTGGTCTATATTCAGGCTGCTGTCACTTAACGTTTTCGTCACCTTATCGACACATTTTCCTCATTGGGCTGTCCCATTTTTAAATCCATTTCGGGAAGGAATGCCTTTTGGTGTTCTAAGCATTATATGTTGTACTTTAGTGATTGAAAACATGAAAAGGTGGCGCAAATCTTCTGTCACAGCTAAGTTTTTGAACTCGAATGTTTTGCTTCTGGGGGGTCCTTTGAACAACAAAAGTGGCTGTTCGCTACCAGAGCTAAGTCATTTTGGATATATACTGTATATATATTTTTTTTCGTCATGTCATGTGAATGCAGGAAAAATAGCTTCAAATTGACATAGTGGTTTGGCTCTTGCAGAGAAACAGTGAGTATAGAAAACAGGCTTGAAAGACTCACTGCTGTGGACCCTAACATTACACCTTACATTACAGCTTCCTGTTTTGCACACATTTAGTTCATGTGTGCATGTCGAATTCAGACATTCTCTAGTCTGCCTGTGCTATTAACTCTTTTTGCATAAAGTAAAATAAAATCAGATGTTTTCTCCTTTCCTGAACATTTGCCCTTGCCCCAACGAACAGATCAAAATGGGTTAAGCCCACACCAGCAGACAGTCACTCCAGGCTTGAAGCAGCCTCGCTGGTGGCCAAGTTTGGTACTGCAGGCGGGTGGAATTCATGCACGAACGCCCCGAGAGCACGCACGCTCGTTTGCTTTGTGCACGTGGACAGGGCAGTTTGTTTTTAAGTTGTTTTCTGAATAAACCAGCGGTCCTCACGTCATATACTACCTCTCAAAACATAACGTATGTATTATATGACAGATAATAAGCTCAATGCAAACCCACAAGCTTGTTTTTTGATGCTTTTTGATGTTTTTTTCCTTTGCTCGTGCGCGACGGCGCTCGTTCATGGTTCCCATAATCCCTTGCTTCGGGCGCGTTCATGGAGAAATACTTCCGCATTTGGACACCAAATTTTGGTGTCCAAATGCGGAAATAGGCGCACTTCCGGCGGTCTTCCGGGTGCTTCAATGCGCCAATGAGCAACTTGTATTGAAATGAACGGCAAGGGGGCGGGGCTGTCGCTCCAGTCCGGTCTCTATTATTTTATTACTCTATGGTTAAGCCCAATGGAGGAATCCGCAATGTTTCCCATACCCTGAACAGTCACAGATCTTTGTCACTGACTGAGTCCCTGATCAGTGACCACATTCACCTCCTCTCAGACTTACCTGTGGGGGAAGACACGATTTTCGTGATACATGGCGCAATCGCTAGCGTATCGGTATCAGATCTGTATCACAAAAAAATCCAGATATAGCTATTGATGACGCAGTCATATTGTGACTGCCGGTGGCTCGCTCAGTTGCTTTCATTTTGTGTTTTCTATTATGTCGGAAGGCAGCATAAAACGTATAGGCTACTATATCGGCAGATTATTATTATTTTTTTTTATAATTTTTTATCCCACGATTTTGTAACCCATTTTTTCACCCAGTGCCAATTCCTAATGTGATCCTGGGCTCTAGACACCCTCCACCAACCTGGGGAGGCAGCGGACTGGCCTCATGCTTCCTTCAATGCATGAGGAGTCCAAGCTGCCTTCTTTTCACCTGACAGGGGGGAGTTTCCCTGGTTGGACGTAGCGCGTGGAAGGAACACGTTATTCCAACCAGTTCCTGTCCCCTCCATCAGGCGCCCCGGCTGGCCAGGGGGTGGATATATCGGCAGATTATGACCCTGCCAGTAATCGGAGATCGAAGGCCGATCATGATTTTGTAACCACACTTTATTAGGTTATGATATTGGTTTGATAAGTTCAGGCAGTGCATTATAAGTCCATTTATAATGCTTTTTTTTTTACCACCATTCATAATAAAAAAGGCGGGCCGTATATATTTGTGAGAGGTTTTTTAATGACATAGATGGATGACCTCAGGGTCAATACTGTGGCAGTTAATGGACATGAAATAACATATTCCTCCCCTGTTGCTCCTAATGGCCTCCTCCTCCTCCTCCTCCTCCTCCTCCTCCTATCTTACATAACCTGCCGCCACGCTATACAGTACAGCTTACTCCTCATTATAAGGCTTTTGTAGTTGTGTGCGCAACCGTGCAGCACACTTTATTCAACTCTGACAGCGTGCATAATGTACCCAAATGGACCCCCAGAAGGGGTTACTGAGTCCATTTGGTTTCATTAGAGTATAGACTCTTAGGGTTACAAATTGAAATAGCCGCTATTTTTTTTTTCTTCTGTGGGTGCTGGTGGGTGTCCCGTCAAAATAAATGACTGTTAACATTCTGTGTGTACGGTACCGTGATTGTACCACTGTTTGATGAAGTTTAGTTGTTTAAATTGTTGCTGTATTACATTCTGCCCTGTGTTGTTGTCTGCGCCATTAGGAGCAAAGATAGGCTAATATAAAATAATGTTATAGTAATATTATTACTGTCGCTTCACGCCACGAGCGATGAAGTCGCACCCATACCATTTTCTCTTCCCCCCAATTGGGAAATGTTACATCCGCCCCTGTACAAAAGGCAGATGTAGTTACCACCAGTGTGTGCGCGCCTCATTCATCTTCAAGCCTCCCACTCTTCTCCCAAAGCCTTATTGTATGTGTGGTTTTGAAGAAGACAGATAACATTGTGGTCAGATGATGAAGTGTGTGTGTGTGTGTGTGTGAGTGTGTGTGTGTGTGTGTGTAGGGGGTGGGGATCCCGTGACCGCTTGATAAATGTCCCTTGATAGATCCTTAACATACATACAGTAAGTCTTAAGTTTATTTCATGCAGTGTGTGGGACATGTGACATCCCGATAAACACCATTTTCAACAATGTGCCTTAAAGCCTAAAGTACAGTATTTGCCTCTGAGAGGGCATGCTTGTCCTTGAAGGAACTGGAGCATATACTTCAGTTCCTTGAGTATGTTCAGTCCTCCATGCCTGCCTAATCAAGATTTCTAATAACTCAAGATTCCCGTACGACACCTTTAATATTCTGCCAGACCAAGAGGTGCGTCAGCAATTCTTCTACATTTTCTAAATGTGTAGATTCTTGACAATTAGATAATTCAGATGTTCAAATTAGGGGTGCGACTCGATTAAAAATTTTGATCTAATTTGAAACTTTGTAATGAATTAATCTCAATTATTCACATACTAATATTATATTAATCACATACTATTATTATATTAATCACATACTACTATCACATACTAATATTTGATCCGAGAAGCATTTTTTAAAAACAGGTTGGTAGTGTGTAAGTGAGTTTTTCTCAAAACTGTGTCCATACTGTAACATGTTATGTTGAGGGTGAGGGTTAGAGATAGCGTTAGTAATTTCTGACCAATGGGAGGACGAAACAGTGGGAGTTCTGTTCAATAGCAGCCCTTACCCTGATTGGCTTATTTTTCCATTGCATGCACCACTATGACCGGTAATGAAATTCGTCCGGTGAAAAAAGGTTCTGTGGTGCAAAATCTATGTGCGGTTAAAATTAGTAAAAAAAAAATGTAATTGTTTTTTTTTTCTGTAATTAATTAATCTCAATGAATCTGTTAAAGTCCCAGGACTCCCAGCCCTAGTTCAAATATAATTTAACTCTTGAGAGTGTAAAATAAAACCAAATGGACCCGTAAGGGTCATTTTTACGAATGTGCTGAATGTGGGCCGCACACTTTGCCTGTGATACTTTATGTTGCACCACAATGATGAACCACAGATGGGTAAGAAGTCCCTCTGGACGTTTAATGGCCTCAGGGAAGGACAAGGCAGCATTTCTGTGTCAGACACATACTGTAGGATCCGGTCCAGCATCTGCTGTTTATACATCATACGCCAGCAGACACCACCCGGCTGTAACACTTCCATCCCAGTGACACTGCAAATTACAGCCACCAGGCAGTAACCACTGCAAATTACAGACAGGTGGGTTTAACCACTGCTAATTACTGTCACCTGTCTGTAACCACTGCAAATTACAGTGACCTGGCTGTAACCACTGCTACTTACTGTCACCTGGCCGACTGTAACAACTGCTAATTGCATTCACCTGGCCGACTGTAACAACTGCTAATTACATTCACCTGGCCGACTGTAACCACTGCAAATTGCAGTCACCTGGCCATCTTTAACCACTGCTAATTAGAGTCACCTGGCCGGCTGTAACCACCGCAAATTGCAGTCACCTGGCTGTAACCGGTTCCACTGCAATTTGAAGAAAAAACAACCAAAACAACCACAAAAACCAACCATAGATCAGTCGGGGGAAAGTGTTCTCCAGGATCGCGATGTAGTGGAGACTAAAAGTAGAGCAAGTCGTTGATAAGAAAATGTTTGAGAACCATCAATTTCAGCTGCGTATAAGCAGCGTATAAATGATGTATAAACAACAATAGCAGAGTACAGTACAACAAGTCCTTCCATTTAGGCCAGGTGCAATCAGTTCATAGACGATTGTGGCGATTCCACTGTAGGCCAGGTGCAATAGGAGGGAAAAAACGTCCATTAGCTGCGATGTTGAGTGGTGTGTTTACCAAGGCTGGGGAGAATGGTTTGCTCTCTTAAGGATAAGCACAATACTGACTGCTTTTTTATATTATTCTCAGAGAGCGAGAAGAACATTCAGAAGGAAGGAGGCCGCTTTACTTTATCTGTCACTTCAGTTTATGGGTCCATTTGCCTCCACTACACTCTCACAGTAAAATATTATACTGTACCTCTAAGGGTCCATTTGTACAATCTGAGAGTTATACGGGTCTGTAAAGGTTGCTCGCCGTGATGCGTCAGCTATCACCGCGGACCCAGACACATTTCCACATCATTATTTTTTTCATCAGAAAGGAGAAAATTGTGCCGCTGGTACATTATTCAATTCTCAGGTCCATTTTAGGTCAACTGGCGACGATCATCCTAGACCTGTGGTTTAAATGTTTGACAGAAAACAGACTCAGACACACAGGAATTCTGGAAGACACACAGAAACATTCCACTCCACAAGTGCACACACTTTCACACAGACACGTCCGTAAGACCAACGGCCTGTTGTTCCTGCAATAAATATGACGACTGCGTTGTCATACATAGTCTGCTGGCAGTAATGCCAGTAATAATGTTCAGATATGGATGCCGCTTCACGTCCGGGATACTAAAGCAGTGCTTCCATTGAAACCGGCAAAGCACCTGATGCCTGTGGCATTTTAGATTTGAACCTCTATATTATACCTGGGTTTTCAACCTTTTTGATACCAGGACCCACTAATTATTCAACAGTTGAGCCACAGACCAGGCACGGACAACATTTTCACCCCAGAGACCCAAAACTAAAGATTTATCTTGTTTTTGTCCACAATTCCAGTCTGGGTTTATCGAAATGGCCATTGATCTTCTACATTCTTTAGTTGTGTAGAATTCTTAATTGGGCTAATTTAGATGATGAATATTGTAACTCTCGAGAGTGTAAACATGGAACCAAATGAACCAAATGAGCCGGTACCAGGGCTGTGAGAGGGGACCATAGGACAGGACAAGGTGCGAAGGCGAGGCTTCCCTCCTGGACTCCTCCCGCAACCCCTCCCCTGTGTGCAACAGGAACTGCCGCACACACAATCGCAATGCATTATGGGCCATAAGAAAGTTGTGGATATATAGACTTGTGCTCTTTTTCTAATATTACCTGTTTTCGAAGTGCCATTACACGTGTTCTGTTCGGGAAAGAACACAACTAGCGTTAGTTCCTTCGATGCCCTTTCCAGCAGCTGCGTGAAAATGTCTCTGGTTCACTCTGGCACGTGCACATTTTGAGAAGCACATGACATTTTGAGAAGCACTTCTATTAATTCTGTGAACGCTGACAGAAGAAGTGCAGACAGAACTGCGTCCTTCTTAGAGTGCGTTGGGAACGAGGAAATGACAGTTGGTTGTCATGACTATTCAATGCTCCATTAATTCCTTTCCACGAATTGGATAGGCAAATACATGCAGGTGGTAAAATGTAGCCAAAAATAGTATTGGCTACTAATAAAAGACATACCTCAAAATGAGCGCAATTACCAATATAAAATGTACAGTAATAAGTTATAATAAGTAATACTAATAAATATTTACGTTATCAGAGGGTTTGTCACAATTCTTACAAATTGTATATTAAATCAATGATGAAATATATACGTATAAGTACGCCAATACTGTACTAATTGGTGGGTATTTTATACATGCACAGTTTGCGCACATAGGCGCACACACACACACACACACACACACACACACAACACACACACACACACACACACACACACACACACACACACACACACACGGTATATACAAAATAGCTAAAATCTAAAATGACTTGAATTTTGCCACAAAAATCAATTAACTTTTTTTCTGCTGTTTGTCACTTTACTGAAAGCATGCTCTCCCTTTTGCTGTAAAAATTCAAATAATAACGGACCAGGGAGAAAGAAACTAAACAAAACATGTAACACGTTATGAGAAATACTCTCCCGACACACCCGCGTACGCAGAGGCTATACGTGACGTGCGTGTTAGTGCCAAAGCGAGCATGCCCGTGACTTTGTATGTGTGTCGAGTCGACACCCCGCGCTACAGTCGCTGTTTCCCCTCGTCGTCTGCCTTTCATGTCTCCCTGCGGTCTTTGATGTACTACAGGTGCACATTAGCAGCGCGTCTTCCATCCTGCCTTCACACTTCTTGCTCATATCAACCCTTAATGTTCTCCCTCGCTCCCTCCCCCTTTTTTCGGCGTTGATGGTTGAAGCTGTAAAGCCGTTTTCTTGTCGCCGCAAACAGGACAGGAGCCTATCTCCTGTTGCTATAGCGTGAGGCAGCTTTGTGTACTGTACAACTAAAGTATAGTAGGGACTTAAAGGGCAAGGTGTGTGTGTGTGTGTGTGTGTGTGTGTGTGTGTGTGTGTGTGTGTGTGTGTGTGTTGTGTGTGTGTGTGTGTGTGTGTGTGTGTGTGGTGTGTGTGTGTGTGTGTGTGTGTGTGTGTGTGTGTGTGTGTGTGGTTACCTTGCGATTACCTCATTAAATAAAAAAAGTTCCAGTGATTAGAAATTGGTAATTCAAAATATGCATTGTACACTAAAACAGCTCCCAAAGTCACTCTTTTAGCACATAAATAAACATAAATAAAGTTGATTCAGACAATACAGAGCATCACCATAACTCAATGTGTATAACTCATGTCATGTATTCTTAGTAGGGCTGTTGAATGATTAAAATTTTTAATCAAATTAATCACAGCTTCAAAATTAATTTAATCATGATTAATCACCATTCGAACTATGTCCAAAATATGCATGTTTTCCTGTACAGGATTTCAACATTTAAAAAAGAAACAGATTATGTGAAAAAAAAAATAACCATTTATCTTTAAAATACTTCACAATGGTTGTAGATCATCCAGCCATACTCTATGGCTCTGATTACAGGGAGACACACAGCTATATGTCTCCGTAAATCCGTGCTCTACCCATTTCTTTCACTGAGAAAATGCTCAGTGTGTTGAGTCAGTGTGCACATGAGTTAATTGCGTTAAAATTTTTAATCAGATTAATCAACAAAATTAATTTAATCCCATTAATTAACTATTTTCAACAGCCTTAATTCTAAGGTCCAGATCTTGCAATGTAGAGTAGTACATTCAACATTTAGTTAACATTTTTTATGAAAAAATAAAACTACATTATGTGGTGATGCTCTATTTCAGGGATATCAAACTCAAATACACAGCGGGCCAAAATAGGCAATAAAATAAACAGGAATATGCAATGCATATAGCACTTTAAAAACATGTGTAATTTCTATGGTGCTGGTCTTGCACTGTACTGTCTTCTTGTTGTCTTTTGTATTTATGTTGTCTGTACATGTTGAGCATGAGCCGAGACAAATTCCTATCAACTTCTGTTGACATGGCAATAAAGTTCTTGAATCTTGAATTTGAAAATTGAGTTCCAGACAGTGTTCAACACATGGACACAGGTTCACAAGGACCTGTGGCAGACAGCAAAAAAGTAATCTTCCTACAAAAATGTCACTATAATAGCAAGATAATTTCAATGATGAAACTGCACGCGTCAAAAGTGAAAATGCCCTACCTTTAAAGCTCAGTTTCATTCATTTCATATCATGGTGTGTGCAATATACCGGAGTTACTTTGACAACTGTTTTAGTGTACAATGTAATGTTGAGGGGCATATTGGCAATCATCAATTTCTAATCACATTCTAACGTCTTTTAAAATTTCTTGTCCACATTTGGAGTCACGGTACATCATGGCATGGTAACTACACAACAAAAACTCTTACCCTTTAAGGCCCATTCATACTCCAGTATTAGGTGATAAGGTGACCAATGAACACAAAACTACAACATCACGCCACCGTGATAAGCGAGTCAACGCTCACCCATACACTTCTCAATTACCCTTATCACCTAAAACTGGAGTATGAATAGGCCCTTTATATGCTACATCCAACCCTAGATGCTGCATGCCAGCCAGGCACGAGGGAGGCATTGAGTCCCATTTTGTATAGTGTTTGATATAGACCGCATCCTCTGTAGAATCTGAGATCACACCTCAGGAAAGTCTCTGATGGGGGGGGGGGGGGGCAATAGAAAATGTTGGAGGGACAAGAGAAAATGGTATGCGTGCACCCGCACCCATACCATTTTCAGTTACATAACTTTTATTACGCAATTAAGCATCGATAACAACATCAGTTGTTGTTGAAGTTGCATAAAGCTAAAGGTCTGACTCAGAGAGTTTTCTGTTTCAATGATGAAATGCTGTTGGTTTAGTGGTGACACAACTATAGTTAGTTAGTAGCAGTACTGGTGTTTCACATCATTTTAAATATAAGCACTTCAATTTCTTGGGAATGTTGGGTTGTTTTGGATGCCATCAAGTTTGATGGGGCAGACTGGGCATTTAGGGGGCATTGCCCCCCCCATGCCCATGTATGTATCCTACACAAAGCCTGGGGCGGAGGCTGTCATCTGTTGACATTTTCGTTCACAAAAAATGTCATAAGCAACAGTGTGGCTCGCAAGGCTGTGGCTGAAGTACCTGCAATCTACAGCTAAATGCTGGAATGGTCACAGGTCGGCAGCGGTGACTTTGTCGGCCACAATGACGACTGAAAATGTTGGTTGAGTACCGTTTTTCACAGAAGAAAACTTCTCAATTACCGTAAAAATGAAACCAAATGGACCGCCAGGGTCCATTTGGTGTCATTTTTACGGTATTTGAGAAGCATAGATTATTCATCATGTGAATTAGCCCAAGTCTACCCAACTAGAGAATGTAGAAGATTAATGGTCATTTTGATCTGTATGTTTGAACTGACTGTTTTGTCTCCCAAATCCAGCCTGGAATTGTGGACAAAAAGCAAAAGAAATCTTTGGTTTTTTAGGGTATGTGGGGGTGAAAATGTCATCCAATGGTGGTCCGTGGCTCAAATTCTTCTAAATAGTGGGCCCTGGTATAAGCAAACAAAGCAATTCAGACAATCTTGTTCAAGGAGCTCAGTGGGTGCAGTGGGTTCATTCGTTGTTGCGATGCAGCAGCGCCGTCACTAATTCAGATGCAGATAACCTTTTGGTTTGTTTTTACAGTGGTGGTTGTTAGTCAGCGCCGCAGCTGCTACAGTAGTGCCACAGTGCCACGATAAGAGACCGCTCCACAGTACCTCATAATAACATCATCGCTGCAGGGGTCAAAGTCTCCTTTTTTAAAAGATGCATTAATGACAAAACAATATAATTGGAATTCTTGGCATCCATAGGACCTCTAATATGCAGATTTTGATGATTTTGAGAGAAGAAAGGTCCAACAAGGTGTTTTTTGTGTTTTATTACTCACATGAGTGGGGCGGGCGTAAGTAGCAGGGTGGCGTAAGTAGATATACCGCATCTCATAGATCTAGTTAACTATGAGATGCAGAATAGACCTTTCAGTAAGCCCATACCCAAACTGCTATGGTCCAATCATAGCTAAACATAACATGTGACAGACAAACCTCTCCACCAATAGCTTTCCTATATGATAAAACATTGCGTGCCTTGGTTGTGAATTTGGAAGAGATTTTGTAGGTCTGGTTCCAAGACAAGAGGGCAGGGCTTAACTAAAGGTCTATTGCTGTGTGGTACATTGGTGTTGACTTTTCAGAGGCTGTGCTACACTCACATTTAGAGATAGACGAAAGATGGAGATAACCGTTTGAGTCTAGACAACCTCAGGTGTTCCAATGGGACCGGACCAAGCAATGTTTTGAAAGGGGGGAGGTAAATATTAAAGACTAATGCGAGACAGGGAGACGACCCCCGTAACCGAACAAACACACAAAGTGTGTTTGTTCGGGTTATAGAGGTCGTCTCCCTGTCTCCCCAGCTCTTTAATAAAAAAATAATAATCATTTCAGCCAATCGGGAGAGGGCGCCCCTTTATCAGCGCGTTATTAGTGTTGCCGTTCCGATTTGGTCCCATTTCACGGTGTATCCTGTCTCTTTTCTATCCTAATTGAAAAATGCAATTTCTGTTTTAATAAAGAGCCGGAGACATGGAGAGTCCTGTTACTGGGGGGAAAAACATATGAAAGAAAAAGACATATGAAAAAAAAACACACATTTTTGTATTGAATTTGTCCTCATATGGAGCTATTTACCTAATTTAACAAAAGAATACGGAGTACTTCTCGGGCAGGCAGTATTCATCAGGCAGTTTCTATTACCTTTGGCAGCAGCACACTGTCAACATGCTGCATCTGTCACTGTAGCGTGTGTGTGTGTGTGTGTGTGTGTGTGTGTGTGTGTGTGTGTGTGTGTGTGTGTGTGTGTGTGTGTGTGTGTGTGTGTGTGTGTGTGTGTGTGTGTGTGTGTGTGTGTGTGTGTGTTGTGTGTGTGTGTGTGTGTGTGTGTTGTGTGTGTGTGTGTGTGTGTGTGTGTGTGTGCGTGTGTGTGTGTGTGTGGTGTGCATGTATGTGTGCGTGCGTGTATGTGGTGTGCATGTATGTGTGCGTGCGTGTATGTATGTATGTATGTGTGTGTGTGTTTGAGTGCGTGGGTGTCCATAATGGGCTGATGTGGCGTGGATTGACGACCTATCTGGCAGAGGAAATGAAGGCGGGATCAATTTAATTAAGGCTAGCAGGGAGAGGAAGGGCCCCGGCGAGCAGCCTGCCGCCGTAAACTCAACTCTTCATTATGTTTACCTACTCATTGGTAAAACCAATAAAGACACTGTTTTAAAGATAACATGCTGTTCCGTGTTTTTGAGGAATGGTTCCAGTTTTGTTTTGTTTTTCCAAAGAAAGGTAAAAAAAAAATCTCAAAACAGTCCAAATGTAGGAAGATACTTCTTCTAAGTGTAAATTTAAAGGAGCATTATTATATAAGGAGTTCCTCCCTGTGACCAGTTCCAAGGGAGGATTAGCCAAAAAAGATGACCAAAATAACAACATTTGGAGTGTAAACACCTGCTATACGTAAAAAAATGGTTAAAAGCCTCTTAACCCTCTTCCTGCCAGTATTTTTGTAGTTAAACTCATATTTTCAAAGAGTCACGTCTCCGTTTCTGGGGGGACATTTTAGATCAGCACACGGGATGTTGCTGGTCCATCTGTTGTTTGCCCCCCCAGTAAGGCTCTTGATTCTAAGTAATAAGTAATGTAATATATTATTAATGTTCTAATTAATATTATGAAAGTGCTATTAATGTTCTATTACTCTCCTAAGTAATAGTGCCCAATGTTGATTACAAGTAAGATGGGTGAAAGTCTTTGTTATCAGGGCTTGTCATTGCAGTTAAATAAGGTCCCAGTGGTTCTCAAACATATTTCTTCTCAGCATTTGAAATGACAGTTGTTTACCACATGAATTACGTTATATTAGGAAAAAACAATTGCATACATTTGGTATAGCTAAACACTCAGGAAATAAAAACACTGGTTGACACCTGTAAAACACTCGATTTGACAAATAAAACCAGATTGCACCACTGTTGAACTTGACCCGGCCCCGGCAGAATGCAGAGCTCCCAGTGGGGGGGTTTCCCCTCGTATTCTATAGCAGCGATGTGCGCTACGCGTGCCGTGCGTGCATGCATGCGTTGTCGGGTTGTTGCCATGGCAGCCGCGGTTTGGCTGAACCCGGTCACATCCACTCCCACGTGGAGGACTTTGATGTCTCCGGCATAATCGGGTTGCCGCCCTCTTGGAAAAAAAGAAGAAGGAACGTAGCCGGTGACAAGTCCTCCATAACCAGCAATGACCAGAGACATTTTTCTCATTGTTGATGAGTCATTGTTGAAATTATCGGCTGCGGCATACCTCTTATTTCCAAAATGTCACAATTCAAATTAAGATCTGCAAGCTCTGCTACTTTGGATTGTTTCATGTATGAGCGTGCATTTATGATGAAGGCCTTTGTTTTTCATGGACAGAAAAGCACGCATGCACGCACACACAGACCACAGACAGACAGACCAATGTCCGATCAATACCTCTGCCCCGATCGATTTCTGCTTGTGAATTTACATAATCTCCGCAAACCACTCAACTCCAAGATATTCATTCTTCAGGAAATGAAGAGATTTTGAAAACGGAGCAACACTGCCTCCTCGAAGTTGTTGACTTATTGTCAATGACTTCAATGAGAGGTTGGTGGAGTTAGCTAAATAGCAGAGAGTTTGAGGCTCCGATGGAGTTAAGAAGAACAGTCACCGATATTGCAGTTCTGGGAAGAATAGTAACATTACAGTAATATATTACTAGTAAATAGCCTGGCACTGCTTGTAATGTGATGCAACAGTAATCACAGTGTTGCTCCGTATTCATTCATTCCTTATTTACAACGGCTAATTAGAAAATGGTTAATGCCTGGTCAAGAGATCCCATCTAGTCATAGGGGATAGTGACCGCATTTTGTACAAAAATGAAAAAGAAAATGAAATTAAACTGATCTTTAGAAGAAATACTATTTTGATTTGGAAAATGCATGTCAGTGATTTCCATCATATTCTTTTGGTAAGCGTATTATAAAAGCAATAAAAGGCTTGGCGTGGGCTCTGCTACAGCAGGGCTGTGCCAGTAATACCCATGATGAAGCATTTCCTCTCTCTCTCTCTCTCTGTCGTGTTATTGCTTTGAAAGACCACAACTTAAATGATGTTATTTTCGAAGAGGAAAACCTCAGAGTCAAACATCTGCAGCAGTTTCGTGAACATCCTCCACCGGGAAGATGTAGAGCCGCTACCGTTCTCGGGCAAACATCTCTCCTCTGTCTTTAGACAATATTTTTTGGAACTACTAGGGCTATATACTCTATACTGTATAGACCTTCCCTGTTATCCAAGGGGTTCCTTCCCACACTTTTGACTTGAGAGCCACTCTCAAAATGACCGGATCTATAAGATCGACACATCATAAATGTGCTTGCTGAAAATGGTTAAAAAACATACAAATCTAGGGGGAAAAAAATTCCCCCCTAGAAAGTGGGAGCTTTGAAATAGCGGAGGTGATGTTACTTACTCTTACAGTATTTGAGATAAATACACTTAAAATGAGATTTGAGAAGTTGACAGGTCAATATGGTGAAAGATATACTGTATTTTAAGGAACTGTCATGTTATCTACCTTCACAGCTTGTGTAATCTACAGGTAGATCACAATCTACCATTTGGGCACCCCTGATGTTATTCCCTCTACTCTTCATTAACAATGAACAATGGAGTGCCCTCTTGTGTGCTTTTTTCAGTTTTTCACATGTAAAAATGTCATTTTAACAAATACTGTACAGAAAGGATTCTACGTTGTACCTCCTTAATCACGTTTCTTCTAGTTTTCACTGCTTGTCTTTCCGAGAATAGGGATGTCAGCAGTAGTACAATATTTTGGCCGCCAGTGTGAAAGTGACTGTAAGCTAGAACCACAATTAAAGCCCACGCGCAAACGCGCAAATGTAGTTAACAGGGTCGGCTGTAAGTGGCTGCAGACTGAGCCCACGTCTAGCCGGTGGACTGGAATCGAATTAATGTCTGTGTTTGTTTTTTTGGTGCGCCTCCATCTTCTCTGTCATGTCTATTACTCCTCATTAGACACTTCTCATTGTGGTCAAGACAGTGTGACTGCTCACTAAATGAGAATGTTGTGGAAAGTACATTTAACCAAGTATTAATAATACCTTTTTATACTTTATACTTTGCTGTCAAATGAATGCACTACATGCCCAGGAGGACGCCTCAAGGGCGGGAACCCTGTTTTAATTTACTTTGTCTCTCACCAAGTTGGTAAACCTCTGTTTTTATTAAAGCTGGCAACCCTCCATTTTCATGAAGTTGGCAACCCTCCCTGACTCCACTATATATACAGGAAGAAAAAATGCTTGCAGAAATGATTGCAGACATGACTTATACTTTAACAGGTTATTTATGTTGTGGTGATGTTACTTTTCCCTCTCCACTATGCGACCTTACTCTTCTGCCCAGATTTTCTTTTACCATTGAGTTAATAGGTACACTGGGATACTTGAATGTCGACCATCAGGTCAATATCCTGTGTCTGACATGACACGGAATGTCTCAATAGAAAAGCAGGCAGCAGTAACGCTGTGGTATTGGTACAAATGTGCAAGCTTGCAGATTGGACACTTTTGATGCTTTTGAATTTGTCATGCGAACATCTACATTAATGCTTTATTAATGTATTATTATTTGTTGTTCTTATAATTGCAGGTTGAACCCAAAGAGTCGCGGCAGCATACCTAGCAGCATCCCTACCAGGTAAGAACAGCCTTTCAGCCTTGAGCCTTGTGATGAATGAATCCTGCTTTACTGCAATGAGTAACACTGGCTTTACCACTATCACTGCAATGAGTAACACTGGCTTTACCACTATCACTGCAATGAGTAACACTGGCTTTACCACTATCACTGCAATGAATAACACTGGCTTTACCTCTATCACTGCAATGAATAACACTGGCTTTACCTCTATCACTGCAATGAGTAACACTGGCTTTACCCACTATCACTGCAATGAATAACACTGGCTTTACCACTATCACTGCAATGAATAACACTGGCTTTACCTCTATCACTGCAATGAGTAACACTGGCTTTACCACTATCACTGCAATGAATAACACTGGCTTTACCACTATCACTGCAATGAATAACACTGGCTTTACCACTATCACTGCAATGAGTAACACTGGCTTTACCACTATCACTGCAATGAATAACACTGGCTTTACCACTATCACTGCAATGAGTAACACTGCTTTACCCACTATCACTGCAATGAATAACACTGGCTTTAGCACTATCACTGCAATGAATAACACTGGCTTTACCTCTATCACTGCAATGAGTAACACTGGCTTTACCCACTATCACTGCAATGAGTAACACTGGCTTTACCACTATCACTGCAATTAATAACACTGGCTTTACGCACTATCACTGCAATGAGTAACACTGTCTTTAGCACTATCACTGCAATTAAAGGGGAACTCCAACCATTTTCAACATTTTAATATGTCATTAATATACCTTAGAGGTGTTGTGTGGACATGATAAAAAAGTTCCCCCAATTCTGTATTTCCTGAATATAGAGGTCTGAAAAAATCATTAACATGGTGAAATAAAATGACAACATCAAGATGTATTTCACCATGTTAATGATTTTTCTTTCAGACCCCTTTTTCCTGAGAGGGTACAAATGGAACTAAATGGACCCGCTAGGGTCCATTTGGTTCACATTTGTATCCTCTCAGGAAAATTTGGAAAATGGGTGGAATTCCCCTTTAATAACACTGGCTTTAGCACATTTGCCACAGACACCCATAAGCTATTTCTGATATATTCATTAGAAATTCCCCCAAATTTATTTTTTCCCCAAATCACACATCTTATTATCATCATACATCAGCCAATCAAATCGTACACACAAACACAAAGAGCTGTGCATAGGAGGGGCTTGCTGCTCCTCAAAAAAGCAGATCGCTAGCAGGTTTGCGCCAAACCCATAGTGCAGTCTGCTGAACAGCCAAATGAGTGGATGAAATGAGTGTGATGCTACATTAACCCTTTAACTTGCAATAGATTAATCAATTTTTGACAAGCAGGCCAACGCCCTGGATGACGTACTGTACTTCTGACGTATACTGTATTCTCCGCACTATAAGGCGCACCGGATTATAAGGCGCACCTTTTAAAACTGATTTCATATATAAGGCGCACTGGATTATAAGGCGCAGTGAATAGAAGCTACTACAGTTAACATAGAATAGAAGCTACTGCAGTCAACCAATCCATATCGTCACCTTCTTAAAATAATCGCATAAGTCATTTTTTCCAGGTTTTTCAGGAAACACAAAAAACTCCCCCAAAATTTTTTAGGGGGAGTTTTTTCCAGGTTTTTCAGGAAACACAAAAAACTCCCCCAAAAAAATTTTGGGGGAGTTTTTTGTGTTTCCTGAAAAACCTGGAAAAAATGACTTATGCGATTATTTTAAGAAGGTGACGATATATAAGGTGCACTGGATTATAAGGCGCAGTGTGGATTTTTGAGAAAATTAAAGGCTTTTAAGTGCACCTTATAGTCCGGAAAATACGGTAAATTGTTTTGTCTAAAATAAAACATTAGTTTGAGGCAATTACCATTTTTTTTTTTTTTTGCATTTTTTCGGCTACCGTCAGGTCCTACTCACCTAGGAACGACCAAAATCGCCGGGGTGCACGCTCCATCCCTGATCATAATCCAGAAATCGCCGCGACAATACGGCCTGATTTGGGCTATTTTTATGATAATGATCATCATCGTAGTGATCAAGCGCAATCGGCTTGTTATGGTCGAGCCAAAAAATTCCAGGAAAAGATATGACCCGGAAGTACCGGAAGTAGAAGCTCAACTTCTCTCTTTTCTTTGGCACTCCCGGCGATCGTCCACTTACTGACACCTAGTGGTGACAGTCATATTAGGCCATACTAGACGGCACCTTGGAGGACCAATAGGAGAATATTAACGCTACAGTATTTGATTGGGAATAATTTGATAAATGGAACATGTGAAAAGTGTCAGGAAACTATACTGTACTGTACATGTCAAGCACATCATTGGGAGTTACAGGGTTAATTGCTTTTGCTGGAAACCCGCCCCCCCCCCGTCCCTAAGGACCCCACTTTGAGAACCATTCATTTATACTGTTTGTGTGTGTGTGTGTGTATGCGTGTCAGTGCGATGGCTCCGAGCCCCACCTCTCCGCGCTCCCCCTCGTGGCCGATGTTCTCGGCCCCCTCCAGCCCCCAGCCCGCCTCCTCGGCCTCCAGCGACTCCTCCCCCATCAGGTGGGTGTGTGCGTGTGTGTGATGCTGACACAATCGATCGAACAAAGTGAACGCTCCTCCGCCGTGTCCTTGTACTACACAGTCCTTGGTCACTCTGTATGCTTCTGCATGGCGCTTGTTTTTCTATACCGTCACAATCCTTTCACTGCAATGTATGTGATATATTATGCTGCTGCTCAACTATGGATATCATCCGGACATTGTAGATTCTACAAAACATTCGCCCCCAAAAATAGCAGGTGTTCACGGCTCTTGGTGGCGCCCTATGAGCCGTGAACGCCTGCTATTTTTCAATGGAAGTTAAAAGTACAGTACGGAATGTTTTAAAGGGATATTTCACTATTTAATAAAAAAGTCACTATATCATGTGAGATATCACCGCAGACAGTATTTACATGGCTTAATTCAGTATTAATATTTGATATCTTACTATACATGATAGATACATCAAAACCAGTTGATGAAAAGTTGTGTTTCTCGTAAAGGCTGTTAACTTTGTGGCGGAATGGCTTTGACACATCCTGTGGTTTAGCTTAACGCTAGATGAATAAACTACGCTTCGAGGAACAGGCTGACATACATTAATACATCTCTCTCTCTCTCTCTCTCTCTCTCTCTCTCTCTCTCGCTGTAAAACCTATGCCTAACCGCTAACTCTAAACATAACTTCAGTGAAACCTATGCCTAAACCTAACCTTAACCAAAGCTAACCCTAATTCCTAACCTTAAACATAACATCATAACCTGACCGCCACGACTATTATACAAAACGGTTGTGATGGTTATAACTGTCTCTCTCTCTCTTTCGCTCTCTCTCTATTCAAAAACAGAGAAAAGTATCACTCATCAATCACTTAGGGTATGTTCGGAAATACAAACTGGGTGTGCGTCGAGTTGATTTGGGTTAGTGGGCGGAGTCGTCACCGAGTGCGTTGAGTGAGCCTGATTTACGAACGAGCAGTTAAAACCAGACAACACACCTCACTCAAAAATGGCGAGAATCACTGCCAAAGCCATATAAATCCTCTCTTATGGGGGTCCCCCTGGAAAGTATTTTCAAATGGGGGTCCGCATGCATTTATTTGATAAATGTGCAGGTCCTTGACAGACATGGAAAAGTTGGGGGACCACAGTACAATGCTTAGCCATAGCCTAGCTTCCTAGCTCACAACAGTTGTATTGCTTTTCATTGAACGGCAGCGCTCGAGACACAGCTGTGACGCAATCATACCTTCCACACCGGCCAACCCCGTCTCCAGCGTAGGGTTGCTCAGTGCATGCACCAAACACACTGGTGTGAATAAACGAACGAGGAGCACCAAATGCTCCAATTACACCAGGTATAAACGAACGACTACAGAGTACACGAGTGCGTTTAGGGTGTATTTCCGAACGCACCCTTAGATTTTCTGTTTATCATAAATCTTCTTGGCACAAAACATTTTCAGAAGGACGTCTGCAGCCAAATACGTACATAGCAACTGTATCTACCCTGACTGTTCAATTACTAACCCTCTCTCTCTACCTCTCTACCTCTCTACCTCTCTCTCTCTCCCATGTGCAGCATTGCGGGGAGGAAAGCGAGAGCGCTGTACGCCTGCAAGGCAGAGCACGACTCTGAGCTGTCCTTCATCGCTGGGACCGTCTTTGAGAACGGTGAGTTGTGTTTCCACCAGCCCACGTGACCAGGGAGGGAGGGAGGGAGGGGGGAATGGCGTGGGCGCGTGTTTGTGTAGAGAAGCACAATAATTAGTGGCCGGGGAGAGACCAAATGAACCGCCGATCTGGTCTCTTGACCTTTTTCGCTGAGTCGCGTGGGACGTGGTGTGTGTGTGTGTGTGTGTGTGTGTGTGTGTGTGTGTGTGTGTGTTTGTGTGTGTGTGTGTGTGTGTGTGTGTGTGTGTGTGTGTCAGGGGCGGATCTAGGCATGGGCATGGGGGGGCAATGCCCCCCTAAATGCCCTGACTGCCCCACCAAACACGATGGCATGCAAAACAACCCAAGATATTTCAAATTAAAGTGCTTATATTTAAAATGATTTGAAACACTACTACTGCTACTAACTACAGCTGTGGCACCATTAACCAACAGCATTTCATCATTGAAAACAGAAAACTCTCTGAGTCAGACCTTTAGCTTTATGCATGCTGCGTGTCTGTTGCAACTTCAACAACAACTGATGTTATTATCGATGCTTTACTTGACTAACAACCGCACCAAACCGAAAATGGTATGGGTGCGGCTTCATCGCCTGTGGCGCGAAGCGACACGGGCCCCCATACTATTTTCTCCTACCCCCCCCCCCCCCCCCCCCCCAATTGGGAAATGTTACATCCGCCCCTGTGTGTGTGTGTGTGTCACTATGGTTCTTCTAGTCAGCATATATTTACTCAGTGCAGGCCTGCAACTACCAATTATTTCCATAGAGACCTGATTTATTCTATCGGGTTACTGTTTTGATTAATCAAAGATTTTCACACTCTACCAGATCACTATTTCACTATTTTAATGATGGTATAGGGATCCAAGTTTCCTAATGGTTTAGCAGGTTCCATGTTTTTAATATCCTGCATATCAGAATAATTTATTTTGCATAATTTGTAGAGTGTGTGCATGTGCACATCTTGATACTGGGGGGGTACCAGAGGGTTTTCCAAATCACTGAAGGCTCCTTTAAAGGTAATAGAGGCAACTTTAGTGTGAACAAACGCTGTGTTTGTAAACAGAATCTAACTCCGCCTTCCCTCCACTCTATTGGTTCATTATGAAACTGCTGGAGACTGCCGTGCTGTGATTGACTAAAACGCTGCCTCGCTTCACACGCCACCGCCCCCACCCACCCCACCCCCCTCACACACATTAGCACCACCTTCCCTGAGCCCGATGTCAACAACGTTCTGGACCGTCTGCAGGACGAAGCAAGTGTCTGTCTGCAGGGAAACAGCTGCAGCATCAAATAGGAGGTTCTAAATTTCCTCTATTACCTTTAAAGGGGAACTCGTTCCTTTTTCAACATTTTTTTCTGAGTGCGTACAAATGCAACCAAATGAACCCTAACGGGTTCATTTGGTTCCATTTGTACGCTCTCAGTAAAAAAGAAGCGTCTAAAGAAATCCATTAACATGGTGAAAATACATCTTGATGATGTCTCAAGATGTTTCACCATGTTAGTGGTTTTCTTCAGACCTCCATTTCTTTGGAACACAGACTGGGAAAACCTTTTCATCATGTCCATCCAGCACCTCTAGGGTATACTAATGACATTTTGAAAATGGGTGGACTTCCCCTTTAAGCCCAATTTTTAATAGCAATTGTCATTTCTCAGGTAACCTGCTATGAACAAAACACAAATGTAGCTCGATGCTGAGAAGGTCTCCGTTCAGCTAACGAGCTGCAACATTAGTCATACAGTAGTTCAGTGGAGCTACAGTACATCTCCTGCCTCCCCACAAAAAACGTGTCCTAAAAAGTAGTGTAAAATAGCAGGTCAGAGCACTTCTCCAGCTTGGTAGATGTGTTATATTCATGAAGAATCTTGGGAGCACGCCGTGACACATCATGACTAATCCAAGTGGTCTGCCATTGGCACTTGAGAAAGTCCAAGGCGAGCCTTGACACAGACAAAGAAGGGTCACCTGGGTGGGCGGCCATTCAAGGAAGAAGTTCTGACATGTTCCGCTTGAGTAGCACGATCAATACTACATGGCAAAAATACTATAAAGGCTATTCGAAATTGATTTCAGCAGTAGTGTTAACACTGAGAGTATTACACGTGAGTTGTGCTAAAATATCTGTGTATAAATTCAAAATCTATACACGTTACACGACAATATAAATCGGGGGCTTTCAACAGGTGGTCCTTGAGAGGCTTCCAGTGGTCCCCAGGTAAATGATGTAAAGTTGGTTCACCAGATGTAACTCTTTGAGAGTGTAAACATGAAACCAAATGGACCCTTGCGGGTCCATTTGGTTTCATGTTTACACTCTCAAGAGTTAAAATATTCATCATCTGAATTAGCAGTGCACCACTTCATTAAGAAGCCCGACGCAGTTTTGTTTGCGAAATCCAGCCTGGAATTGTGGACAAAACCAAAATAAATCTTTAGTTTTAGGTCTTTGGGGTGAAAATGTCACCACATGGTGGTCATGGCTCAAATTCTGAGCTGGTATAAATGACCTAAAATATATAAATGACCTATTCATACTTAATTGTCACACAAAAGCAGCAAAGGCAGCAGATCCACTTTGGAAGCCTTTTGGTGTGCTGCATCTGCTATTCATGAATTTTAGCAGCAGTATTTGGACATTAGGAGGATTCACTTTACAGCCCGAAAGGATTCACTTTACAGAACAACCCAAGGTGGCTTAGCGGAATCACTTTTTTGTGTTTTGTTTTGTAAAGTGCAGAGTATTGTATATCCATTGTTGTTCCGTAACCAAATGCATGTCAAACTGGAGTTGGCATGGCATGCTAGTGCCATAACTAGTGTTGTAGCTCTTGAGACATTGTCTCATCTCAAGTCCAGTCTCAAGTCAAATTTTCGTCTCTGCCTCAATTGTCTTGGTCTTGTCTCGGTCTCGCCGCTCTGCACTTTATTTGTCCCGTGGTCTTGTTGTGGTCTCGCCATCAATTTGTCTTGGCCTTGTCACGATCACAGAGCAAATGTCTTGGGTCTCTTTCGCCACCGAGACCACTCGAGACGAGACAATGCAAATGAAATGTTCTCTATCCATTGCGCAGACAGAGGAGCCGATTCATAAAGACAGCTGTCTTATACAGAGCGCAGTGCTGGATGACGTGCATATCGCTAGCAGTCCGCAAACCGGCAGTTAGTATTGTACAGTGACAACTAAAGTCTCTGTAATGTATTATTCTGTACTTTTACCACAGAACAATAAAAAAAATGACATCTTGGCCTTGGCTTCGGGTTTCGACCGCTCTAGGTCTTGGTCTTGGGCTTGTACTCGACTCTTCTAGGTGCTAGTCTCGTCTTGACCAAGACGTGATTGTCTCTGGCATATCTTTTCAAATGCTGATCTGCGGGTTAAATAATGTCAAATTTTGGAGTCCTCCACATTTCCACACAAAATATGACATACACCTTCACCTTCAACTGTCCTGCTTATTATTATGGTCGCTTAATACAGAAACAAATCAATGTTTCCAGCGGATGTGGCAGAGAGAATAGATGTTCTCTTGTCAGCTAGAAACCTCATAACTGCATGTCCAAATTCCAAAACTGTTACTTTTCAGGATTCCAAGTGGCATACATGTTGCCACCAGATGGCTCCACTCAGAGCCAGTGTCAGGACAAGGACAGGCAATAGAGCAGGGGTTTTCAACCAGTGGTCCGGAGACCACCAGTGGTCTCTGAGAGGATTCCAGATGGTCCTCAGCTAAATGATAGAAAGTTGGTTAAAGGGGTACTCCACTTTCAAAAAAAACTTTTGGTCATTTTATGGTCTACTCAGCCTCATGTGAACACACCAGACAGTTTATAAGTTACTCCTTTCAGTATTTAGATATTTGATGTTCATTAGTCTGCCGGAACGTCCTTCCCATAGAAACCCATTATAACTTAAAACTCCATTTTAACCATGACAGATTATTCAAAAACAACCAATCTTTTTCTGGTGACTGATATTGTCCTCCTAATACGTGAGAGGGCCGTGGAATTTCATTTACAGTTTTCATTTATTTTTAAAATATTGTTTTGGAAAATGTAGCCGCCTCTATATTTGGGTAGACCTACCCAAATGAATAAAACAATATTTTAAAAATAAATAAAAACTGTAAATGAAATTCCACGGCCCTCTCACGTATTAGGAGGACAATATCAGTCACCAGAAAAAAGATTGGTTGTTTTTGAATAATCTGTCATGGTTAAAATGGAGTTTTAAGTTATAATGGGTTTCTATAGGAAGGACGTTCCGGCAGACTAATGAACATCAAATATCTAAATACTGAAAGGAGTAACTTATAAACTGTCTGGTGTGTTCACATGAGGCTGAGTAGACCATAAAATGACCAAAAGTTATTTTGAAAGGGGAGTACCCCTTTAACCAGATGTAACTCTTTGAGAGTGTAAAAATGAAACCAAATGGACCCCTGCGGGGCCATTTGGTTTAATGTTCAGTGAACCGAGTGCTGATCTAAGAAAAAAGACAGAAAACAAAAAGCATTACATTGTGGGTATGGCCCTTTTTGTGTCAGTCATTCAAGACACTTTATTCTAGGTGATGCTGTTTATTCAGAGACATGTCATGTGAACTACCTGCATGGCCTTTATGATCGATTGGTACATCACAATCTAATTTATGGTCATGCCTTGGTTTGATGCAATCAGATTTTTTTTCGGTGGATGTATGATCGGCCTCTTACTTACAGGTACGATGATGTCACATGCATACCCTCTGTAGAATGATCCTGTTTAGAGGGCCATGAAACCTGGAAGCGAGCGAGTAATGAGTCATTAGCTTCACCCCAGAGCGTCACATCTCAATGTAAACATGGGTTTTCAAAGAATCCGTGTCAAGGACAGGATGTAATCTCTAAATATGTTGTTCCAGGGACGTCCCTGGCCTAGAAACAAAAGAATTGAGTTAAAAATGTTCGCTCTGAAAGACTATATATTCAAAGATTTGTGCGATCTGCAGCCATAGCAATAACCACAACAAGCGATTTATAGTAGATCTGCTTTTTTTTTCACAATGCTTGAAACAACAAAAGGGATTAAGATAATTAAAAAGAGAAGGAGCGGTATCAGGGGCAGATGTAACATGTCCCATTTGGGCGGGGGGGGGCAAGAGAACATGTTGGATGGGCAAGAGAAAATGGTATGGGGGCGGCTTCATCGCCCGTGCCGCTTCGCTTCGAAGTTGCACCCATACCATTTTCGGTTACAGACTTTTATTAGTCAAGTAAAGCATCAATAATAACATCAGTTGTTGAAGTTGCAACAGACACACAGCATGCATAAAGCTAAAGGTCTGACTCAGATGACGAAATGCTGTTGGTTTAGTGGTGACACAGCTGCAGTTAGTTAGTAGCAGTAGTAGTGTTTCAAATCATTTTTAAACATAAGCACTTTAATTTGAAATATGGGTTGTTTTGCATGGCATCGTGTTTGGGCGGCGCAGACTGGGTATTTAAGGGGTTATTGCCCCCCCCCCCCCCCCCCCCCCCCCCCCCCCATGCCCATGCCTAGATCCGCCCCTGAGCGGTATGAGACATACGAGGTTTCCCACGCGGCAGCGAGGACGCCATGACTTTGCGGTCTATAAATAAAGACAGATTAGATCCATGACAGCCAGGGATCAACAGGGTCGTCATGTGAGAGCGAGACACAACAACACCGCCAGCCAGCCACCCGCTGTGTGTGTGTGTGTGGGGGTGTGTGTGTGTGTGTGTGTGCGTGTGTGTGTGTGTGTGTGTGTGTGTGTGTGTGTGTGTGTGTGTGTGTGTGTGTGTGTGTGTTGTTGTGTGTGGTGTGTGTGGTGTGTGTGTGTTGTGTGTGTGTGTGTGTGTGTGTGTGTGCGCGTGCGTGCGTGCGTGCGTGTGTGTTTTACAATCCGCTCTAACTCAACCTTACCGCGACGATGAATGTTGACATTCTTAATGTCGGGTCATAAAACGCAAAATAAGATTATGTTCTGCTCTTAAATGAGCGCTTGTGAGTTGTATGTAAGCGGGTCGTTGCCACCCAGTACACCTGGACGTTACGGAATAGCCTTTATTTGAGAGCACCTGGTGTGTTTTTTTTTTCTTTACCATTTTTCCATGATAACTGATTCTGCAGAATGTCTTCTAAACCCTGACAGTTTTCTGATAAAGCATAATGCTTCTATGTCAGTGGTCCTCAATATTTCATGTCAAGGACCCCCAAAATCGTCTGCATATGGCCGTCGACCCCATCTAAAAATATGTAGTCCCAGGGACCTTCCAGGAGCCAATAAATATAAAGTGGAATATCCCATTAATCAAGAATGACATTTTAACAAAAACAATGCTGTACGCATTCTAGATAAAAGAAAGATTCCTTCTTTTATAATATTACCTGGTGTATACTTAAATATACATAAAGTTGGGGGTAAACAAACAAACAAACAAACAAGAAACATAGCAGATAAAAACTCCCACGCCGTCACGTGTTTTCCGGCAACAATCCACCCGTCTTTGATGTGAGTGTGTGGTCGCCCACAAATAGCGTTTCTGTGTGAGTCTGGTTTCCCTTCTAGTGAAAGACACAGCCTTGCAGAAAGCATGGTGTTTTTCCTCTGCCAAAACATCCTGTGTTTTTTTTTCTTCACTTCACACCAGGGCCAGATCTAGGCATGGGCATGGGGGGGGGGGGCAACGCCCCCCGAAATGCCCAGACTGCCCCAACAAACATGATGGAATGCAAAACAACCCAAATTTCAAAGATATTTCAAATTAAAGTGCTTATATTTAAAATGATTTGAAACACTAGTACTGCTACTAACTAACTACAATTGTGGCGCCACTAAACCATCACCATTTTATCATTCAAAACAGAAAACTCTTTGAGTCAGACGTTTAGCTTTATGCATGCTGTGTGTCTGTTGCAACTTTTGGTAGTAGAGTAGGGCCCGCACACCAGTCTTATGGTAAAGGATTTACTTTATTGAAAAATGGACAACGTTTCGATCTCAGTAGATCTTCATCAGGTCCGTCTGTTGCAACTTTACAACAACTGATGTTATTATTGATGCTTTACTTGCCTAATATAAGTCCACCCTGTGGGTCATAGTACTAAAGAACTTGCTTCCATTTTCACCTGTCACCCCCCCCCCCCCCCCCCCCCCATTGGGAAATGTTATATCCGGGTCTGCTTTACACCCTTTCTCGCCTGGGTGAGACGGTTGCTGAAGCTCAGCTGCTCTTCGTGCAAACACGCCGATCTTCACAGATTAATTTTGC
Source organism: Benthosema pterotum (assembly GCA_039105355.1). Lineage (NCBI taxonomy): Eukaryota > Metazoa > Chordata > Actinopteri > Myctophiformes > Myctophidae > Benthosema > Benthosema pterotum. The sequence continues at coordinate 8,345,457 of CM076975.1, read as the reverse complement.
ATCGTACCGATGATCTGCAAGATTAAGAACTTCTTCGGCTTGAGACGGGGAACGTTCTGAGAAAATAACCGTTCTTACAAACTTGTAAATCGGTTATTTTCAGGGAAAGACATCTCTGTGCCAAGTATAATAACTAAACCTCATGTGTACATGATGTTTGGATGGATTTGTCCTTCCCCGTCGGCTATTTCTGTCTTTGTCTTTCTCTTCTTTCTCCTTCTGGAAACAATGAATTTATTAAAAAGGGGATAGGGTTTGGACAAAAAAAAACACATGTCAGACTAAGGAAAAGTTCTGAAAATCAGCAGACTAAATCGTCACCAAGAAAGGCCTATCACCAATGTGTTTCTAATGGTGTCTAATAATGTTATTAGACACCATTATAAACACAAATTCAACTCCTGTGCAAAACCTCATAAAAAACAGGTCGGGGTACTGGTCACAACCTATTTGCAAAAATGCAAAATTTCATCATGCTTTATGTAGCATGTGATACGTGATCATGATGAATCCATTCCAAGCACACTACTTGGGTTCAAAAGGGCCATACCCGTCATCATAAATGTGCTTTGTCAGCACATTGGGGCAACTACTATGGCTGTTACGCAAAACTGAAACAAGGGTGGAGTACGCACACCTCTAATAAATTTTACAGGTGCTGAACTAAAAAAGTCGAATGTGCAAAAAGGAGAAAAATAGTTCGCACACCGTATCTGACGAAGACCCATGTAGGGTGGAAACGTTGTCTCTCCTTCAATAAAGTTTCCTTGGAGATACTATATGGTGTGCAAACTATTTTTCTGTTATGCAAAACTAACACCACTTACTTGAAATGGATTCACCATCATGAAAAGAACCTAGTTCGACATATCACATGCTACATAAAGCATGATAAAACATTACCCTCTATATTGTGACTAGTACCCCGACTTTGACCTGTTTTTATGGACCCGTTAGGGTCCATTTGGTCCCATTTGTACACTCTCAGAAAAAAATAGGCCCTAAAAAATAGGTCCTAAAAAAAGCTATATGGTGGAAAGTTGGTTATCCAGATGTAATTCTTCGAGAGCATAAAAATGAAACCAAATGGACCCTTTCGGGTCCATTTGGTTTCATTTTTACACTCTCAAGAGTTAAAATATTTTAACAGTTTGACTGTTTTGTTTCCCAAATCCAGCCTGGAATTGTTGACAAAAGCAAAAGAAATCTTTAGTTTTGGGGTCTGTGGGGGATGAAACGTCATCAAATAGTTCCTCCGCGGTAGCCTGGCTAGGTCCGTGGCTCAAATGCCAAATAAATAGTGGGACAAATAAGTATGATGGCGTTTCTTCTCTTCTCTCTCTTGCAGTTCATCCGTCGCGGGAGCCAGGCTGGCTGGAGGGGACGCTGGACGGCCGGATGGGCCTCATCCCAGAGAACTACGTGGAGTTTGTCTAGTTGGTCCAGCGGGTGATGGTCCGCCAGCGGGTACCTCCGTCCCTCCCTCAAGTAACGGTGCATTCACACTGGCCCAGATGATGTAAAGCTATAATATACAGTCTATTACCACTCCCATCGGTTGTCGATGGAAGCGAAGCGACATCATACATGGCCGTGCAAAGATAACACCCTGACGCCTGCAGAGCTGCCGCTGCAGGAGCTACGAAAGCTATAAACACACACGAAAAAAAGGAATGAAGTTGAGCTGGTTTCAACTTCTTCAGCTTCCACGCTACACACATGTCAGCTTTGTGTCTTTGTATTACTATTATTATTATCATTTTTTTTTGCCAGCGTGAATGCAGCGTTATTTGGAACTGCAGTGCCCAGGAATCCCCTCCTCCTCCTAGACCGGTCGGTCTAAAGCAATGGACCGGACTCCTCCCCACTCCACTGCTTAATATGAGGAACTATAGGACCGGACTGTTGGGGGAAGAGCCTGCATGTTTTTTTTTTTTTCCTGGAGAGGGATGGGAGGGAATCACTTTGGAACTGGTGCCCATTTGGACTTGGTTTTGACCACAAAGGGAACGGATGAACACGTGGGCTGGACTAGACTGGACTGGACTGGATGTGGAGTGGAGTGGAGTGGGGTATAGATCACTGTGTTGCACTGGAAGAGAAAAAAAGATAGAGAGAGAGACGAGACTCTTGCTCTGGATTTTAAGCGTGCGTGTACGCACGTGTCAGTGTGTGTGTGCGTGTGTGTGTGTGTGTGAGAGAGAGGGCCAAATGTCCACAGCTGTGAGCAGCAGCATAGTAGACTTTCAGGCAAATAGATATTTTAGCGAAGAACCGTTTCTATACCAGACCTTCACCCTTAAGAGAAACGGTGGGTTTCTCGTGATTTCATGAGATTTTGGAGTTAGCATTATTAGGCCTTTTTTAGAGATTAGGGTTTGCAGTTTGTTTTGCCTGATTTGTGTGTGTGTGTGTGTGTGTGTGTGTGTGTGTGTGTGTGTGTGTGTGTGTGTGTGTGTGTGTGTGTGTGTGTGTGTGTGTGTGTGTGTGTGTGTGTGTGTGTGTGTGTGTGTGTGTGTGTGTGTGTGTTTTGGAGGGGGAGAGAGAGCGACCAATGGAGAGAGGGCGAACGACCGAGGTATAAGGCTCGTGTTTTTTGTTGTTTTTTTAAACATTGTTTTGCTTGAAGATGCACTGCCGCTGCTGTGGACTGTTTAAATGAGGGACCGAGGGGAGGGGGAGGGAGGGTAGGTAGAGGCCTTAAGAGCTGCTTGTACCACAGAGCCCTGTGATGATAGCCACGGATCTCAAAGACGTCGCAGTGTAAAAAAAATAAAAAACGGGGTGGGTGATCAGTGCTCCGGGGGAGATGTGATGTTTTTGTGTGGCGCTAAAAAAACAGAATTTAAAGGTAATAGAGGCAACTTTTAGCCAAAAATCAAAATAGATATTTAGCTATATTTTTTGCCTTTTCCCCCCTCTACGTTGCTGCTACTTTGATGATGCAGCTGTTTCCTTGCAGACAGACACTTGCTTAGTCCTGCAGGCGATCCAGAACTTTGTTGTTGTCAACAAATCATGAAAACAAAACATTTCAGCCAGTGACAGCGCAGCAGTCTCCAGCAGATTCATAAAGAGCCAATAGAGTGGAGGTGGAGTTAGATTCTGTTTATAATCCGTTTACAAACACAGTGTTTGTACACACTAAAGTTGCCTCTATTAGCTTTAAGGTCCCATTCAGGCTTCATCTTCAATCATGAGGACATTTTCTGACAGGCATTGGGCGAGCCTGGGGGGCTTCTGTTGGTGTCTTTCCAGAGGTGCTGAGGGCCTAATAATCCTCTGTGGCCGACGCCATCCCTGTCTGCCATTGCCGTTTTTGTCGCCTTTTGAGTTGAGACCTCGATCGATACCGATCACAGCATCGATCAGTCGATGTTTTGGAACTAAAGAGTGATACCTTCCAGACCGCCACACCGACCTTCCCCTACGGTTATACCGTGAACAAACCTTTTCAAGCCTAAGGTCGAGTACTGTGTTTTTGCCGCCCAACATGGCATGAGCCACTTGATTTAGATCAGGGGGTTTTCAACCAGTGGTCCGGGGATCACCACCAGTCGTCCTTGAGAAGGTTCCAGGTGGTCTCCATGCCAATAAATGATGGAGTGTTTGGTATCCTAATGGAGCCTCAGAGATCTTTAACTCTCGAGAGCGTAAAATGAAACCCAATGGACCCATACGGGTCCATTGGGTTTCATTTTACGATCACGAGAGTTACAATATTCTAAACATTTGAATGACTCAAATTCATAAGATGTCTACAAATAGAGAATTGTTATTTCGGTCAAAGTTTGTCGTCCTTGGTCTATCTCCCTTAAATACAGCTTGGGACTGTGACAAAATGACTTAGTTTTGGTGTATATCTGAGAGGCTAAACTTCATCAAATAGTGGTCCGTGGCTCAAATGCTGAATAAACAGTGGGCCCTGGTATCAAAATGGTTGAAAACCACTGATTTATTATTATTTCATTTTTATTTCATTTTTTGAGTTGCAGTGCAACCTGATTTTTTTTTGCAGTTGCCATGGCGGCTCTTTGAGGTGAGTCAAAGTGAAGTGCCGACTTGCTATACAAACTGGAAGGGTTTTTTCATTCCGGCTCTGCGGTCGTCATAACCTGACATTTAAAAAATGTCCCCAACTGCCGCAATCAATGAAAAACGCAGCCGCTTGAGTCCTGGGGTAAGGTTAAAGAGCCTGCAAGTGATATTTATTTAAGCCGATTATATGCTGATCGTAATCACTGCGGTGGGGTTGGTTTGTTCGGTTAGATTGGTTTGCCCTTGTCTGCTGGATAGCCATTTCATCCATTCAGGAAAAAATGTAACTGGAACATTTTAAAGAGCCGGCGAATTGAAAAATTTCACTTTTCACACGTTTAGACAACATCCGTGGTCATTACGTAGCCAACAATACAGGCAAAAAAAATGAGGAAATTTTCACCTTTGTGTTTTTTTAATTACTTCCTGAAATCAAAAATGTGCTGCGTGATGACGTATCCAATCCATTGTCACATCAATAAAAGCCAATAGAAGTTAAGCTGACCTGTTTTCATCCCATTCCTGAATCCTCCACAAACACAGGTGTCGTGATTACAGTTAGAAATGATCCATTTTTAATCCCATTCTGGCATCCAGACTGTGTATTACTGGTTTTAAACTCACTCATGGCGTTAGAATATAGTGGTGGAAATAAGCCAAATAGCAGTACAGTGGCAGAGCTGAGCGGCATTTGTAAACATCCATGTGTTGCGTGTAATATATGGCTCTTTGCACGCCATAGCCTGAAGGGATGCGGGCTCTAATTGGTTCAGTTAACAACATGCAACACACGTGAGCCATTGGACCGTATAACGCCAAAAGGGACCAAGACCGGTTTTAGTGTTTATACCCTTGCCACCAGGGGCGGATTGGCCATCTGGAGTACAGGGAGTTTTCCCGGTGGCCTGCGCCACCTAGTGGCCTGGACAAGATCCAAAATGCACTAGTGGCACTTCCAAAATGCACTGTAGAATGTGCTAGATGCTCGCCTGGAACGTGCAGATCAAAATGACCATTAATCTTCTACATTCTCTAGTTGTGTAGACTAAGTTGGGCTAATTCACATGATGACTCTTGAGGGTGTAAAAATGAAACCAAATGGACCCGCAAGGGTCCATTTGGTTTCATTTTTACGCTCTCAAAGAGTTACATCTGGTTAACCAGCTGCCACCCCCAGGGTGGCCTGGCAAAGGCAAAATTGTCCCGGTGGGAAAATATGTGCCAATCCGCCCGTGCTTGCCACTGCTTGGACCTAAGGAGTTGCTGCAGCATGGTGACCCTTTGGTGTGAAAAGGAATGAACTGAACGAACACTTTGGCAGTGATTACTATCATCATATAAAGCTTTAACTTTTTTCCTAAAGAAAACACCTTATTATGTAAAAGAAACAAACAAAAAAACTACAGTGTGGACCAATCTTAGACAGACACACGTGCACTCAAAGCTGCGCATAGGAGGGGCCCATAATAATGAATCAACAAACCAACAAAAAAAAAGAATAAATAAATGAGTAAATTAGTAAATAAATAAAGAAATAAAATATGTGGTTGGTTATTTACCATATTCTGACATTTTTAAGTTCTGAGAAAGCGTATCATCGGGAAGGCGACTAGCAAGGTGCATGGAAACGAATGAATCAACATCCTGTGAACTGAGGATGTCACTGAGGATGAATATCACAGGATATTCAATTTCTAGAGCCGTGTTCACTTCAGCACAAACCTTACAATTTTTTATTTATTTTTTGCTGTACAATGCCGTGTGTCCATGTTTTAACATGACAACCCTTAGTTTTCTCCCAATACAGTTGTTCATAATACGGCCATATATGAATGGTTTGTACTTGGTTTTCGGTGCCAAACATATAGACGAATACTGTTGGTGCACAACTAATCATCACACTCGAGGCACAACAACAACACACTCCCCGGGACTTGATTATGATTTCCAGATGACTGAAATTCAAATCTGTACAATTGATCCGGTGTTGTTTTTTGGGGCTCCTGTGAATGTCTTTTTTTCTTCTTTTCATTTCCTCCAAGATTGGTTCAATTATAATTAGATTTTTTTGCTCTCTCTCTCTCTCTCTCTCTCTCTCTCTGACCTACTTGGTGAACATTTCTGGAAGAATATAGATTTTTTTTTCCCCCTTTAACAGCAATATCAAATGGGAGGGTATAGGGAAAAATACTTTTAAATGTGAAACTAGACTACTTCTGTTCATATGTAAAAGCTCTTATTTATGATACTTTTTCAAAGGGCGACATTCCTTGTTTTTTTCTCTGGGGAGGGAGGAGGGAGGGAGGGAGGGAGGGAGGGAGGGTGTGGTGGGTATTGTTGACTTTTGTTGTAAATAAATATGACATTTGATAAGGTATAATTTTTTGCTTTTGAAGTATGGAAATTTTATATTTTGTATTTTTATCATACTAACTTAATTCTTTTAGCATCTCAGTTTGCCCACGTGTTGTTGTTGATGTG
>CM076975.1:8296903-8338438 GCA_039105355.1 Benthosema pterotum | reverse complement strand
CACATGCTTGAACACAATTTAAACATGTTTCAGGCATGTATCAGGAATATATTGCTTTGCCTTAACAGGATTTGGCAGTTATGGAAGAAAACCCTCCCTTAGCTGTTTGATTCCATTTGTCCTGCCTCCCTCCATGTCATCATCTCATCAGTCATCACCAGCTACAGCAGACAGTGATGGGCATGGGGGAGGGATGATGATTAGAACAGACTAGTCTGAGTTCTGCTCTGAAGAGCAGAGCCAGAGGTGACAGCAGGGGCGGATCTAGGCATGGGCATGGGGGGGCAATGCCCCCCTAAATGCCCCACCAAACATGATGGCATGCAATAACAACCCCGATATTTCAAATTAAAGTGCTTATTTAAAATGATTTGAAAACACTACTGGCTACAGTTGTGTCACCACTAAACCAACAGCATTTCATAATTGAAAACAGAAAAACTCTCAGACCTTTAGCTTTATGCATGCTGCATGCCTTGTTGCAACTTCAACAACAAACTGATGTTATTATTGATGCTTATACTTGCCTAATAAAAGTCCTGTAACTGAAAATGGTTATGGGTGCGGCTTCACCGCCCATGGCGCAAAGCCCACCACCAAATGGGGAAATGTTACATCCGCCCCTGGCTGACAGCCTCTCTGTCACACTACAGCAACACGCAGCAAAAGCATGTCCAATGGGAAAGAACCTTACTCATGCTTAACCGCATGACAATTTTAATTTAATTTATATTAACGGTAAATGGTAATTGGTGCATTTTAAAGGGTGCATTTACAAGGCACGTTACATAGAATTGTGCATCACATTCACACATTGTGTCAAACCAACAACTTTGTGGTTACCTTCCGGTGGAGACTTTCCCCTGAGCCACATGCCGCCCTAATCAATAGTAGTAGTATTGTAAATAAATGTAGCAGCAGCAGCGGTACTTTTGCATGGCTGAGGGAACATGGGGTGCTGGGGGGGCTGGAGCACCTGCTCCCCTCAAACACAGCACCCCCTCAGACAGGAGCTACAAGCACCCCCTCCACCAGGCACAGCACCCCCAAAAAACAGGAGGAAAAAAAATAACATAAAATAAAAAAATATATTAATATCAATAATAATATGTCACTTTATTATAATGGAGACTAAAATTAAAAATGCATTTTTGGTGGGTCTTTGGTTTTAATATTCATCATTACCTCTGCTCGGCTGCTGACGCTGTTTCCGGCTATTTCCGGTTAACTTTCCTTTACGCACGTGTGCGCGCCGTTTGAATCCACCGGTCAGCTGGGACTAACAGTGAGTAGTTGTGTTGTCAGTCAGCATGGCTCAGAAGCGGAAATAAGTGAATTCTTTGGTGGGCCGCCAAGCCCAAAAAACAAAAGTTGTTCGTCCCAGCAGCAGCCAATGTACAGGGGACGAGTGCTAATACTTTGTTGAAAAGGATGATAATGTCGCAGAAGAAGCAGCACCAGTGCTGTTCAGGCAGGGGATGAGGGAATTCCTCGCCGTCAGCCCGGAGCGCAAGAGCACCTTTGGAGTATAACGTAGGCTAAAGCCTTTACTATTTAACTATATTATTTCTCACTAATATTTACGAATATGGGAAATATGCGAGAAATAATATAGTATTAACTAATTACTATGGCCGCCGTGCCAACTGAAACTGCTGTCTGCTGCTGAAATTTAACGTGGAGATAGGCCTATTATGTATTGTGTTCTCTTCGTAGATTCTGACGGGGAGGGCTGTCTGTGGACGATGATGATGATTGATGATGATGATGATGATGATGATGATGATGATGTGAAAACCACACGGGTCGTCCGAAGCCAAGCGCGCTGCGCTGTTAACTTGTTGCTGTTGGGACTTATAAAAATATACCTCCTACTGGACCTCAGCTCCTCTGTTTTGCCTATAATTTATATTTTTTGCGCCTTGCTAAATCTCGTGTGGACTTAAATAGGCATAGATGCCCGTTTATGATGGGTTTGGAACGTCAGTTGTTTTAGTTTGTGTGCTGTTGAGCGTTGAGTGTTGTGATTATATATCCTGCGTGAGGATTCTGTAGGTCTATTCATTCAGCCTATATGTTCAAAACAAGTGATTTATGTAGCCTAGGCCAGGCCTAAAAATATGCTATTTCACATTATAGGCATCTGTCTGTCAATTTGTTCATAACTTGTGTGTGGAGAGGGAAATTAAAGAGTACTTTAACACGCAAAAAATGCGCGTGCATGAAACGCGTGCACGCGCATTTTTGCGCACCCCGCTTCCATGCTCAGCCCCTGCTACTGTAAAATAGTTCCCGCGGCCATGTACTTTTGTGTCTGATTTGTCAAACAACACTATAATTAATTGACAACCAGCAATCATGATTAAAGGACAATTGCACCCCAGAAGGTGGAATTATCCCCAAAAAGAGGTTCAGTTGTTATTTTGTGTGTGAGAGAAAAAAAAAAAAAAAAAAAAAACTCCGTAAGTCTTACAATGGGGCTATACTGTATGTTGCTATATGTCAGGGGTTTCAACCTTTTTGATGCCAGGGCCCACCATTTATTCAGCATTTGAGCCACGGACCACCCATTGAGGATATTTTTAGACCCACAGACCTCAAAACTAGAAATTTATTTTGCTTCTGTCCATGACCATTAATCTTCTAGTTGTGCACATTTGGACTAATTCGTATGATGGATATTTTAACTCTTGAGAGCGTAAAAAATGAAACCAAATGGACCCGCCAGGGTCCATTGGTTTCTTTTTTATGTTCTCAAGAGTTACATTTGGTTAAACAAATTAGCTGGGACCACCTGGAACCCTCTCAAGGACCACTGGTGGTCCTCGGACCACCTGTTGAAAACCCCCAGCTATATGTTGTTCACCTATTCCCATCACTGCATATTCTAACTCCACCTTGTCAATGGTGTGTTGACACTCACAATTTTACTTTTGGTTTTAAGGATTTTAATTTCTTTTTCCACAAAAAAATAACAGTAACTGGACCACTTTTTTTTTGGAAATAAATCAACTACAATAAAGGTAAGAAAGCTTTCTGGGGTGGAATTCTCCTTTAAGCTATTGAGGTCAAATATTCCCCAAAAGGGGTCAGGTCTATGTTCCCTCAGCTCTGTTCCCTCAAGGGTATATTTGTTAACCTTTATTTCATAACTTAAGTAGACAAAATGATATATTGACATATTTCACAATTACGGTATGCAACGAGCTGCAACTTGTAGCCAGTTGCGACACCTGTTACAGGTCGGCACAGTTTATGGAATCTGTTACTAGTTTATTGCAAGGATGAAACAACAGCGTACCAGAGATATAAAATTCTGGTTTGCCACTGTACACCCCTCCAGGGGCGGATCTAGGCACGGGCATGGGGGGGGGGGGGGATGCCCACCTAAATGCCCAGACTGCCCCACCAAACACGATGGCATGCAAAACAACCCAAGATATTTTCAAATTAAAGTGCTTCTAGTTAAAATGATTTGAAACACTACTACTGGTACTACCTAAATACAGCTGTGTTCACCACTAAAACAACAGCATTTCATCATTGAAAACAGCAAACTCTCTGAGTCAGACCTTTAGCTTTATGCATGTTGCGTGTCTGTTGCAACTTCAACAACAACTGACGTTATTATTATTTATTATTATTCATTTCCCTAATAAAAGTCTGAAAACCGAAAATGGTATGGGTGCGGCTTCATCGCCCGTGTCGCTTCGCGCCACGGGCGATGAAGCCGCACCCATACCATTTTCTCCTGCCCCCCCCAATTGGCCAATGTGTACATCCTCCCCTGTGTAACAGATATAAAATTGCCACTGTACACCCAGACACCAAGATGCAATCAAACACTGTTTCCACGGCAATAATTGGGTAGACATGCCGAGGGCAGAAGGCGGTTTCAATTTCAATGTCCGGTCACGAACAACCCTAACCCGAACATCAGAGTTATCAACACGGAACATTTGGTGGATAAATGAGAAGGTTGGGTTGAGTCGATGCAGTCATTTTGGACCATGTCATGACCTTATTAAAGGAACACTACATGAAGATGCGTTGGGAAAACACAATGTAACTGATCCCCGCTATATATAGACAGTCATTAAAGTAATCAAATTAAAAAAAAAAAAAAAAAAACTTTTGGTCATTTTATGGTTTGCTCAGTCTCATATGAACATACCAGACAGTTTATAAGTTACTCCTTTCAGTATTTAGATATTTGATGTTCATTTTAGCGCATCCCCTCCTTCCTATACAAACCCATTATAACTTAAAACTCCATTTTAACCATGACAGAATATTTGAAAACAACCCATCTTTTTTCTGGTGACTGATATTGTCCTCCTAATACGTGAGAGGGCGTGGAATTTCATTTACTGTTTTCTTTTATTTTTTTAAATATTGTTTTGGAAAATGTAGCCACCTTCATATTTGTGCATACCCACCCAAATGAGTAAAACAATATTTTTAAAATAAATGAAAACAGTAAATGAAATCCACAGTCCTCTCACATATTAGGGGGAGAATATCTGTCACCAGAAAAAGATGGGTTGTTTTAAATAATCTGTCATGGTTAAAATGGAGTTTTAAGTTATTATGGGTTTGTATGGGAAGGAGCTGGAGGCGCTAAAATGAACATCAAATATCTAAATACTGAATGGAGTAACTTATAAACTGTCTGGTATATTCACATGAGGCTGAGTAGACCATGAAATGACCAAAGGTTTTTTTTGAAAGTGGAATATCCGTTTAATACCACTATTTTCTTCTACTCTGTCTGTGTCTCACAGGAGGGCTGTTCGGAAGCCTGTCTTCCATGTACATCATCATTTATTAGAGATTTTTTTTTTTTTTTTTTTTTTTTCATTTTTTTTTTTTTTGTTGGGGGGGGGGGGGGGGGGGGGGGATTTCCATTTTTGCGTTGCAACTTTTCAGGGAATATTGAAAGTGGAAGTGTTGTATTAGCTTGTATTCTCCCACTCGATGAATATCATTGGAAGACAGGTTTCTGAACTGGTCTGAAACTGGCAGTCATCATCCTCGTGCCAACAGATCCGCAGAAAACTGCTGACCTGCGACAGGTCAATTCAGACCAGGCTGCAACTGGTTGCAAAGTCAGCGTTTAAAGAGAGGAGACACGTCAGACACGCCTTATTATTCATTCATAACCCATAAAAGTCCTAAAGTCCATCAGGATACATTACTGCCCTGTGTTTAAACTCTCAGTTTGGCATACCAAATGGCATACCATTTTCAGTTACAGGACTCATATTAGCATCAATAATAACACACAGTTGTTGTTGAAGTTGCAGTTGGTTTAGTGGTGCCACAATTGTAGTTAGTTAGTAGCAGTAGTAGCGTTTCAAATCATTTTAAAGATAAGTGCTTTAATTTGAAATATCTTGGGTTGTTTTGCATGCAGCCATCATGTTTGGTGGGGCAGTTTGGCATTCAGGGGGGCATTGCCCCCCCATGTCCATGCCTAGATCCGCCCCTGGAGGGATCCAAAAACAGCAAGTGCACCACGTCCACACGTGGTCAACGAGGGGGACCATTTAGATAAATTGGGGTAGATAGCATAATGTTATTATGTTGCATGTTTGTGGTCAGGGTCCGTTATCTCAGAATCCGCCTATAGCTATTTGTAATTCTTGAGAGCATAAATGGATCTGAATGGGTTCTTGTGCAAAGCTGGCTTCACTAATCACTAATTATACACTACATTACGGTGCATATTGTTAATTTAATGATGCAAAAAAAGGTGATCAAACTACATAGCTCATAGTTCTTTCAGGCCATTCATAATGCCATTGATTTGTACGGTAGCAACTACGGTACATTATTGCTGAGTGAGGACAAATTGCACGTTCACATACAGTAAATGGCACAAAATCTAGTCAGCACATACAAAATAAGCAAATCCAAGCCATGCTTCAAAAGGTTGACTAGAGTTAGAGTTAGGGCATTTTATCAGATATTTGACCAATCTGGGAACTAAATCGCTACCAAGAAATGTCTTCACCAATGTGTTTCTAATGGTGTCTAATAACTAAAATGTACTTGCTCAAATGTCCCGACTAAGGACATTTATGATGAGTGGATGGAGTATGTCTGTTTTATGAGGAAAAAACAAATGCTTTGAATGGATTCGGCATGATGAAAACCCTGTAGTTAGACATATCACATGCTTCATAAAGCATGGTGACATTACTGTATGTTTTGCCTTCAAAGTCAGGGGACTTTGTGCTGTTTTTATGGGGTTTCTTATAGACACCATTACATCACATATTGGTGAAGACATTTCACCAATGGGAAACTTTTAATAACTATAACTATTAATATAAAGGGCTAGCTTATACCCCTTAAAGTGGAACAACGTGAAAAATGGTTTTGATAAGCTAATATTATTCTTGTAACCTTTTGAACCTTGTATTCCTTTGCTTTGCATTGTTGATGCTTTTGTCCTATTTTGGACAGGGCGAACTATGTTTTACCAGCGTTTAGAATGCCATAGGGCGTAGGCTTCCTCCTTTTCTGTTCTGGGTATAGCAAATCCCAAAGAAGATAATAAATCATCTCTGCATGCCGAATCAGATAGCGATCTTTACTTGGCTTTGCTAGCAGTGTTCCTCCTAAATTCATTTCACAATTGTGGGTGTTTCTTTGGAATAGTTATGCACTCTGTTTTTTCCCTCCTCTCTCAATTTCACAATCCGATTACTGTATCCAGTTAGCTGCTTCTGTTCTTAATATACGTGATTAATACGAACACATTCCTGTCTTATGTCAACAACTTAACAAGCCATTACTTTAGTAGTCCTGCTTGATACTGAACAGAAGTGTCTGACTGTAGGGAGAGAGAGAAGAGAGAGAGAGAGAGAGAGAGGGTGAGAGAGAGAGTGGGTGAGAGAGAGAACAGAGAGGAGCAAGAGGGAGAGCGAGAGAAACGAGTGGAGATGAAAGAGGAGAGAGAGAGAGAGAGAGAGACCGAGAGAGAGAGAGAGAGACGAGAGAGAGAGGAGAGAGAGCGAGAGAGGAGAAGCCGAGAGAGAGAGAGAGAGAGAGAGAGAGAGAGACTCTTGCGGGGGGTGTAGAAAACTCATTTCCAAGGGGGGTCTATAAATAAAAAATATGAACAATAACTCAGGGCTGAATGCTCTACATCTCCTGTCATACTTTAGCTTTGGATCATGACAAAGTCATGTGCCAATGCATCACCAAAACAATATCAATAGTCTTTTGTTTGCAGTGTAACGGACGTCATTACTATATTACCGTATGTTTCTAGGGGGGGGAAAAATAATTCAGCAGCAGTAACATTCGTGTTTTCTCTCACTGTCCCATGCCAGTGTAATGGCCCTGAGGATTTGTTAATTTTTCATATTTTCGAACCTCAATGATCATCTCACCGCTCACCTCGTTGTTATTCTCTATTCATTTACAATATGCATGATCTGTCTGGCCCCAAACTGAAACTTTTTTTCACCCCAGGGGCTAACTGGGGACAGGGAGGGTTAACTCCTTGGCTTTGGTTTAGGATCATAAAAAAAAGAAGGGGGGAAAAAAACACAATATTTAAATTAAGTCAAATCACTTACGGACTATAATCCTATAACATTATATTGCCTTATTGTTTCATGCCAGGTGTGAAAGGCAGCGAAGCAGGTGTAGAGAGGTTTTACACAGCAGGTTATCATATGAATTTCACAAGCTATATTGGTCATAAACAATGAGGAAGCCACAGGCCTATAAAATGTGCCCTCAGGCCACCATTGCCCCGTGGGACGGACTTTGGGACATACAGTATCCTGGTTACGAAGGCATAGTAATTCAGGGTCATCTCCAGGGTCAACCTTCTGGACAGCAGCACAACATACACAGGCATGATTTCTGTCTGTCAACACCATGCAAAACGCTCCAACTTAATAGAGATATATCACTTTCATTTTAATCATCTAGTTGTGTGAAGACGAGCGGCCCACCCAGGAGGTGGGTACTGGGCCAGCTAAAATTATCATGAAATGTGAATCGAGCAACTTAAAGGGGAGCTCCACCCATTTTCAAGATTTCTTTCTGAGAGCGTCAAAATGGAACCAAATGGACTCGTTAGGGTGGTGAAACCTGGTGAAAGACAACCTGATGATGTCATCAAGTTGGGTGATTTGGAAAACCCGCTAACAAGATGTGCACATGCACACACTCTTCAATGGACAATGCGGGGAAGGAAGCACATACACCAAGACCCACCCGACTTAATCCTGCTTACAGGAAGGCCCCTCTCATCCTGATTGGACGAAAGGCTTTTCTCCTAAAGTCCCAAACTGAAACTAGGGTTTTTATGACCCCAGGGGCTCACTGTGGACAGGGTAGGAACTCCTTATATGGTCACCACACTCTATAGTAGAGAAAAATAACAATATTTGAATGAAGTGAAATCACTTACTATACTGTACCTTTAATAATTTTTTCCAGACCTCCATATGTATATTAAAGGGGAACTCCACCCATTTTCAATATTTTACTATGTCATTGATGTACCTTCAAGGTGTTGGGTGGACATTATATAAAAAAGTTCCCCCATTCTGTGTTCTTTTTTTCTGAGAGCGTACAAATGGAACCAAATGAACCTGTCAGGGTTCATTTGGTTGCATTCGTACGCTCTCAGAAAAAAACTGTCCAGGTTCTACACACAAAAGCCTTGAGGAGACAACGACATGACAAAATGTTTGCCACAAAAGTTGACAACAGTTCCTATTTCACACATAATTTAAGTGACGAGTGAGGTTTCGCCACCAGATATCACACACTGCGACTATAACAATCTACAATTCATTACTGGCATCATGTGAAATGCACTGCTTGAGGGCGTTCGGTTACAGACACGCTGAGCCTACCGATTAATCTACCCTGGCCTTGAGACGTTTGGCTGTACAGAGATGCTGACAGGCCTAAAGACTCATTTATAGTAAAGATATATTCATCAAAGGCTGGTGCCACCGGCCACTTCATCATGCCACGTCATACTACACCAATTGACCTTTCTGTTCTAAGCCCCATCCTCTTCACAGTCTTTCCAGCCAGGCTCATCCATTCCCTGGAAATAATATTGACACTAAAGGCTCCATTTTCGTTTCATTTTTAAATTATTTAAATAAAACATTTTTCAGTAGTTCAAATTGCCAGTCTACAAGCTCACAACGTGTTAATACAGGGGTTTTCAACCTTTTTGACTCCAGGGACCACCATTTATTCAGCATTTGAGCCACGGACCACCATTTGATGACATTTCAGCCCAAAAACCGAAAACTAAAGCGTTCTTTTGGTTCTGTCCACAATTCCAGGCTGTATTTTGAAACAAAACAGTGTAGAGACTTGTTAATTAAATAGTGCTAATTCAGATGATGAATTTTTTAACTCTTGAGAGTGTGAAAGTGAAAACCAAATGGACCCGCAAGGGTCCATTTGGTTTCATTTTTTACACTCTCAAGAGTTACATATCTGGTTAACCAACTTTCCATCATTTAGCCTGGGGACCACCTGGAACCCTCTCAGGGACCACTGGTGGTCCCGGAACCACCTGTTGAAAACCCCTGTGTTAATAGATTGGCATGTTGAAATATTCTAAAAAATGTTTTTCAAAATAGTAAAAACGAAAAAAGGGATTTGGGATAAGGGGTTTAGCATGTAACGAAAATGGAGCCCTAAATACTGGTTCATTTGGGGAACCAGCCCTTCAAAATCTCTTGTCAACAAGACCAGTGGAAAAATGTGTGACATTTTCTTTAAACAATGTTTTATCATCAAAGTATGTATGGCGACATGCTTTGATCTCGCATCTCGAACTTCGCACCTGTACTGGAGCCATCAATGCTTTCAAGTTCCAATGCAGGTGGATGGGCGAGAGTGGTTCGTTTATGTAAGTTCCAAGCATGCGGTTTTCAGCCAACAGCTTTCTCTTTTCAGCCATAGCATTGGAGTCAACGGGAGTGTCGCTACTCTCTCCCATTACAGATACTCTAGTCTATCACATGTGATCCTTTGCTGTGATTGGACCCAAGCAGTTTAAGGAGGGGCTTAGCTAAAGGGCTACCGCATTTTTTTCCTTCACGTAATCACATTTGGCACGGTGAACACTGCATTAAAAACATCATTTGTATAGCACCTTTCATGGCATAACTTACAGCTCAAAGAGCTTTACAGAGCAACAGAGGACAAAAGGCATTACAAAAACAGCAGTAATGCAATACAGCATTACAGGACATGAATAACAACTAGGAGTTTAAAAGCAAGAGTAGGTCTTTAGTGTGCTTTTAAAGTGTCAGCAGAGCTGCCTGTCAAAGCCGCAGTGGGAGTTTGTTCCAAATCCGCACTTTCATAGAAGCTGTGTCACCGTGTCATTTTTTGAGCCCGGTGGCACACCAGAAAAAATTGGTCATTCAAAATATGTCCCTCATTGACTTTGTATTATTGTATATTAAAACAGCTCTCAAGGTCACTATTTTAGCATAAACAAACAAGTTGAACTAGACAACACAGAGCATCACCACAATTCATGTAGTTTTGTTTGTTACATAAAAAATGATCTTTCGGTTGATTTTACCATTTATTAAAAAGAAAACCTGAATCTGGATCCAGAACTTCAACAAGCGAAATCAGCAGGAAGCTAACATTTTTATGAAAAAATAAAACTACATGGTGGTTGTACAGTATATGGACTTTGAATGGACTTTGTGTTTGTTTACGTACTACAAAAGAGTGCATTTGACAGCTGTTTTAGTGTACAATGTAAGTCAACGAGGATCATATTTTGAACAACAAAAGTGCCGCCCTTTAAAGGCACTTCCTTAAAGGCACAGTACACATTTTACCTTCGAGACAGCACAAACAGCGCAGTAAATGACATCACAGTTTCGTGCCGTGAAGTGTGTCTGAAAAGAGGGTCAGCGTGCAGGAGACCAACAGCCTCGGGGATAAGCTGGAGGTATTGCACTTTAGAGACCGAAAGTCTATTGCCTGAGGGGCAGAGGTGCGAAAAGAGAGCTGTCAGGGTGGTGGCACTCACCTTCTGCATCCAGCGCTTGATGTCGAGTGGAGTAGATGGAAGGGACAGGCAGGAGGTTGAGGCCGATGGTTTTGGATTTTGGGAGAGCTCTTTCCAAGCCGTTTCCTATCCGAGGTGGTTGCGTTTCCATACACCGCACACTGTGACATAGAAAGACAAGGACGTCACTCCACAGCAGCTCTTTTTACAAGTCTTTGCGTTTGTGTGTGCAGAAGTTACTCTTTGTCTTTGCTGTGTTGCCATTTTCACAGCAGAAAACAAGTGGCCATTGAAGACCAGAAGGAAGAAAATAGGAGAGACAAACCGTTGCAACTGTTGTTGCAGGCGCTACAAATCAGTTGTCAACGCTGAAAACGGTCGACTGTTTTACTACCGGGGCTATGAGACGGTAGTAAAACGGTCGACCGTTGGGCCAACACCGCGACCGTTCTGTACCAGTCGCTACTAAACCTAACCCTAACCGCTAACCCTACACATAACCTCAGTAAAACCTATGCCTAAACCTAACCTTACCCCAGACCGCTGTGCCAACAGTCACGACCGTTGGCCAATAGCGGACTATGTGTTCTATATGCGCACATTCGGTTTCTGAATGCCACTGTGTTCCTGACCTACAGGTGGGTGTTCATCTATGAGAAAGGCTACCAGTCCACGGACACAGCCATCAGCTCCGTCTTCACCAAGATGAAAGGCGTGGGCTACACCAGCGAGAAGGGGAGCGAGAGGGAGAGAGTCTGGGACGTGGCGGACTACGTCTTCCCCGCACAGGTCAGTAGGGCGGCTGTTCATCTGAGGGAGAGAAAGATTACACATGAGTGGGATAGGCGGTGCTGAACTACGGGGTTAGCAACGTATTACTTGGCTTGCTCTTAACACACTTGTTGCCAGACCCGTGCAGACACGGGTTGTGATTCCTTACGCACTGTTAATCCGCAAATCATTACTCAGAATCTCTAGAGTCACATGCTCACGACAGACCTATCCCATAATTCATATTCCATCCTAATTGTCTATAACTGGCTTTCAAAGTTTGCAAGATTGGCTTGTGTAGAACAAAAGGAGTCAAATCATGAATGCAGCATGCAATTGGCCTGTTATAGCACCACCAGCAGGTGGATTTTTGCAACACAACTTTTGGAAACAAAAATGCCTCAAATCATCCAATTGCCCTCAATTACATAAGAAATAAGCACCCCTTTGGACTATAGCATCACCAGGAGGCCACAACCTGACCTAGTGAAGACTGGTACCAGCCCAGGGCACTTTTTCTAGTTTTTTAATAATGCTATCTTCTTTGTTTATACCATTTTATCACCTCTTGCAAGAAAATAGTTGAGTCTGGATCAGGGTCTGGATCTGGTCATCCTACTTACAGGTTGGTGGTTGCTTGGAGGAGGACACGGACTATAAGGTCAAAAACAGGAAGAAAACTGTCAGACTGAATGAGCATCACAAAGCCTCAACTTTAGCTTTCAGGCAAGGTCAAGATACTTTTGGTGCCTGGAGCCTTCACCGAAGACAGTCACCAAATGCATTTTTTATGATATTTTTCCTGAAGTGTGGTCACGATAGCCTAAAAGCCGATTACTATATTGTTGCTGACTGGAGTGCACGGAATCGGTAAAGTCTCCACAGATGTAGAACTGCTGGAGGTATAAAGAAGAATTAAAGGGGAATTCCACCCATTTTACAAATATGAACCAAATGAACCCTAATGGGTCCATTTGGTTCCATTTGTACATTTCCAGACCATTTGTACTTTTTGTAAAAGAAAAATTATTAAAGGTAATAGAGGCAAATTTACAAATTTTGTTTGTAAACAGATTTGTTTAACAACAGAATCTAACTCCACCTCACCTCCACTCTATTGGCTCATTAGAGACCGCTGTGCCGTGATTGGCTAAAACGCTGCCTCACACCCACACAACACCCACACAACCCCCCTCACCATAAATTAGCACCGCTTTTCCTGAGCCAGACAAATGTGTTTGTCTGGCTCAAGTATCTGTCTGCAGGGAAACAGCTGCAGCATCAAAGTAGAAGCAAAATAGAGGAGGAAAAGGCCAAAAAAATATAGCTATATACCTTTAACATGGTGAAACACAACTTGATGATGTCATCAAGTTGTGTTTCACTATGTCAATGATTTTTTCAGACCTCCATGTCTAGGAAACAGAGAATGGGGGATACCCTTTTATGATGTCCACACAACATCTCTAAGGTATATCAATGACATAGTAAAATGTTGAAAATGGGTGGAACTAAGAGGCTTCCTTCTTCCCCCACAAATTGTTTTATCGCATGCATCCTGCCTGTACACAGTGCAAACATGACAGGCAAACATAGTCCTTTGTTTGCTTAAAGAAAGTCTTGTTGTTGACTGACACAAAGATTATTGCTGTGTTTTCTTTGAAGTGTTTAGGGTGAGTGCACCTGTGTTCACACAGAACCGGCTGGACAGATGGGCAGGTCCACTGACAAACAACATTAAAACCACTTGTATGGGTTAGGGTTAGAGATCGCAAAAAACTTTGATCTAATTCACACAGCACTTTAATTACAATATGCAGTGATCTCTCATGTTAGACTTTCACATGCATTGTTGTCTGGCAATGACTGATAAAGGCTTTTGCATTGTGTCTGGTGACACAATGCAATTTCCCTAGTCCTGCCGCGCATTCAAAATAAAATAAAATAAAATCAGTGTCTCACCACCCAAGATTTCAGACTTTTCTGATGAATTTAGCGGATTGTTCTCCACACAGTAAATACTCAACTCTGAGAGTGTACAGTATACAATCAGATTCAGGGCTGGACTGGGACAGAAATTTGGCCCGGACATTTTCGTGTGAATTTGGCCACCTCAACCAGTGTACACAAAGAAGAAATTCTGTCAGCATGCACAAACAAACAAACCCTAAAAACACAACTTTTACACAACAACGTAAATGATACAAACCAACAGACATCTACACAACCCTTGCTCTCACTACAATGATGCCGGAAAAATGGCCACTCCGACTGTGTTCACTGTTCAGACGGACCTTCAAACAGTTTTTAAAAATGACCAGGGTTGTCCCTTTAACAGTCCCACATGAATAAGGCTTTTGTCAGAACAGTTTCCCTTGAACACCATCAGCCCTCACCCTTGTCACTAGTACTCAATGGTTACAAGTGGGATAATGCGTTGTGATGACGTTCGCACGACGGCTTTAAAAGGATCCCCAGCTAATAAGACAAACATGCCTTAAAACACTATAGGCCTACTTGCCCTCTGTATCTATCCAGCAAGCTCTATGGTATATACATGGAATGCATATGCTAACAAAAACACATAGATCTCGACCTCTCATGGGCATATGACATCATCAATATGGGACAGGAGCAGTTCCTATTGAGTGAAAGATTCTCTATTTATGAAATAAATAGAGGCATATAGTGTTTTAAGGCATATTCATCTTATTAGCCAGGGATCCTTTCCTTTGAACACAACATAACAATAACAGAAAATGTTCAAAGGTAATAGGGTAAGATTTAGGACATACTGTATATGTCAAACTCAAGGGCCGGCCGGGGGCCAAATCAGCCTCTGTGAATGAATTATCTGTGGCTGTTGAAGAACTGTCCCTCTGGATAATGTGCACACATGATAAGAAATGAATGCAACTCCTTGTTTTACTTTCTCATGTTACTAAGAAGGCAGTGCTTGGTGAGGATCACTGTTAAGTATCTATTGGTCAGCGTTGGGATCCGTATGAAGAAGAAAGAACAATAGCAGTGGAACAAAGAATAGAATCCGGGGACAGCCGAACTAATTAATAGACAATATGAAGTTAAGAAGTAGAACTAATTAATGGTAACTGAAAAAGCGACTTTGAGCCAACAAGCAGTACCAACACGAAGGAGGCCTTAAGATGTGGAAGGGGGTGACGTGGGAACTGACCCGCTTGGAGGGAGCCATTGATGTACTTATCCATGGCGATCCTCTCTGGTTGAGAGAGGTTGTAGAGTCTCGCAGAAGGCATAGGGAAGTCCGCGTAAGAACGGTGGGGTGGGATGTGGGAGGGAGAGAGTGCGGTCCTTGCTATAGGCAGAGGCGAGGTTGTGATACTCTTCAGGGACGGAAGACAAGTCAATGGGCTCAGGGGTGGATTGCATTGTCATTTTTTAACGCTAGCAGTTTCATCTTCACATTAATCTTGTTGTTAAAGGACATTGGCTGGTATTCTCGAACACTATGGTGTAGCCAGGTATAGTGTAAGTCTTCTCATTGGCTGCATGGCAGACAAATCAAGCTAGGGGCCTTGTGTGTAGGCCAACAAACTGTACCACCAGACCTAGGCCTGGGCTTACCAACGATTACCCATAATAAATAAAACCAGCCATCAAGAGCTTCAACTCGTGATGACAAAGTAGAGGAGTACAGTAACATTTTTTTTAATTGGAGAGGTACAGGTGATTCTGGACTCTTTGAATTGCAGGTTTTAATTATTATGGGTAATTATTTGGTAAGCCCAGGCCCAGGTGTGGTTGTACAGGCTTTTGGACTACACACAAGGCCCCAATGAGCAGAGTTACACTATACCTGGCTGCACCATAGCGTTTCAGAATACCAGCCATTGTTTTTTGAGGTAAAAGTACTTCTAGGAATTCGTTTTTTTGCCGTTTGCCTGCAGGGCGTCCTTGTAAACCGGTGCCTGTTCTGTTCGTTGAAACATGTAGTCCGACGTATTTGCATGCGTTTGACATCGCTGCTTTAGGGGGTTAGCTTGAGGGGTATAGCATTAGTGTCTCTACTCAGCATCGAACTAGGTCGCCGGCGTGTTGCGCAAGAGCGCGCGTGTGAGAGAGAGAGACGAATGTTGACACAATACTGTATACCGTAGTACAAACATCAGCTGTTTCTTTGTGCGGAGGGAAAAAAAAAGAAGGACACACAGGCAGACAGACATTCAAAGTCACTGAAGTTACTCACCGTGACAGAGGGCCAGGCAGGAAAGCTCTTCTGCAACAACGCCTCTGTCACATAACGGAACCCTTAGGGTCAACACGACCCGGAGGGGAATCTGCTGCTGGTGTTGCCACGTCTCCATGGTGACCTGTTTTCACAAAATGTTGTTACTTGCATCATAGAAACAAACGCCTTCAAAAACTGACCTTTGTCGGCAGGGTCAAACTGACCTCTTAAAGGTAGGGGAAGTGATTTCACTTTGTCAGATATCACCCAAAAAATATTTTTTTTCTGTTAAAATGCTCTATTATAAGGTGTGGAAACCACATATGGAGTTTCCCCCTCCGCCACGTTTAGCAGAGGAGCTAATAAAAGTTACCCAGGTCACCACCAATTCTCCTCCAATCAGGAGAGAGCACAAGTTCACATAGTATAGCTACTGTTGGGCGCCCCTAGTGCACCAGGCTGGTACTACACCATGAATTTCAAATCACTTCCCCTACCTTTAACCCTAGAACTAAGGAGAGAATATACAGTATGTACAAACAGTATGTGCCAATATATGCATCATATACTGTATGTTGCCTATATGCAATAATCATGTGCATATGTGTATATATAGCCTACATGCGTATATATACCGTATATGTCTTATATAACCACATATATGCCACAGTCAGGTTCATAAATGTAGGGGCCAATTTCATACATGTGTCATACTGTATATAATATTATTACTTTTCTCTGTAACGTAGGAGATTGCGTCCTACAAAACAATAATAATATTAGAGTTACTTCTACTAACACTACTAGTTACTTTCGTCCTCCTGCTGCTTTCAACAGTATTGCGTTGGAGAAAGGAGATGAAAAAAAAAGACATCTAAAGTCAGAGTTGCGACATTGAAACATAAAAGAAAGATTTTGTGTGTGTCCTCCTTATGTTAGGATTATAAAGATTTGTGAGATTCGTGAATCTTATTCTAACTAAAAATATTGCGTTCAGACATTTTGACATTTGATGCGATGCAAGCAAAGCCGTAAGTAATGTAATATTACTAGTCTTCAAAAGTAATATAATTGCCCAACACTGTTCTGAGATAATAGATATGCAAAGGTTTGCCCAACATTTTCATGATTTTTTTTAAATAGCAGATTTACAAGCTTGTAGCAAGATTGTAAATCTGCTATTGTTCAACAGCTAAAGGAGAGAACATGACGTCTAAATGACAGTGACCAGTCACCTCCAACATCCTGACTAGATGGATAGCAGAGATGAGAGGCCTCTTACGGAGGGTCAGAGGTTTCTAAAAAAACATCAACACCCGCATGAGACGTTTGCATCACTGAGTATAAACAACCACCAGAATAGGGACAGGGCTGGGGGTTTGCCACTTACTATGTAGTACCGGAGGGAAAGGGTTCACGTCAGGGTGGATCTAGGCATGGACATGAGGGGGCAATGCCCCCCTAAATGCCCAGTCTGCCCCACCAAACATGATGGCATGCAAAACAACACACAACATTTCAAATTCAACTGCTTATATTTAAAATGATTTGAAACACTACTACTGCTACGAACTGACTACAGCTGTGTCACCACTAAACCAACAGCATCTCATCATTGAAAACAGAAAACTCTCTGTGTCAGACCTTTAGCTTTATGCATGCTGTGTGCCTGTTGCAACTTCAACAACAAATTAGTATTATTGATGCTTATACTTGCCCAATAAAAGTCCTGTAAATGAAAATAGTATGCCCCCCCCCCCCCCAATTGGGAAATGTTACATCCGCCCCTGGTTCACATCCTGTCTTTTGAGGAAAACATTTTGGTTTACATACACGAGGATGCCTGACAAAGTAGTAGCAGCTAATTTGTACCAAATGAAGCAGTACAAAAAAAAAGCAAAGGCCCACTCACTTTGTTCCCATGCTACTACCATAAACCAGTCTAGACTCCTCTGGAAGTGTCTGGCTGGTGGTAATCATCATTATATTCCTTATTAGGATAAACTATTTCGAAGAGGAATTCACACATTTGAATGTAGTGCATGGCGACGTCATGGCTTCACCAAATTCCAATGGTAAAGAGGGTGAACTGGGCAAGTTATTGGTTTACCCTTGTGCTGTTTTCATTTTTCAATTGCATTCCGATTACGACATAAGACACATGAGTCAACACGGCCCTCCTCAAGACTAAATCTGGCCGTGGAAAATAATATGCCGTGCCAGAGACCGCCGTACAAAGATTTGTGTTAAAAGGTTGCAAAGAGATTCCCTTTGATCATCGCACTGTGATGTGTTGCGAGTTTGCTGATAATCTATTATTAAAGATCAAATCAAATAAATGGATTTATAGCTGTATTTTTGCGTTTTCCCCCTCTATGTTGCTTCTACTTTGATGCTACACGTGTGTCCCTGCAGACAATCCAGGACTTGTCAACAATTCATGAACACAAAACCTTTGTTGGGTACAGGAAAGGCGGTGCTAATGTGTGTGAGTGGGGGGGGGGGGGGGGGGGGCATTGGTTTAGCCAATCACAGCACAGCAGTCTCCAGCAGTTTCATAATGAGCCAATAGAGAGGAGGTGAGGTGGAGTTAGACAAATCTGTTTACAAACTGTGTTTGTACACACTAAAGTTGCCTCCATTACTTTTAAATGCATAATGTACTGTACATGAGTCAAAAATTTAAAAGGAAATGGTTAGGAATTAGGAGAGATTTTCTGATATTTTGAGAAGCACTGTTAATACTAGGAGACTTTCATAGAAGTCGTAACGTAAACACCTAATTCTCACATCCTGCTCTACTTCCAAAAATGGCAGGGAGATGCCTCCTTCGTGGTTATGACGAACTACATCATCACCGAAGGCCAGAAGATGGGAAAATGTCCAGAGGTACTGTACATTCTCCATGTACTTTAAATGCACTCCACCGTCTTTCACTAGCATGTTCATTGGGGACACAATTTCCATATAAAGGAAAACACCATAGAGTGTGGGCGTCTTTATCTTCTTGAATCTGTTTCCATGACTCGGCATTTGGCTCCGGTTCTGTCGTCCGTATTGATGATAATCACTTATACAGGCTGTTTGCACCAGGAGGATTCTTTTGATGCAAATCTAACGTTTGTGTTTCATAATGTCAATGTCTTGACTCCGCTGGTTTCCGAAGCATGTGCACGTTTACACTCCTTGTTAGTCAGGGAAGATTGTCAGAATAGTGTCAAATCCAGGAATACATTTCTTATAAGCACATTTCTTCACCAATGTGTTTGTAACAACATATCCCACATTGGTTTCCATTCAACTACAGTAGGGAATTGTTGACAGCTGCTGAAGGTTGGGTTAGGCTACATTAACAAGCCAATATAAAGGCAAAATATTCAAAATGTCATTGTGCTTTAAGAAAGCCTACAGGTAGCATGTGACATTTCAAACGAATGCTTGGGGATGGGTTAAAAACCTGGAAGACCCGATAGTTTGACATCATATGCTACATAATGTATAATTAAGCAATAATACTCAAGAGGTTGGTGTGGTTTTACATGATTCTTGGCACTTCGGTGATGTCAACATCGCCGAAATGCCAAGAATCATGTTCGAGTACGCCCTCGAGTGTAATATTGCAATTATGCAACAGTTACAGTTAAAGCTAAAGAGAATTGCTCAAAATGACATAATTCAGTACGACCACAAATGTCTCAAACAGCCTATAACCGTGGAGTCTGCTGCGCTGCTCGGGGAGAAAAACACCAGCTGAAATCTCTGTATTGATTAGGTGTTACTATGTGCTGGTTGAAGCAACTGCATGTGACATGTTTCAACCAATCAAATTAGATTGCTCCAAAAAGCTGTATAATGACACAGAAACATTTGGCCTCATAGGTTGTTATAGGCCAGTCATTTTATGAAAAATGACCGGCCTATAAAAATATTTTTTACCAATGGATTCTGGTAGTATTGGCCAAGTTATATAACATACTAAAGTCTACCAAAATCTACCCTCTAGAAAGCCGTCATTTTCGAGGCCACGACCCAGACAGAGATTAAATGGCCATATCCCAAATGAGAAAACATTTCCAAAGTACTTTTAGATATGCTACAAATTTTGGAAAATATATGTTCGGGAAAGGTGTGTTTTCAAGATTACAGGCTCATAATGCCTAATAGGTGTTATGAGCCTATAAGAGATTATTCACTTGATTATTGTACCTGTACACATACATACAGAATATTTAGGAAAAATAAACCCTTTGAAAAAGGTTAATAATGAAGATTCCGTTCAAGATGCAGCCGGTGCAGCGAGATGGAAGAGATAAAGAAATGATACACATGGTTTTTCGGTAGTAATGGTCCTGCTAGACAACATACTCAAAAGTCGAAAACACAAAACACATTGGTGAAGGAGTTTTCGTGGTAAGAAATGTATTCCCAGATTTATTTTTTATTAATCTCCTCTTGACTATGTGTCTTTGCAGCTCCCGGGCAAGCATGGCTGCCGCTCAGACGCTGACTGTGATGAGGGGACATACAAACGTACGGGGCATGGTAAATCCTGACGGCGTGACAGTGTGTCCTCAGCACCGCCCCACCGCTCACTGACTAACCGTCTTACTGTCCTCTTTTAGACAAAATAATAATAATAATAATAATAATAACAACGTCTCTCTTATGCCTAACCTCACCAACTCCAACACCAAGCTTCTCTCATAAACAAAGCTCTAAGTTCCAGAAGCCGAGGCTTGTGGGAAATTTGCTGTATGGTCTTCATTTTTTATTGGTCTATAAACGTTCATGAATCCACGTGCTGACCGGCTGTCAGTATTGAGCAATTGTTTTATATTGGGTTTCTTGTGACGCCACTACCTACTGTTAACATTCAACATAGGGCAAATATATGAAACTTTCATTATGCTTTAAAGTGTGTTGACACGCAGCTTTTCACTTTTGGTGCAGACCCTGCGCCATGCTTCCCCCCTCGCCTCTTGAGACAGCTGAATCAAAAGTGAAAGTTAAAGGGTGACTGTCAAGTTTGTCAACACACTATTGACCTGGTGGAGAGATGCTAAATAGTAAAAAGAAATGCATTTTGGAGCATTCGGAGCACCCTAAGCTTACGGTGGGGTGTAAGTGTAAAACTGCCAGTCAGGATTCTTTTCACTGCAAATAAAAGTAGGAAAGACTTCTGGGGTGGAATTCTTCTTTAAGAAGCATGCAGCATGTCATGATCTTCATGATTCTGAACCTAACCTATTCCAGGCATTAGTTTTGAAGGAAAAAACACTTCTTGGGATGAAAACGGTTGGACAACATTTCTGCAAATGGTTTCACATTTTGTATTTTTATAGCAAAATTCTATAAAAAGTCATATTTTAATTACTTATTTTTAATTACTAGTGTATTATTTACAACGCAATCTTACATAATAATCACGCAACATTCTGCATATACCTTGTAGTTTAGGTTGTTAATAATTGCCTGGTGTTGTTCCACAGTCTCTCTGTCACTTTGTTTACAAACTAAAATACACGTGGGTCTCATGAGACAGAAACTGATAAGATTTGAGGTTCAAAATAAATTGTCCAAAATAACTATTTCACTGCACCTTTAATGTTACTCACAAGAAACCCCTATAAAACAAATTGCTCAAGGCCGGTCAGCAAGTGGGTTCATTAATACAGTACATGCCAATAAAAAAGGACTATATATCAAATTCCCGACTTGAAACAAAAGAAGCCTCTCGGCTGACGGACTACTTTGCCACCTTTTATTGCTTCTGTCACCAATTGAGCATAATCTACTGGTTATTATTCATTTTTTTGTTTTTTTTTGGGAGGAGTGATTTTGGTTGTGTAACCGGACGGAGAAAATAAACTCAAAACATTAAGTGTTTCGCAGTTCACTTGTTAAATTAATGGCAGGTCTATTGTCGTCTCCCTTTGTGTCCGCGATAAAGTGAATGACACCACCGTTGTGTGTTTTTGGTACCTACTGTTGACAGAGCGGGTTGTGTTTTTGTGTGCGTAACCATAGCTGACATCATTCATGCACACAGCAGAAGCAACAAGCAACACTAATAGTCCCGCATCTTCCGTAGCTTTGCCTGTGGCCCTGACTAATCGCAAAGATAAACATTTACGCTATTCGTGCATTCCTCTGCTGTAGCTAAAATAAAGGATTAGGATCAACAGCCTTGGTTCTTAGTAATCGGTAAGTTTGTTGTCTTAGCGACCAAACCACAGGCAAATTTGAGTAGGGCTTAACCCACTGGATAAGTTCAAGCCTGGTCAATTAAGCGCGACCAGGTAGACACCCATGTATGCATATTGACAGGTGTACGCAGAAGGCAATCAAACAAGTAAAGAGAGTCTTGAACACACAAATGACTACCACGGATATATTTTGTTTTTATAGGACTGTTATTGCATCCCTTTCAAGTCGTGTACCGTACCAGTACTTCCCTGCTGTCTTCCCGGCAAATTTCCAACACGTCTCAGCCATAAAACATCGGCTTCAATCAGACTGACGCTTTGGGATGCGTCTGCTGTGGTGTCACTCACAGCAGTCGTGTTTACCTTGAGGCGCCGGCCGTTGCATCCTCGACGGACGCGGTCACAGTCACTCATAACCGCTACGACCCGATGTTGAAGCGGAGGCACCGCGCCTAAAGCTACACACGCTACTAGTCGTAGACCCCTAGTTAAAAGGTCAAACAAAGAATTGAGAGCAAAAATAGATAAAAAAAAAAAACGCTGTCGCGGATCTCCATCTATGACGTTTCGCGCTCGTTCGAGGCACAATGGGAGACGACGGCGATAACGGAAATGCTAATCGCA
Source organism: Benthosema pterotum (assembly GCA_039105355.1). Lineage (NCBI taxonomy): Eukaryota > Metazoa > Chordata > Actinopteri > Myctophiformes > Myctophidae > Benthosema > Benthosema pterotum. The sequence goes on along the minus strand of CM076975.1, from coordinate 8,315,595 downwards.
ACGGAAGGGGGGAAGAAATTACACTTTGAAATCAAGTGATAAAAAAACGGGAGTGCTGCTTCTGCACTTTGCTTCCAGCAGCAGCTCGCTGCAGCGCTGAACCAATTTCCTTCCCCCGCGTCGGCTCGCTAATTTCAGATAAGACCGCCGAAAAAAAGAGAGAGTACCACGTTTGATAAGGCTTTTGCTGTATAAAAGACAACTTTCTCTCTGTCCTCCCCCCTCCCTCCTCCCCTCCCCCGCCGCCGGGTGCTAGGCACATGTGTTATTGCTGTTAAACTCGTGTTCGTGCTTTCGTCTTGTTTTCTAAAGAAAAAGATTGCCGCTCAATCCCTTCTTTCCTGCTCTCTCTCCTGTGATCCCTCTGAAGGGCAAATGACCGGAGCCTGTGTGAACGAAACGCAGACCTGCGAGGTGATCGCCTGGTGCCCCGTGGAAGACGACCACACCATACCAGAGTATGTGCAAGTGCATATGTAGATGTACAATACATTTTGTGATACGGTAACTGTACAGTATATTGTATGTATTATATCAGTGGTTTTCATACCAGGGCCCACTATTTTTGTCCAGCATTTTAGCCACGGACGACCATTTGATGTTGAGTTCAGTCTCTCTGACCCCAAAACTAAGAATTTTCAAGTTTTTTGGTCCACAATTTAGGAGATATTTGGCAAAATGTTGGTCAAAACACCAATTCTTCTACTATTTCTAAATGTTCTTGAAAATGTAATTTAAAGTAATTCAAATGTTTAAATATAATTTAACTCTTGAGAGCGTAAAATGATACCAAATGGACCCGTAAGGGTCATTTTACGATCTCAAGAGTTATAGATCTATAAGGGTCCATTAGGTTACCAACTGTCTATCATTTTGCCAGGGACCACCTGGAATCCTCTTAGGGACCACTGGTTGAAAACCATTATATGGTTTTATGTGTGTGATTTTACGGAGCTGTCTTTGTTCTTTCATTCTTCTCCAGTCCTCCTCGGTTGGTGTCTGCGGAAAACTACACGCTGTTCATCAAAAATTCCATCACTTTCCCGTTATTTCAAGTCACAAGGTAACAAGAGTCTTTTGTACCATGTCAAAACTTCCCTCTCTGCTGAGGTTAAAGGTATTATAGGACAACTTTAGTGTGTACAAACTCTGTGTTTGTAAACAGATTTGAATCTAACTCCACCTCACCTCCACTCTTATTGGCTCATTATGAAACTGCTGGAGACTGCTGCGCCATTGGCTAAAACTCCACCTGATCCCCCACGCCTTGCCTTGTGCCCGATGCAAACGATTTGTTGACAACAATAAAGTTCTGGACCGTCTGCAGGGAGTGTCTGTCTGCAGGGAAACAGCAGCAGCATTAAAGTAGAAATGATAGACTGACTAGTTTAGGTCAGGGCAAACCTGTAATCTCCACTGTTACAGAATAATGTCTTTTGAGCTAAAAATCAACTATTTTTTTACTACTGCACTATTGAAGTTTGTCTCATCTGAAAAGATGCAGAGACCTTGAGCAGTACGGCTCTAGCAGTGGTTCTCAATCAATTCAAGGACCCTCAGTCTGACATGGCTATTAGACTACAGACCCCCCATTCAATGGCACTTCTATCTCTGGATAATATAAAAAAATGTACATTTAACAAATGGAACCAAACACCCAGACGCCGCTGTGGGAACCACTGACATAATACAACAGGACGGTGCTACTGAAATATTTGCAGTTGACTTATTGTCTACTTAAAAGATAAAATAACACTAGGACACCAGAACATGAGTGGAGCCAGTCACGCAATCCCTATATTCCCCCCTAGTTAATGTTTCCCAGGACAAAATTCCAAGACATACAGTATGTGGCGAAACGCGACACTAATCTAAATAAAAACGCCGTTCTGGATAAGACCATATATGCCCACAGCAAAGCCTTTGACCACTTAAAGCCAAATATATGGTGACTAGCGAAGACAGTAGCTCTATATGCTCATAATCATGAGGCACCACATGCCACGTTGAAAGAGTTTCACCGTATAATATGTGATATACGGTACATGTGATAGGATGTAATAAGAGGTGCTTAGCATGGGCTGTAGGCAATAAAAGCACTGTACTAAATCACAGAGTTTAATGCAATATAGCAGTGTGTTTTTAACCTTTTCATATCAAGGCCCGTTCTTTTTTTTAAAGGTAATAGTGGCAACTTTTAGCCAAAAATCCAAACAGAGATATAGCTATATTTTTTTTTGCCTTTTCCCGTCTATGTTTCTTCTACTTTGATGCTGCAGCTGTTTCCCTTCAGACAGACACTTGCTTTGTCCTGCAGATGGTCCAGAACTTTGTTGTTGTCAGCAAATCATGAAAACAAAACGTTTGTCGGGGTCAGGAAAGGTGCTGCTAATTTGTGAGGGGAAGGGGGGTTGTGTGGGGTGAGGCAGCGTTTTAGCCAATCACAGCACAGCAGTCTCCAGCAGATTCATAATGGGCCAATAGAGTGGAGGTGAGGTGGAGTTAGATTCTGTTTTTAAACAAATTTGTTTACAGTGTTTGTACACACTAAAGTTGCCTCTATTCCCTTTAATATAACTTCTTGTTGTGTGGAAGTAATAATAAAAAAGTCTGCTTCATTCACTAAAAATGGAGGTCTGAAAAAAAAAAACACTAGTACCACGGTGAATCACATCTACATGATTCATCAAGATGTTTCACCATGTTAGTGAACAGTGTTTTTGCTTTCTTAGTTATTTCCACACATCTCTGAGGTATGTTAATGACATTGTGAAATGTTGAAAAATGGTTGGAAATTCCCCTTTAATGGAGACCATATTTAACAATTATTTAATTGGACCACGTTTAACAAACCATTCTGTACTGTACTTGTGGTGTTCATGGCTCATAGTGTGCAACTCTGTGGTGCGCTATGAGCCGTGAACGCCAGCTATTTTTGGGGAGAATGTGAGAATGCAGCACAAATCTTTCAGTATGTTCTTTCAGAGGGAATGTTTTGGCGAATCTACAATGTGAGGACGAAATGTTAATAATGATTTAATTTAAACCATCAAAGTCTCATTTTTACACTGGCAAAGGTTAAAGAACTGATAAGGGAACAGCATTAGGCATCATCGACAAGGATAAAGACCATGACTTATTGTCATCATTTCAGGAGTAACCTGGTGGAAAATATTGACGGCAAGTACATTAGCAAATGCCTCTACCATCCAGATAAGGATCCACTGTGTCCCATCTTCAAACTGGGAGACATCGTCAAGTATTCAGGCTTTAATTTCGCCACCATAGCCAAAGTGGTAAGTGTTGCTGCATGTAAGCACATCCGGATGGGCGTGTGTACATGAGTGAGTGCGAGTGACGCGTCACGCAAGGAAGTGAGCGTCATTGTATGAATCATACATATACCACCTGGAACATTTTTATTTTGTTTGACATGCAGTCCATTGAGCAAATCGATTACGAAAGATTGACGATGATCAAATTCAGTAAAACAGTTAAAAAAGGTGGGGCGATGTACAGTTGTATGGAGAAGTGTAGTTGGTGCTCCTCCTTGTGGATGGGGGAGGGGCTGTCTTAGACAGACACCCGTGTTTCCCTTTAATACGTTAAAGGTATACTGATTTCACTTAATTCAAATATTGTTATTTATCTTCTTTTTTGGCTAACATAAGGAGTTCCTCAATTTGGGCTTTGGGGAAAAAAGCCTGAATCGTCCAATCAGGATGAGAGGAGGCCTTCGTCCAATCAGGATCGAGTGGGTGGGCCTTGATGTGTATATGCTGTTGGCCTGTTGCACTTCCCCTCATTGTAGAGTGTGTGCATGTGCACATCTTGCTTGGGGGGGGGGTCCAAATCACCCAACTCATGGTTGGGTGATTTGGACCCCCCCCCCCCCCCCCATGGTTTCATTCATTGTCGAATAAGGACATGGAGAGTCGCAGCCCGGATAACGCTATATCGTTTGTGTGTGTGTGTGTGTGTGTGTGTGTGTGTGTGTGTGTGGTCAGGGCGGGGCCATTGGCATCGTGGTCGACTGGACGTGCAACCTGGACCTGGATGTGACCAAATGTAAACCCAAGTACACCTTCCACGGCCTCTACGGAAACCCGGACGAGACGGACAAAGCCCGCACGTCGGTCGGCTACAACTTCAGGTAGAAATTGTTTTAGCGCGTCAGCTCCGTAACAATCGACATCTTCACACTTGTCTTCGTTTGATAGAGTCCGATTCTACGAATGGCTTCTAAATCACCCGTTTCTTCTACAAGTGTTCCCCCCAAAAATAGCACGTTTGAGCAGAAGCTGTAGATCTGAGAACAATTTCAAAAGCTCACGACAGCAATCTAAAATGACACGGATGCTTTGCGTTAAATTAAAAGTTTTGGATGGAAACCATTGGATGGAAACGAGTGGCTGTATTGTTTGTCGGCGTGCAAGCCACCGGGGCGTTAAGAGCAAATTATTTTCCGGTATATTGACAATTTCAGAAGAGCCGTGGAGTTACGAACTCCTTGATGTTTTCCCCCGCAATACTAACCCTTAGTGTACGCGTTTTGGTGTTGTAAGCATTATGTTTTAACTATTGAAAAATAGCAGATCTACAAGCTCATAGCGCGCCACCGAGTGGCGCGCTATGAGCTTGTATCTCTGCTATTTTTGAAAAATCGTGAAAACGTGGTGCAAATCTTTGAATATTATGTTAGAAATCTAGACAGGACACAATGGGCTAATGTACAATTCCCTCGTTTCGTTATTCTTTGATACCGCAAAAGCTAATTTTCCACCCCACGGTTATGACTAGCTCTCCACCATGCTGTGATGTGCTCCCGTTTCCGTAGGTTTGCAAAGCATTTCTTGGAGGACAAGGAGGAGAAAAGAACCCTGATGAAAGTGTTCGGCATCAGGATAGATATCATCGTGCAGACGCTGGTAAGCACCGCGCGTGTCTGAGCGTGTGTGTGTGTGTGTGTGTGTGTGTGTTTATGTATTTCTAATCAACCTTCATGGGCCAGTCAATCTAAGATTGCAATAACATGCCAGGCCTTAAAGGGGAATTCCACACCATTTTTTCTTTTAACTTTCTTCACAGTTTTTTTTTAAGTGGTCCAGTGTTATTTTGAAAAAGAAAAAAAAACACTCCTTAATGGCTGTTTCCCCTACACCAAAATAAGCTTAGAATGGGGCTAAGGAGTGTTGTTCAAGTTCACCTAATACATCGCTCCAAAATGCATTTTTTTTTGCTATATATTGTCTCTCCACCATGCCAGTAGTGTGTTGGCATTCACACTTTCACTTTCGTTTCAGCAGAGGTTCAGCCATAAATCATGTGCCACGCCCCCACCTTTTGAGACAGCTGAATCACTGCTGAATCACTACTGAAGTGAAAGTAAAAGTATGTTAACACACTACTGACATGGTGGAGAGACAATATATAGCAAAAAAAATGCATTTTGGAGCGATGTATGTAGTTGAACTTGAACTTACTTTCTCTAATAACAACCTAAAACATGAACCTTGGCTGAAAAACATCGTTTAAGCCTATAGACATGGTCAACATGCAAATACATACAATACATATATTTCCCGCTCCTCCTGAAGATTTGACGCAAATGAAATTGCAATAAACATGCCTGGCCTTAAGCCTATAGACATGGTCAACATGCAAATACATACCGCACTGTAACTGTGTTATACTATGCATAATTTAAAGAACGTTTTAACATCTTGCTATTTATAGGCACGGAAATTCGACATCATCCCGACGCTGACTGCTATAGGCTCTGGGGTGGGCATATTCGGCGTGGTGAGTTTCAGCACTGTGATGCCGACGGGAGTTATACAGTTTTTCTCATCATATAACGTTTTTTTCTACCGTGACGGAGCATGAAAAGTGATTGCCTGTGGCTTTCTTTCTTTACAGGCAACTGTGGTTTGTGACTTGGTGCTGCTAAACCTGCTGCCCAAAAGAGAGTTTTACCAAAAGATGAAATTCAAATACACGGACACACAGGCCAATACGCAGGTGAGCTGTTGGCTATGTTGTACAAGAGGTTTTTTTTTCAGATTAAAAATAATCGTGCATTGATTTTTCACCACAAAAGCTATTTCACGAGGCGAATTTCAGGTGTACCGACTGCTTGCTTGTGTTGCTTTGCTTGGCCCAGTGGATGATGGGAAATTTTGATTGGAACAATTCATCATTGATACACTCATCAATCTGTTTGAATTGACCATAAAAAGCTTCTCAGATCAAAAACTGATATGCAATTCAAATTAATTTGTTTGATCAATTCCTAGCTCTAGAACACAAGATTGTGGCATTGAAGTAGAGCTGTACACCGCTGGTTCCCAAATACTGAGGCGTGGACCCATTTCTAGGTTACAGACAGATTTTTCACCTAAAAACTAAAGAATACAACTAAAGAATACAAAATTATATTGACAATAACTGAAAGCAGTAAATGAAAAAGCATGCCCCCATTATGTATTAGAAGAGTAATATGAGTCATGATATCCGGTTTGATTAATCTACCACTAATCTACCGCTAAAAACAAAAATTTACAATGGGTTTGTATAGGAATAGTTGGGGCAAATCATAGAACTAAATTGTTACCAAGACATTCCTTCACCAACGTGTTTCTACTGGTGTCTAATAACATGTAGTAAAATGTTGAAATTGAACTCCTGTGGGAAACCTCATAAAATCCTCATAAAGTTGGGGTGCAAGTCACAACCTATAGAAGGCAAAACATGCAAAACGTCATCATGCTTTATGTACAGTAGCATGCGATGTGGTCTAACTAGGTGTTTTTCGTGATGCTGAATCCACTCTAAGCATTAGTTTTGCTCGGATTACAACTCATTGGGATAAAAACAGACCAACCAGTCATCATAAATGTGCATATTTGGACAATGTCATGGTCATTTTCAGTCAAATGTGTTTTTCACCCTAAAAGAACTAATGTGTAGAATGGATTTAGCATCATAAAAAACCCTAGTTATACATAGATCACATGCTACATAAAGCATGATGACGTTTTGCATGTTTTGTGACTGTTGCATGTTTTGTGACTGTTGTGACGAGTACCCTGACTTTTCACAGTTTATGAGGTTTTGAATTTTCGGAGTTGAATTTTAACATTTTAGTACATTTTATTAGTTAGACACCATTAGAAACACATTGGTGACGAAATTTCTTGGTAAAAATTTAGTTCCCACAGTGGTCAAATATCTGATGAATGCCCTTACTAGAATGGGGTGCGGGGCAGCTAAAACGAACATCAAACACTGAATCGAGCAACGTAAAAATGGTCTGGAGTGCAGAGGGGGAAAAAAAGCACAAAGGAGTGTTGAAAGCGAAACATGCCTTTAAGTAAATACTGTGTGGAAACAAATGAGGGGGAGGTTCCAGAGAAGTGCTGCAGCTTCCAGAGAAGCAGACACACACACAAGATAGAGATGATTAGTGATAGGACCGCACGTGTGCGCGCACGTAGATCGCTGTCTCTGTACTCTGAGAAAGGAATGCAAGTCAGCGTCTGCACAACATCCAATACAACGCCGCGGCCGAACGAGATCGGATGCATGTCGCCTGGCGACCTTCGAAAAAGAACACCGTGTTCAGTATGTGTGGTGGATAATGCCAAAAATTCAACGAAAGCCTATCCATCGTTCCAATGAGGCAACGCAGCAGTCTGCGCTTAGGCCGGATCATACACACAAACGGGTGAACATATGGAATGTCAGGGCAGGTTCTAACAAATATCTATACATGGAGTTTGAGATTGGAGGTCAGATGTGGAGTCGCTGGCCAATATTATAGGCGACATCAGGGATGTCCATATATGGGCTTAAATGTCATCATCCGTGATGTCACGTGTGTGTGTCCACTCATGTGATGTGTCCACACGACACATTGATGGAAATACACAATGGCAATGGTATTGTATCCATGTTGTTTTAACCCTTATAGTGAACGCTTCGGTGTCTAAGCAGAACTATTGAAAAATAGCAGATCTACAAGTCATAGGCGCCACCGATTGGCGCGCTGAGGTATCTCTGCATAATTTGAAAAGTGAAAATTTGGTGCAAATCCTGAATATATTATTTCCGGCAACTCAAATCTTGCATCACCTAGAACATGTCAATTGTGGCCAAAATTCGGTGGTCCTTAGCATGAAATATGATGAGCATGCCTGACACAGGAACATAGTCTTCAGAAAATCTAGTGTCAGAAACTAGAATAGTGTCAGAAACTAGAATCTCATGTCAGCACTCCAATCTAGCATGACTGAATCTAGTGACTTAGAATCTCACATCATTAAATTTGTGTCGAAACTATAGAATCTAGTGTCACTTCTGGCCAGGGTGAATCTCACGTCAGAGACTACATTTCAGAAACTGATATTTGCCAACTAGAGTATATGTCAGGATCACAATGGTTTAATCATTGATTAGTCACATTGACAACAAGGTATGGCTTGTAGAGGGCAGACATTCCTGGAATGAGTAACACTGCTAAACGTGTGGGTTGCACCCCCCAAAAGCATTGCCAAAATGGCAAATTGGCAAAATGAGATCATAAAGAGAACAAACAAAGTCAAGAAAGTGATCCATGTGCATGTGCCTGGCACACACCTGTGACTGTCACACCTGCCACCACTTGAAATTCAAAACAGGGAAACTTTTCATTTTGCCACATATTTTGAGGGTGCAACCCTCACTCATTGCAGGAATGTCCAATCTGTACACACCTCACCTTGTTGTAAAGGTGACTAATCAACAATTTAAACAATATGAGATACAAATTGCTATTATTATGGTGGAGTAAACAAATCCCAAAGTTAGGCTTCCTCATGGGAGCCAGTTTATTTGGGAACCAGTGATCTATGGTATAGGCAGAGAAAGCAGAGTAGGCCTACATTATCCTTAATAATATAGTACTGTATCTCACTATCTGATGACAACTATGTGATGATGGGGGGGTGTGTGTGTGGGGGGGGGGAAGGGGGGGGGGGGGTCACTAATAATGATGGGGATGTAGAGAAGGTACACAGAGGGCGGGATGAGAAATATGAGGGAGTCTAACGTTGTGGATTTTTTGCAGGAAAGTTCAGACATGTGTATCACAGAGAAGGACGGATCCCAGGTGAGTAATGCTGTTCCACTTTCCCAGTCTAAAGGGTGGAGGCAAAGTTAAAGGGTGGGGGGATATTAAAATTGTTTTTTCTGGACTTACATCACTCAATGGAAGAGATCTGAGTGTGCCTGTTCAGACACACAGAAAATCACAGATTTCTCAGTGAGAAATAGTGAAAAATCATGAAAATTTTCAATTTCATGGCAGAGCCCCTTTAATTCTATAATAATCGCGAGAACCGTAAAAATCTGTTCTTATGGTACTCCCCCCAACTAGCTCTTTTCAAACGGGGTCCACAGGCAAATTACTAAAAGTGGGTACACCCCTTCCATTTGTCCAAATATTTCATTATATCTTTTCTTATAGGACAACATTGAAGAAGTTAAACTTTGAAACAAAGTGAAGTAGTCGCTATCCAGCTTGGATAAAAGGCTAAATTTTCATGTTCCCCTCAAAATAACTATGAAAATCCCCAAAATAACTATGAAAGTCTAAAATGCAGGCAACAAAAGCGAGTACACCCCTAATTGAAAATACCCAAATGGAGGCCCCAAGTAGACATTTTCCCTCAGACCTCAGTTCCATGTGACTTGTTTATGCTCATCTTACCTGCTGTCCTATGTCTGTATGCCGTACAGGAGTGAAGGAAGGGCGGTCGACCCATGAGCCATGCTGCTGCGACTAGACTCTACTCTGCACTGAGAAACCCGGATCAGCATTAATAGATTAATGCATGTGCACAGGCACAAACATACAAACGCACACACAGTGACACACACCAAAGTTCAAATAAGTCATCAATATATACGGCCTATGGTTGAGTATGACACCACCACCACCACCACCATCCGCCCACCTCAGTTTGGATCCGACGGTCACCCAACGTTGCTCCGCTCCAGGGGATCGGACTTCAGTCTTCCAGCACTTGCCGTCGCCCACGTCTTTGTACGGGAAAAGAATACTTTAAACGACTCTCTCTGGCCATCGTTAACCCCACGCATTTGTAATTTATTGAGCTCAGTTGTGTTCCCTTTTTTTTGTAGGCAACGCTCAGAAAGAAGTGTTTCGTTTTCTCCAGTCCAAACCATAGGTATGTTGTCCTTACATGTATGTTGTTTTTTTTATATCCAAAACACGGTCAATACTACTGTACACCTAAAACTGTATCACTATATGCCAGTGGTTTGCAAACTTCTCAGGCTGTGACCTCCCAGAATAATCGTGACCCCCCCCCCCCCCTCAAAAAATCAAATAGCTTGACTGGATAAACAGTGAAAAAAGGTCATCTACAAGTCTAATGTGAACTTGTAGACGAGGTAGTTTCAAACATTTTGCATTTTACATTGTAGTTTGTCGGTTACTTTTGACCCTGTAATAGACCTTGCTGTAAGCTATGGTCTTTCTCCAGTGACACTTTCCAGTGTATTTCCAGAATGTAAATATAATGGAAATTAGACAATAAATACTGGGTCATTCTTGAAACCGAAGCTTGAAAATGTCTTCCAATTCCATCAACGAGGACTGCTGCATGCAGCGGAAAAATGTGTGTGCAACATTTATTTTTTTTAAAAACAATGTTTTTATCATCTTGGAAAACTATTGGTGGAGAGGTTTGTGTGTTGCGTATTCTTAGCTGTGATTGGACCATAGTACTTTTGGGAGGGGCTTACTGAAAGGTCTATTGTAATTTTCTTTCTTGAGGTATTAAAAAAAAAAGTTCTTCAATGTCCTTACATGCCCGAATAACTCATGGCAGACAGACAGGTTGAGGGCGACTCTGACTGCACTCAGCGACAATCAGAGCATACCACAACATCATTTCAATGCATTCCCCATTTTGACAGTTTGTGATCGAAATCAATAAAAAAGTTGTACAGTCACTTTCTCTTTTCGTATTTGCTTTGCCTGACTTTTTTTTTTTTTTTTTTTTTTTTTTTACCGTACGACAAAAACATAGACTAACCGATATTTGTTTTATTGTCTTTATGGTCTAGGTATACAAAAAGCATGCAAAAAAATAGCATTTTTTTTATCACTTTAGTACTGTACATATTTACAATGTAACAAATGCATTCCATATACTGCAGGGCTGCCATGCGTTTTTTTTTTTTCTTTCGTATTCCTTTTTTCTATGTAGGATTCGACTTAGGTCAGTGTATACATTCAGAGACATATGACGCATTACAGACATCCAAAAACACAGTGACAAAGGACACCTTACGACGACGCAGGTATCTGGACAGTTACATTAACACGTAGCAGCAATCCATGGCTTAACATTATGTACACACATTCCCTTTTTTGCACCAGTCCTCCTCCCAATGCATACATGGAAATGAGTATCTACTGTGTGTGCTGACGAATGATTCAGTGTATTTAACCTCTTACGTAAGTACCTTGTCCACTACGGGTCCCACAAGGGGTCCATGTATTCTCTCATCCTAGGCGAGTGACTTTAAGAAAAAGAAGGAAAAAAAGATGCACCATTCTGGGCAAGGAAAGTTTAAAGGTAATAGAGGCAACTTTTTTTTAGACAAAAATCTAAATAGATATATGGCTATGTCTGCTGCCTTTTCTTAAACACATCCAGCAGTACTAGAATACGTTGAAAAATACGTTGCAAATGTTTTCCCATTTGAGATATGGCCGGAACAACTGGGACTGGGACACAATCATTAAAATGCTTTCTGGGACGGTTTTAGGGTAGAGTTTTAGGGCATTATTTTGATGCTATTATGCTACTTAGCTTGCCCAGTACTAGCAGAATATATAAGGAAAAAAAAAACTGTGTATCATTTATGTCCCTCCACACCACATCTTTTCACCAAAACTATTCCTGCCCGGACGTTTGCCTAGTTTAACATGTCCAGAATGGGGGTTACTATGGCTTGTGTGCACTGCAGTAGCGCTTTTGGACTTAACATGACATGAAAACTGTATACCTTTCCCACCCCAAATTCAGGTGTGCACGTGGCATTTCTTTTTTTTTTAGCATTTTTTTTTTTTATCATCTAGGAAAACTATTGGTGGAGAGGTATAATGCTGCTTAGCCGTGATTGGACCATGCTATAGGCCAATTATGTGACCAGCCCATTGGTTGCCGGGCTGTTACTCTTCAGTGAAAAATGATTTATGAATCTCCCGACTCTCTGGTTTGACAACCAGTGTAGAAGGCTCTCTTGGAAGTTACTGGAACATTCATTGCCACAGGGGCCAGTGTGTGCCGCTGTGCTGTACCACAGGAGAGTGTGTGCAAATTAAGTGATAATACCTAATTGTAATGGTTGGAAATATGGCAATACTGGCCTATATTTCTTGAATTTAATAAGAGGAAGAAGAAGGAATCATTTTCCACAGTGTAAAATGTGGTGGCCCCGATTGTATTATGACATTTTAAAAACAGTTCTGGGAAGAAGCGATAAGTCCAGTCCAAAGAGACGGGAGTGAGGCGCCATTTTTGTTGCAGCGCTTTGAAGCTTGATGTGGGGAAATCTATGTAAAAGAAAAGAGTGCTCTATGATAGTATTACAATGACAACGATATTGCACCTCTTACATTAACATTTTCAGTAGGAAACACACAAAGTAAGTTCCACACTGTTAAAAAATGTCTTAACATGTCGTGACACAGTGTGTAAATACTCAAAAAAAAGTATGTCCCGAACACAAAAGTCTGACGTAGGCGGTTAGAGCAGCCCTTTTTGCAAGCTGAGTCAGCTGACAAACGATGACAAGTTGACACTACATTCCCCCCTCGAGTTCAGGCAAGACCGGAGGAAAGTGCTCTGAACTTCTCAAATGCAAATCCAAACTAGCCGAGCGACCCAACAGCAAGCATCTACAAACCAAACTAGCCACTCTAAAAACACTAAGAAACAAATTAAGGAATACCGTAACTGCCTTGATCAAATCTGCTAAATGTAATTACATCAACGACAAAGCAGAGGAGAACAAACACAACCCACGGGAGCTCTGGAAGCTATTTAACAACCATCTAGGCTGCAGTCAGAAACTAAAAACCAAAGTTTCCAACATAAACATCAAACGTGATGAAACCCTCATCACTGACAAACTTGATGTAGCCAATAACTTAAACTCATTCTTTACAAACATAGCAACAACACTGGTTAGCAAACTGCCCCCCCACTCTGGGCGTTTTGGTGTAGAACATATCATGACCTTCTACAAAAACCTAGGTGTTTGCAAAGATGAGTTTAAACTGGAAATGGTAACAACGGAGGTGGTGTCCAAAAAACTGAGTGCCCTCCAACCCCACAAGGCCACGGGGCACGACAATATTCCCTCCAAATTCCTTAGTGACTCAGCCAGCTCTATAGCTCCTATCATCACACACATAGTCAACCTCTCCATCAAACAAGGACAGGTCCCCCAAGATTTCAAACTGGCCAAAGTAACCGCCTTGCACAAGAAAGGGAGCAAATTAGACCCCGGTAACTAACCTCCGTCTCGAAAGTGATGGAGAAAATAGTGTACGAACAGGTGGAGAAGTACCTGGCCTCAAAAAAACTAATGTACGAATTTCAATCTGGCTTTAGAACATCCCACTCCACTGACACATGCCTCCTCTACTTGAGCGACCACATCAGGCAGGAAGTGGATGATGGCAAATACTGCGGCATGGTCATGCTGGACCTCCAAAAGGCCTTTGACACCGTGAACCACTCCATACTGCTTAACAAACTGAGAGCAATTGGTTTCGATAGCATATCAGTGAGCTGGATGCAGTCCTACCTTGAGGGGAGAGAACAGATGGTGGAGGTGGATGGAGCTCTGTCCCCTCCCCTCCCTGTGAGCTGTGGTGTTCCACAAGGGAGCATACTGGGGCCTCTACTGTTCCTTCTATATGTGAACGACATGACATCTGCCTGTGACTGCAAATTGTTCTTGTTTGCCGATGACTCAGCACTGCTGGTCTCGCACAAGAACAAACAGCAGGTCGAAAAAGTCCTCAGCTCCGAACTCAGTAGAATCTGCACCTGGCTCGCCGATAACAAACTATCACTACACCTTGGTAAAACTGAATCCATACTCTTTGGTACAAATGCTAAGCTCAGTAAGGCAGATGGCTTCACTGTCAAAGTGGGGGAAACCATTATCACCGGAAAGAAGAAATTACCTACCTGGGTTCCATCCTGGAGGCAAATCTTTCCGGTGATAAAATGGCCACCAACGTAATCAAAAAGGTCAACCAAAGAACTAGATTCCTATACAGGATCTCCTCACTGGTCGAGAAAGACACTCTGAAGACCATAACTGGAGCCCTGGTTCAAGGTTACTTTGACTATGCCTGCACCTCTTGGTACCACAGCACCTCAAAAACCTTAAAAACAAGGCTACAGACCTCCCAAAACAAACTTGTCAGACTGTTACTTGGCCTCACACCTCGAACCCACCTCACCCCTGCCCACTTCGACAGTTTGGGTTGGCTTAGGGTTGACGACAGAGTACAACATCTCGCAATGGGTTTGGTCCACAAAATACGATACTCTACCAAAATACCCTTATACCTATCCAAATACTTCCTTAATGTCAATGAAGTACACTCCCACAACACCAGAGGGAGTGCTACTAACCATGTCCAACCCAGATTTGGCACAAACAAGGGTCTTAACTCCTTCCGCTCATATGCCACCAAAATGTGGAATGCCCTACCAACAGTCATAAAGGCATGTAAATCCTTGACTCCTTCAAAACCGCTCTCAAAGGGCACCTACAGATGGCTGCAATTCTTAACTGGCCTCTGTAAAACAAAAATGTATATAAAATCCCCCACCCACCCCGCCTCTCCTCTTTGTACATTTCTCTTTTCCCTTTTTACCTCCACTATGATTTTGCCTCCATGATTTGCTGCTTCTGTTTTTACTGAAGTAGTTGTTTTGTATGTACGGTACTTGAATGCCTCTATGAAATGAACAAGTTGGCCACTATTGTAAACAAGTGTATGCTTAACTAGTGTGTCCAATCAGCTTTTTCAGATTTGATGCAGTTGTACTTGAATTGTACTGTAATTCTCCAAGCTGTTATCAGTTTTGTAGCAGTGTGTACTTGACTTGTGCAATAACTCTCATCTCTGTTAAATAAAAATTTCATTCATTCATTCATTCATTCATTCATTCATTTCATTCATTCATGCAAAAAAAAAAGACGGTCAAAGTCAAAGAATTGCGTAAATCGTGACTAAGCCTGAATACAAAAACTGGAATTGCATATTTGGGGAGGAAAAAAAGCTGAATCGGCGGCTAAGACAATCATTTCATGCAGGCATTGACTACTGTAGGTACTGTAGGTAGAAGAAGCAGTCACGCCCTTATCTGTTACTGTGCACAAATGTGTCTCAAATTGGTTCCTTTTTTAGCATGCACTGAAAACATTTACGTCATTTAAACATGTAATATCCCGGTGAATGGTTAATATTTTTACTGAATACAATCTAAGAGCCTGACTCGAGCACACAGAGCACGTGTCTTTGTGATATGTGAAACAGGAACACAAAAATTGACAGAGTGCAATTTAAGTCTGCGTTATGCTGTCCTCCTTAAACATTTCTCTTGGGGTTTGATCCGGCAATGTAATCCAAAAGGCTCATTCGTACAGTTGCGTGGCAGCACAACGACGCATTGCAAACAGTCTGTCGCGTGGCAAAGAGGTCTAAAGCCCTTTTTCCACATCAAAGGGACCTCCTTGCAAATTCTTGGGGGTCCAAACGGAGGAAAGAGTAAGCGCTCAAGCGGGTCTTGTCCCTTTGGTGCGATATGGTCCATTGACTTACATGTGGTAACTTGGGAATCACTTGGGAATCCAGCGTCAATCAGATCTGAGCCATGTTGAGCTCCATTTGGTTTCATGTTTACGCTCTCAAGAGTTGAAATATTCATCATGTGAATTATAAGTCTACACAGCTAGAGAATGTTGAAGATTAATGGTCATTTTTGATCCGTATGTTTGAATGTTTTGTTTCTGAAATCTAGCCTGGTATTGTGGACAAAAGCAAAATAAATCTCTAGTTTTGGGGCTGTGAGGCTAAAATGTCATTGAATGGTGGTCCGTGGCTCAAATGCTGAATAAACAGTGGGCCCTGGTATCAAAAAGGTTGAAAACGACTGCATTAGGCCAATCAAAATCTAGATTTGGCTGCCAGTGTGCATAAATCAGGCCAAAAGCCATTGTTTGAAGCTGCTCCCCCCCCTCCCCATGGGAAATGCCATGGGACGCCTCAGCTATTCCAGACTCATATACAACACGTTGGTGTCATTATGAGTTTGGGATCATTAAACAGCTTACACAGGATGGTGCTCAAGTGGAACAGAGTGGTTTGGTGTTGTCGTGATCACCGAAATGTAATGATAGGCTTTTGACCGCAGTGCATAACATCGTAGAAGCACTGTGCCTGTGGTCACAGCGGCTTCATTAGCGGACGACCGATGCGGCATCTAAAAACCAAAAACAGTCATCACTAGTCGAACTATGATTAACTTCTAACAACCGCAAAGGGGTTAAAAAAACACGATCTTTGGTCGGAATTGGAATCACTGATTTCGATTAAGACCGGATGACGACGGACTAGCCTCTGGAAATGGGCGCACTATGCGCCATTTCCGGAAATGGGCGCACTACGGACTAGTCTCCGGAAATTACATGGAATGTTGCACGATAGACTCCGCAGGGGCATGGGAACGTAACGTCTTTTGAGTAAACTTCGTCCACAGCTAACACCTACTGAACTAAACAAGCCCTACCAACAAGTAATCCCACAAACGTGGCCGATTGCGTTCGCAGCAAAACCCACACGGGAATCGAACCCTAGTTGTCCTCCCACAGACAACCGGACAAGAACACGGCGGGGGGAGGGTGACTTCGTCGTTACAGATGGCACGGACACAAGAATACGGATAAGACGACCGGATAAACAACGCCCCCCCCCGACAACAAACCCACACATCTACAATTATGTACAGTGATAAAACGACGATGCCTGTGGTTTGACTTATTTAGACGAGCAAGGCGCGTGGTGGAGTTAACATTTTCACGCATGCAATCGTCTCCCAAGAAGAGACCCTTGTGTGTCACGCGTACGCGTAGAGGGCGCTAGTTCACCATGCATGCGATAGATACGTAACACTTCTAGCACTTGTGAGGGGTGGTTGCCAGGACTCCCCACCCCCCAAACGGATAAATAGTGCAGCGCTTCAGGAAGAAGATATTACTGTACAAGTTGGTCGTGGAGGTGCCCAAGAAGAGACCTGAGAGACAGAAGAAGTTTAGGTCGAAGGAATCGAGGGAAAAAAGCGTCCTTAGGTGGCAAAGGAAGAATCATCCGATTTCAGATAGGAGGAAGAGACAGCGAAAGCGAAGAGCATGAGCCCCGAAAGGTTGGAGGCCGATTTCAGCCGCGATATATATTATAGGATATTTAAAAGTGTCTGTGCCTAAGAATGACGACCGCCCTCCAAAAAAATGTGTTTCAGAGTCGAATGGAATGTACAAGGTGAGCAAAAAGTGGATGGCGTGGAAGAAAAGTGAGCGTCGATGGAAGCCGGAGCGGCCCGAATCGTGGGACTCAGGAGGGCTCTTCCTCCTCCACCTCCTCCTCCAGTTTCTGCCTCCCTGGCTCCCAGCAGCTCCAAGCTCCCCTTCCTAAGAGAGAGAGCTAGCTTAGTCAGTCAAAAAAACAAAGTTAGTTTAGCTAGCTTCCATGATCATATACTGAGCTGGAAAACTGCCTCGCTCTGAAAGTTAAGTAAAAAGAAATTATCCACCGTTGTTTTCTTTCCTGGATAGGATTATGTTACAAAGGGATTGTCGAGGACCGCAGTCCCACCTCGTGGCGACCAAGAGCCCAGAAGTGAATTTCATGTTTCCTCATTGTAGACTTCTCAAAAACGATTTACTGTATATAAAAAATGTTTTTATGCCACGAGACGAAGCGAACTCATCGTCGTGACAACAGAACAGACATTGTTTTGGTCCTATTGAATCATTTGTAAAAAAAAAACTTAACAAGAAGTTGCCACAACCCGAGTTGGCTTTGTCCACGGCGTACGCTGTCCGTATATAAATCAGTGCTGAAAAGTCGAATACATGAATATGAATGGGTAATTCACTTCTGGGCCAGGCGTCGGGGGGTTGGGTTGGGGGTGGGCCGTAGCACTCTATAGGGTCAAACGTTCCTTTCAGATGAGCAGCAATTAAAACGCACCTAGTTGTGTTTTTTTGTACAAGTGGATAAATAAAGAGGTTTCTTCTGCCAAGCTTATTTTTTTTAAATTGTCCATGTTACTGCCCGTCTGAAAGTCCACATTCACAGCAACGACACGGGCGGGAGAAAACACACAAGCCAATGTTTTTTTTCTTTCTTCACACACTGTACGCTCTGAGTCGTACCGAACAAAGAAACTAACGGATGAATGGTTAGGGGGGGAAAAAAAAGGAAACGCCACACAACAACTTCTGGCCCATTTAACGCGAGGGTTAAATGACAAGCTAGCACATCAGAGATGACCGGGAAGGAATCTCAGGACGGAGAACGGGCTCCC
>CM076975.1:8199255-8296403 GCA_039105355.1 Benthosema pterotum | reverse complement strand
CATGCACGCCACTTTACAATAAAAATACTAGGGATCATACATCTATTCTGCATGTCATACATTATTCTTATAAATTACAAAATTATATGTTTCACATTACATTACTCTTTACACATTACATTACTCTCATTACATTACTCTTACACCTTTTTTGAATGTCATATATAATTATATATGTTTCACTTTACAAAGAAATACTACGGATCTTATAATAACTTTATTTTTTCATATGAAAGGTGCCACTTTCGAGAGTTTGCATATAACATTTTTTCCATATGGGAAGATTTGGACAATTTTTGTACTCATGATTTTGGTCCAATTAGTCCCGGTTGACATTAAACCCCTGCTCTATGGGTTGAAAGGACAGCAACAGAAAACAAACGTTGCTGGCGTTTTTTCTATAACATTTGAAGTGCTGTCATATTATTATCATCCAAACGATGTGCGTTCTCTCTCCCTCTCAACCTCCAAATTCCCAAAGAAGATCCAACACAGGGTGGAAACATTGACTACCGAGCAATAAAGCATTTGGAACAGAGATATGTATGAGTGTTGCAAACTACATTGTTATTGTGCTTAGCACAGCACTGTACAGTACTCTACTGTACGCAATGAATGAAGCAACGTGTCCTCACTACGCCTGCATCACTGCACTGTGTGTACCCATGATTCATGCCATTAGGAACATGCGTTTAACGCAAACAAAAGTGCATTACAAATAAGCTGGATCATTGGCGATTTCGGGAGTGTGCCAGGGGGGCACTTGCCAAAAATAAAATAGGAAATATATAGAAAATATATAGAAAAATATATAGAAAAAAGTTGACATGTCATGTCAGTGTAAATAAATCACATAGTCAGAGAAAAACAAAAGTATAAACAAGTATATGTAGTTGCTTATATTCCATAGCAGCGGTTTTCATACCAGGGCCAAAGTTATTTTCCCATTTTAGCCACAGAGGACCATCATTTGATGTTTGAGTCTAGTCTCTCGGACCCAAAACTAAGGATTTTCAAGTTTTTGTCCACAATTTAGGAGAGATAGCTGACAAAACGTTGGTAACAAAAATAACTCTTCTTCTACATTTTCTAATTGTGTAGATTCTTGAAAATCCCGTAACTCAGAGGTTCACATATAATTTAACTCTTGAGAGCGTAAAATGAAACCAAATGGACCCGCAAGGGTCCATTTGGATGATGGATGGAAAAACACAGCAAGTAGCGGATCTACAAGTTCACACAATGCTTTGAACGCAGCATTTGTAAAAACGGTAGCATAGGGTACTATTGGCCAATCTTCAGACTGGAGGTGCACAAAGGCATAGAGACAACACAGTACTACTTTATGCCTAATGCCTTTCATCATGTACAGTAATATGGGTTTTGTATATCATGTGATGTGGGTTTTATTGTGTCATATTGGGTTTTATCATATAATGTGTGGGGTTTTTTTTGGTCATGTGACGGGGGGGGGGGGGGGGGGGGGGGGGGGGGTTTTGATCAGGCGGCCAAATCATATACACTCACTGGCAGCTTTGATGAAGCTCCTCTGGTACTGGTAGGTCATGAGGGGCGCAGGCAACATCTGGGAAGGAGAGAGAGAGGAGAGAGGAGGAAGAGAGGAGAGAGATGAGAGAGAGAGAGAGAGAGGAGATGAGAGAGGTCAGTACAGGGCCGGATTTAGCCAGCCCTACTAGGGTGGGCTGGGAGAATGGCATGGTGGGCAACTACAAAGTTTTTCATATGAAGCAGTGGTTTTCAACCTTTTTGACACCAGGGCCCCACTATTTATTCGTCATTTGAGTCACAGAACACCATTCGAGGACATTTTAGCCCCACAGACCCAAAACGAAAGATTTCTTTTGCTTTTGTCCACAATACCAGGCCGTATTTGGGGGAAACAAAACAGTCAACCATACAGATCAAAATGACCATTAATCTGCTACATTTTCTCTAGTTGTGTAAACTTGGGCTAATTCAGATGATGAATATTTTAACTCTTGAGAGTGTAAAATGAAACCAAATGGACCCGCAAGGGTCCATTTGGTTTCATTTTTCCGCTCTTAAAGAGTTACATCTGGTTAACCAATTTTCAACCATTTAGCTGGGTATGACCTGTAACTCTCTCAAGGACCACGGGTGGTCCCCAGAGAAATGGTTGTAAACCACTGATATTACCTTTCATTGGGTGGGCAGGATGCAAGTTTGAGTGGGCTCTGCCCACCCCTGCCCACCCATCTAGGTCCGGCCCTGGGTCAGCACACAATTCAAATTCAGTTCAATTCAATTCAAATAGTTGGAATGGTTGGCAGTGTGTAAACCGCTGTGTAATGCAGCAGCATATCTATATATTGAGGCGAGTTTATCAGTTCCATGTGACGCATATTATATAATTACTTTAACGTGAGTTAAAGCAATAAGGTGATGTGAAGGTGCATTGGTGTGAATGGAGCGATTATTTAGGCTATGAATTACTTTGAATACTCATCTCTGCCATTCAGTGGTTATAGAGTGATAGAGCTGTGATAGAGCTTTCATCATAAGAGAATCATCAAAGTGATTACAAAGATGAAGAGATGCTATTCACATGCACCTCTTAAAAAATAATAGCGACATGATCCTATAGAGTGAGAGAGAGAGAGATTTGTAAAAGCATTGCACAGAACGTAAACCTATACATTTGCGTAAAAAGCAACAATAGAGCGAGGCTATGCCTGTCAATCCCGCCATATTCTGTTGCATCATACAGCGTGGCACAGCCAGCCAATCGGATAAGGCCTGGGCGGGGTTTACACTTGGCAGTGCCCCCAGGGGGCGCGGTGTGCCAACCCTTCGTAATTAGCATCACAATGCTCACATTGTTTATAAACAATCCGTTTTCTTTTGTTTTCAATTGTTATAATTATCAAGAAACATTCTAAAAAGCAAACCAAAAAAAGAGTTTTCATGAATTGATACCAAATTAAATATTTAAATACACAAATACATAGAAATAGTTTTTTAAGAAAATTACAAAACAAAATGCTTAAGATTTAGTGAAATCAGCCAATCTACAGGCTCACAATGAGTCCACAGTGGTGACAATTGTCGGTTCAAATGCCACATCCAAAGGCTCATGGTTTATGTTTTATTTACTTTTTTCTAAATAAGCTCCACCATCCTATTCTTTATTTTATTCTGTTTTAATAAATTTATTTTTGTTTCTTTTTCTTTTAACTTCTCATCTCCTGTCCTTTCAGACGTGTCTCTGCGAAGCACCGTGCTGCAATCAATCATCATTCTTTGTAAAGGGAACCAACAGTAGGAAATGATTTTATGGTGCTGTTGTTGTCAGCTCATCTTCAAGTGTCCTTTAACCGTCCGTTCCACGTGATTGTTGGAAAAAAAGCTATTAAAAATGAATCAAGCTAGTTGTTTTCGCGAAAGGAAGAGAAACCGAGGGGGCGGTTGGGGTCAGAGCAGAGGGCAAGGTGAGAGAAAAGCAGGAAAGGACACGTGTCAAAGGAGAATTCCACGCCAAAACACATTGGGCATCAATCTACCTTGAACCCTGTGACATCACTTGATTTTTGTCTTACGCCCCCTGGTCTACATTTCACCCCTGAGGTCCCCCTCCCCTCCAATTCAATTCAAACTGTGGCAACAGTTTGAATTGCCACAGGTTGTCTCTATTCTAATGTGGGTATTTTCGTGGCTTCAACCATGTCAGTAGTGTATTAAAAGGACAGGAGAGGTCATGTGACAGGCACAGTAAAATGGCGGCCCCCATGGGATAAAAACATGCACTATTTTAAACTAAAGAGCTTATTCTAGGGTGTTTTAAATGTTCAATTCTAGTTATAGAGGGCAAGTATAATGTATTACCCATATTTGTCTCATAGGGTTCCTTTTAACAGTCACAGTTTCACTTTCGATTCAGCAGTGATTCACGCATAAACCGTGTGCCACGTCCCCGCTTTTTGATACAACTAATTAGTGCTGAACCAAAAGTGAAAGTGAAAGTGTGAGTGTTAACACACTACTGACATGGTGGAGAGACAATATATAGCAAAATGCATTTTGGAGCGATGTAAATAGGTGAACTTGAACACCCATTAGCCCCATTCTAAGCTTATTTTGGGCGGTGGGAAACAGCCATTATGGAGTGTTTTCACAAAATAACAACTGGACCACTTTAAAAAAAAACAAGTGCAAATAAAGTTAAAAAAAAATGGAGTGAGGGGAAACAAGTAGGTCTGATGGCCTCTCAAAAGTCTCAAAGTATCTCCCTCCAAAACACAGTGCTTAAAAGACGCAGGCACGAACCCGAGGGGGCAAGATGTGATCTGATCACACACATCTGCAAGTAGTACTGTATGTGAGTGAGAGAGAGAGAGAGAGTGTGTGTGTGTGTGTGTGTGTGTGTGTGTGTGTGTGTGTGTGTGTGTGTGTGTGTGTGTCTGTGTGCGTGTGCATGCCATGCCTGTGGGTGTGTCACCCAGACTCATTGAAAAAAGAAAGAGAGAGTTTGTGAACTCGTGTAACGTCTCTGATCTCCACACCACAACGCCGTCATTGTGGTTCGGTGAACAGTGTAACACGCGCCTCAAGGATGCTCATTATGGTGCACTCCGTGTCGGAACTGTACAGCTGTGTTTTTGGATCTCTCTCTGCCCCCGCACCATGGCAACCATCAGTCATCTCCAGGGCTTGACACTAACACTTGCCCGCTTGCCCGGGGCAAGTAAAAAAAATGGTGGGGCAAGTGAAGACTGCTACCTGGTTGCCCGATCGGGCAAGTGTGCAACTTAGTGCACTATAACACAACACAAGATAAATTTGTCTTGAAGGCAGTCATTGCACTCTGCCTCTGTGTCTTTCCCTGCTTTCTAGCAATCTCTACCTATCTCTCTCCCAGGTCCATTTGGTTCCAAACTATCATTTTGCTGGGGTCAGGGACCACTGGGTCTGTGACCACTATGGGCTAATTAAGATGATGAATTTTAACTCTTGAGAGCGTAAAAATGAAACCAAATGGACCCGCAAGGGTCCATTTGGTTTCATTTTTACGCCCTCAAGAGTTACATCTGGTTAACCAACTTAGCTGGGGTCCACCTGGAACCCTCTCAGGGACCAATGGTGGTCCCCGGACCACCTGTTGAAAACCCCTGGTTTAAAGCACCCAACTGGGAAGTAAACTTAAATGCAAAATTTACAATATATTTTTGGGGGGCAAGTGGCCATGACCTGAGGGCAAGTAGAACCTGATTTGCACTTGCCTGATGGGCAAGTGCCTCGGAGACCTTAGTGTCAACCCCTGATATGAATAGCCTCAGTGTACTCTACAGTATGTCTAGGAGAGCGTCATTCATTCATACCTCTCGCTCTCGGTACCGCTGAGAAGTCTTGTGCTGGAACGGATTACTTTTTCAGTAACTTCTAACGTAATTCCTTACATTTCCACATTCCATAACAGTGTTATAGCTATTGTACCAGCGTTACAAGCATTAGATTATGCTATTGATCTATTTTTTTTAGGGGTCGGACTTGATTGATTTATGTAATTAATTTGAAGCTTTGTAATCAATTAATCTCAATCTCAATTAATCTCATGCCAAGAATGACTGGGGTAGCAGTTATACCTTAAAAGACGGGGCATTCGCGGTCAAATTTGACCGTCCTCACCCTCTTCCCCCTCCTCCCCCGCTACTCCTCACAGAAGGATTTTTCGCACCAGTCTAATGGGTCATTTACATTTCAATTGTTGTCGCGTCGGGTGCGGCCTCTCTCTCTCTGTCTCTCTCTCAGCACTAAAGCTAACTAAACTTCGTCTTTGTAACTTTTCCACATTTTCAACTGTTTTTATTAGACCCGCAAAAGGTTTTTAGTCCATTTAGTCATTTCATTTTATCACGTGCAGCTGCGATGCGGCAACGCGGCCTAAGCACGCAGCAGACACATGCATGAGTAGCCTATTCTCAAACGATTAGGCTATAGATCTTATTTTCAAACAATAATACCTTGGTCAATTCTCAATCATTTCTTACCATTCAACATGTTATGTTGAAAAAATGTTCTTGTTTTTTTTGCTGTATGTGGCGTGCATTTATCCCAAGTCTGCGAAATGTTATAAAGTAAATGGCAAAAAAGTCGGGCATTTGCGGCAAAAAATATATGTTTTTTGATCATTCATTTCTCGGTCAATTCTGGACCATTTTTTACATTTCAAAGTGCAGCGTGATGGGAAAAGCCTTCTCTCTCAGATGCTGTATAGTATATGTGGGTAGGTGTTCTCTACGATGCGGGATCGAGCAAAATGTAAGGGTCGGGATTTCGGTGGAAACGTCCCTTCTTTCTTGCTTCTTGCTTTTTTGCGTATTTGCAGAGCCGGCTAAAAGGCTGTGCACAGGGGGGGGGGGATGCCCCCCTAAACGCCCCAAATACGTTGTATAACGCATAAGGTTTTCGCCCCCCAATTGTGAAACTTTATATCGGGGCCTGACAAAAGCCGCCAGAGAGAGAGAGAGAGAGAGAGAGAGAGAGAGAGAGAGAGAGAGAGAGAGAGAGAGAGAGAGAGAGAGAGAGAGAGAGAGAGAGAGAGAGAGAGAGAGAGATGCTTCTTCGTGTGGGGATTCGGTGGACGTTTCCACCGAAATCCCGACACTTACATTTGCAGCTTCATCACCCGTGACGCGATGAAACCGCACTCATACCATTCTCTCCTGTCCCCCAATTGGGAAATGTTGCTGCATTCACACTCACGCTTAGCTTGTACTAATCTAACCAATAATGACTGAGCAACAACAGACATAATCATTTGGCATGTTGGAGTCAGTCTCTCCCTCTCTCTCTGACTCTCTCTCTCTCTCTCTCTCTCTCTCTCTCTCTCTCTCTCTCTCAAGCACACACACACACACCGAATCCCCACACGAAGAAGCATCTCTCTCTCTCTCTCTCTCTCTCTCTCTCTCTCTCTCTCTCTCTCCCTCTCTCCCTCTCTCCTCTCTCTCTCTCTCTCTCTCTCTCTCTCTCTCTCTCTCTCTCTGGCGGCTTTTGTCAGGCCCCGATATAAAGTTTCACAATTGGGGGGCGAAAACCTTATGCGTTATACAACGTATTTGGGGCGTTTAGGGGGGCACCCCCCCCTGTGCACAGCCTTTTAGCCGGCTCTGCAAATACGCAAAAAAGCAAGAAGCAAGAAAGAAGGGACGTTTCCACCGAAATCCCGACCCTTACGTTTTGCTCGATCCCGCATCGTAGAGAACACCTACCCACATATACTATACAGCATCTGAGAGAGAAGGCTTTTCCCATCACGCTGCACTTTGAAATGTAAAAAATGGTCCAGAATTGACCGAGAAATGAATGATCAAAAAACATATATTTTTTGCCGCAAATGCCCGACTTTTTTGCCATTTACTTTATAACATTTCGCAGACTTGGGATAAATGCACGCCACATACAGCAAAAAAAACAAGGAACATTTTTTTCAACATAACATGTTGAATGGTAAGAAATGATTGAGAATTGACCGAGGTATTATTGTTTGAAAATAAGATCTAGGCTATAGCCTAATCGTTTGAGAATAGGCTACTCATGCATGTGTCTGCTGCGTGCTTAGGCCGCGTTGCCGCATCGCAGCTGCACGTGATAAAATGAAATGACTAAATGGACTAAAAACCTTTTGCGGGTCTAATAAAAACAGTTGAAAATGTGGAAAAGTTACAAAGACGAAGTTTAGTTAGCTTTAGTGCTGAGAGAGAGACAGAGAGAGAGAGGCCGCACCCGACGCGACAACAATTGAAATGTAAATGACCCATTAGACTGGTGCGAAAAATCCTTCTGTGAGGAGTAGCGGGGGAGGAGGGGGAAGAGGGTGAGGACGGTCAAATTTGACCGCGAATGCCCGTCTTTGTAGGAAGTTCCGCATCAAAATTCATATTTAGAAATTATTACAAACGAAAAGAAAAACATAGATGACTTGAATTGCATATTTAGGAAAAGTCATGCAAGGGGGACCTTTTCAGACCATCACAGGCAGAGAAAATCCACTTCAAAATCTCAAAAACGATCGAAATGACCTCTCAGGCATTCTAGTGTTAATCTCATGCCAATATTTGACCCCGAGAAGCATTTTCTTGTGTCAATTAAACAGGATGGTAGTGTATGAGTGAGTTTTTCTAAATCAAAACTGTGGCCATACTGTGACGTGTTATGTTGAGGGTGAGGGTTGGAGATAGCGTTAATAATATGAGACCAATGCACGGACGGAACTGTAGGATTTTTTCGGATCAATGGCAACCCTTATTGGTTACCCTGATTGGCTTCTTCTTCCATTGCGCGCATCGCTATGACCGGTAGCCCCTGAAATTCGTCCAGTGAAAAAGGTTCTGTGGTACAAAATCTATGTGCGATTAAAATGAGTTGATTTTTTTTTGCGTTATTTTTCTGTAATTAATTAATCTCAATGAAAGTCCCATGTATTTTTTTATACATACAGTATCCATATACAGTATCCACAGTAAAATCGCCAATGACAGTATGTATACCTGAGGTAGTACTTGATGGCACTGGTGATGGTCTTGATCTCCCACTCTGTACTGTCCAGCTCCACGTCCGCACACGTCTTAGGATCTGATGGACACAACGCAGCATGTCGTTAGAGGGATGAACAGACAGAAAGGCCGGTAGACAGACAGACAGAGGTTCAGGAATGGTCTAACTGTGTCTTCTTTGCATGTTCCCTTTTCCCTCTAATGCAAGGTTATTATTTTCTATGGAAATACAAGCAAGATCTACTGTACACATTGATACAGTGTGTGCACATACATACCCATGGCGAGGCCCAGCAGTTTCTGTACTCTGGAGTTGACCCCAACGATCCTGTACAAGCCCTGCTCATCTATACCTGAAGAGAAGAGAGACCACTTCCATTTATTATCTCTATTCAACTTCAGATCAGTCTTAAAGGGAAACCTTCAACATTTTGATATGTCATTAATATACCTTAGAGATGTTGTGTGGACATCATGAAAAAATCCCCCCAATTCTGTATTTCCTAAAAATGGAGGTCTGAAAAAAAATCATTAACATGGTGAAATACATCTGATGACATCATCAAGATGTATGTCATCAAGTTAAGGATTTTTCTTTCAGACCCTTTTTTTCCTCTCAGGAAACTTTTGAAAATGGGTGGAATTTCCAAAAATCAAAATAGATGTGTAGCTATATTTTTTATGCCTTTTTCCCTCTACATTGCTTCTACTTTAATGCTGCAGCTGTTTCCCTGCAGACGGTCCAGAAATCATGAAAACGAAGCATTTGTCGGGCTCAAGGAAGGCGGTGCTAATTTGTGAGGGGGTTGTGCGGGGTGAGACAAGGTTTTAGAATATTTAGAATACAGAATATCGCTCCGCAGTAGAACTAATGGAATACATCAAACCCCCCTGTTTTACAGTCTTTTATTTCACCAGTGGGGGGGGGGGGCGTTGTCATAACAAACAGAGCAGTGTATATACTGTACATTGATGTTTTACGTTGCATTGCTGTTTAATCATGGAACATTCCATTAGCTGTACTATAACGCAGATCCTCTGTGACGTCATCACTATGACAGGTCATGTGACAGGCACAGTAAAATGGCGGCCCCCATGGGATAAAAACATGAACTATTTTTAAACTAAAGAGCTTATTCTATGTGTTTTAAATGTTCAATTCTAGTTATAGAAGGCAAGTATAATGTATTTATCCATATTTGGCTCATTAGCCAGGGTTCCTTTTAAATCAATACTTTCTGAAACATCTATGGTGGAAAATTCATTGGAAATTGTAGGGACGGCTGTCCACTGCTTGCCACGGTTCAACAGGCAGGGGAAAGGGATTCCCTCTTGCACAGTGCTAGTGGGCGACGGCATGCCGCGTGTTAATGGAGGGTTCATCACAGGACAGTCGAATATAACACCATGGGGAGCAGGGAGGGCATATTACCCACACGCACACGCACACGCACACGCACACGCACACGCACACGCACACACACACACACACACACACACACACACACACACACACACACACACACATCTGGAACGCTCCAAATAGCCGGCAGGGAGGTTCAGAGAGGTGAATAACAAACACGGTGTACTACAGTACCTCGAGTCTCCACCGCGTAGATGAACTTCTTCATCACGTTGAACCCAACCACATCCAGCTGGGCCACTGGTGGACGGGCGTAGGAGAGAGAGAGACAGAGAGAGAGATGGAAAATCAACAATCTACTAGAATTGTGTTGTCATATAGGACTGTAGTATGTACCTTGTGTTGCTCTCTTGACAAGTCAAAAACATGCACTTAAAAAAAAAAAACGGAACTTATGGCCTGAACTGGAAAATTGCAATAACTTGTGGGGGATGGTTTGTGACAACACTCAACTTAAATTTTTATCAAATCTTTGTGAAACTGTTTCGAAACTCAGGTAACCCAAACCGCTGTTAAGTGCTGCTCATCTTATTCTGTGCAACATACATATGTATTTATATATCATGCCTTCTGAAAGTTTTAATTTATTTGTTTACTTTATTATTATTTTTTCATTTTTACTTTATTTTTGACTGATTTTTATGCTGATGATAGTGACTGTGTGTGTGTGTGTGTGTGTGGGGGGTGGGGGGTGGGGGGTGGGGGGGTTATACATGTTCAACTACATTGTTCACTAATAATTTTGTTAATAAAAATATATTACAAAAAAAGAATGGAACTTGACTGTTGTTGACGGTTTTGTATTTTTGTACCAGAACACTGGTGGTTAAATCTCACTGTATTACGTTGGGAAATTGAATCGGAAATGCGGGAGGTGATGAGGCAATTCGCGACACAGTAAATTAACCGTGTGAGGATTACGTATATGTGTCACAGAAAAAAATCTGTCCTTCTGTCCTTTAACCTTTAAGCAAAAAATATCACATGTATATCACAAGTTCCTAGATTCTCATTGAAAATGGCTGGTTTGCCAAAATCTAACAAACAAACAAAAAAGGACATTGAGGGGTAGAATCTGAGATAATGGCTGCAGGGGCATCTTTTTCCCCAATCTGGTGTGCCCATTTACATTCGGATCAAAAGATGGATTAAAGCAATGCAATCGATTCGTCTTCGCGTCCCTCGAGTTTGGCGACGGCAGGTATAGGGGCTGTAAATGTATTAAAATGAATCACTAAATTAATTAGTTTTAATTAATTCCTTGGTCATTTGTTATACATTTCTTTAGCATTTAGAACAAAAGCAGTGATCAACTCGCTGATAAATGAAAAAAGGGACTTACTGCCTTCCGTCTGGTTGTCCCGGTTCAGGTTGTACACCTGTTAACAGTCAGAACAGTGGAAAAAAATATTATCAATGAGATTAGAATACTTGCCACAGACAACAAGGACAATATCATTCACTAGAAGTTACAATGGGTTTGTAAATGGTCAGTGGTGGATTTATACTGTATAGTGTGTTTTTTATCCTTTACATCAGTGGTTTTCAACCTTTTTCATACCAGGACCTACAATTTATTCAGAATTTGAGCCACGGACCACTATTTGACATTTTAGCCCCACAGACCCCAAGAAACTAAAGATGTATTTTTTCCATGCTGGATTTGGGGGAAAAGCCAAACAGTCGAAAATACAGATGAAAATAATGACCATTAATCTTCTACATTCTCTAGTTGTGTAGACTTGGGGCTAATTCAGATGCTGAAAATTTTAACTCTTGAGAGTGTAAACATGAAACCAAATGGACCTGCAATGGTCCATTTGGTTTCATGTTTACGCTCTCAAAGAGTTAACATCTGGTTCACCAACCTTCCATCCTTTAGCCTGGGAACCACCTGGAAACCTCTCAGGGGCCACTGGCGGTCCCCGGACCACCTGTTGAAAACCCCTGCTTTACATAGAACTGCATTGACACAGCTTGGTGGAATATGGGACTGCGATCGGGCCAATCCAGGGGGATTTTGCGCTGAGTTTATTTCCCTCATCAAATCAGTCACACTGAATAACAGCCTTTGTTGGTTTACGTTGTCATGGAAACGGAAGTGCTGTAATCATCTTGAGTCAACATTTTAGTGTGACATTATTGATGATATTTTTGTTTGTTCGTAGATTAAAAAGCCAGTTATTTCTGTCGCCTCTCTCGGGTCTCTGGTTCCTTCACCGTCTCTCCTTAGAGATAGGGTGAGAAGTTCAGTTCCTGTCGTGTTGATGTCGAATTATGTTGAATTGATGTCTAATTAAGTTGAATTATTGTGGTCTAACTATATATTAAATAGGTCTGCTGTTTTCGGGGGAAAAAAAAACAATATAAAAACAAGGTGTTTCGTGTTTATGATATTTTTCCCGAAAACAGCAAAACTTTGACTATTCTGTCACAGCGAACGTTTTTAACTGTTTCTAACTATTTAAACTATTTTGCTTCTGGGGGGAGATCCGGCCATATTATACCGATGATTTTGGGGTGTCATGGACATGACATATTGACATATTGAGTTCTTTCAGTTCTCCGAACACAACAAACCTCTACAAACGTAGAAAATCGATCCGAAATGTAGAGATCGGTTTACTATATTTTTATATAGTAAAGCTATAGTATAGTTCCCGGTAATTAATTGTTAACATTGCACAAATAATCAAAAATGGTGACGGCTCTTGTGTGTAATCTTCCTCCCTCCTCCTCCTCCTCGGTGCTCACACACAGCAGAGCACACTCTGTCCTGTCTGGCACCGCTTTTCCCAGAAACAGACACACTCAGGTACAATGCTTGTATTACTAAACGTGTAAAAGCATCATCATCAACCGCCCGAACCCACAATGC
Organism: Benthosema pterotum; assembly: GCA_039105355.1. NCBI lineage: Eukaryota > Metazoa > Chordata > Actinopteri > Myctophiformes > Myctophidae > Benthosema > Benthosema pterotum. Next base: position 8,283,568 of record CM076975.1, on the reverse strand, counting down.
ATATTCTGGGGAGAACATTCGGAGAACATACAAGTATATATAGCCGATCTACAAGCTCAAAAGTGAGCTTGGTCTATTTATGATGATTACATCCACATTTTTTTTCCGATCTGATGTGAACGGATCGGAACAACCCTAACCGATTCTATTTCACTAAGACCAGAAGGATCAAGTTGTTAACCGTCTTCGCGCCAAACGCGAGGATAAAAACGAATGTGTCTGTGCCACGGTTCTACGCTTGAAACCCTTATGACTTGAGTCGTGTTTCTGGTGTCTTGACCATTGTGCCATCTAAGCCCTCTGTGCAAAAACATCCGGCTCACGAGTCCCGGATGCACCGCTGTCTCTTATTGCAATCTTATCTACTAATCTATTTCATCTAATCTATCTTATCCATCTTATCTACTATATTATACTAATTATGGGTGACATTATGAGGCCCTCTTGAGTAAAGCAACACACAAATACACACGCACACGCACACGCGCACACGCACACACACACACACACACACACACACACACACACACACACACACACACACACACACACACACACACACACAGGTAACCGTGGTAACATACTGGTTCTCTCCCGTCCATGGCTTCCATCCATAGCCTGCGGTCCTCTTCTGATAGAGCCTGCATGGTGATCACCCCTTGCCTGCACACACACACACACACACACACACACACACACACACACACACACACACACACACACACACACACACACACACACACACACACACACACACACAGTTAAATGTTAGGTGGTCAGTGACAAGCTCACCAAAAGGTCATCGGAACATTTTCTAGAGAATAATACACACATAAAGCACATTACGCGGTTACAGTCCATTGCAATGCACAGCTACTCATGTATACACACAGGTCTGCAGGTCACACACACACACGCACACACACACACACACACAGGTCACACACACACACACACACACACACACTTCCTTTGGCATGTGCATTGTGTGTCTCTCTCATGGTAAATGGTGCATTTTACGGTATATAGTGCCTTTATCCAAGACGCTTTACAAAGCTTGTGCATCACATTTACCCATTTACGCACACAGCCATAGACTTACTGTATGGCGTCGGAAACCATGCAAGGAACAACCCGCACATCAGCAGGGACACTTCAACACTAACTCTGGAATGACCCGGGTTCAAACCGGAAACCTTGTGCTGTCGATATATGTTATTGTCGATATATACTGTAATTGTTATCATGTCGATATTGTTGTATTTACAACGTGAGTAGACTATCTTTAGAGTAGACGGTCAACTCATCTATCACACACACAAACACACGGCAAACTTCATACATTACTGTTGTCTCTCTCTTTCTCCCTCAGCATCTGCATATACAGTAAACATGTATGTGTGTGTTTGTGTGAGCATGAGCATGTGAGCGTGAGCGTGTGTGTGTGTGTGTGTGTGTGTGTGTGTGTGTGTGTGTGTGTGTGTGTGTGTGTGTGTGTGTGTGTGTGTGTGTGTGTGTGTGTGTGTGTGTGTGTGTGTGTGTGTATGCTATTGAACACCCTCTACGCTTGGGTGGCTGTGCTGTAGATGGAGCCTTTGAAAGTGCGGTAGTACCATGACATGTCTATATAAGGACACATTCAAGATTTCAAGAGTGATGTGTTGTTTATTTAATTCCTATTTTTGTCCTGAAAAGTTAATACTTTGGACAGAACTGGTTTCTGGACTGACAGCGGTGATATATCCATGAACCAAAGTGAATGGATGGACAATAATTCATTATTCTATAGTCCTATATGTTATTTATACACTACAGTATACACTATATAATTCATTTCATTTTGAAGTGATGCATGCATACTGCATGCAACGGCAAGGTCATATGTTCTATATATATGAATGTGTAGCCCATGTACTGTGAGTCATGATGATGTTTGCAAGCATAATTATCAGACTCACTAACACACAACGCGCACACACACACACACACACACACACACACACACTGTACTGTGCTCAGTAAAGCCTCTAAGTACAAACCCTAAATGAGAAAAATCGCCTGTGTTATTTGGGAGGGGAGAGGAGAGGAGGGAGAGGAGAGGCAAAAATAAATTAAGTGGACACACACACACACACACACACACACACACACACACACACACACACACACACACACACACACACACACACACACACACACACACTACTCACTCACATCAACTAAACAAAACATGACTCTTCGTCGCCACCTTGTGGCTGTATATTGGTTCACTTTTTTTTGGTTCACTGAAAATGTCATTGCTATGGCAGTTGAAATTACTTATTTGACCCCCCATCCATTGTTTGTGCCAATATCTGAAACACACACACACACACACACACACACACACACACACACACACACACTGACCGGTCCACTGCCTCCACGTCGAAGCAGAACCTCTTCTCGATGGAGTCAGTCTTCCTCCTGGTGCAGGACTTGAGGATGAAACTGTCCTCTTCTCCCTGGAGAGAGTGAGAACAGAGAACACAAAAGGTTAAAACAACATACAGTATACTGTACCGTATGGGCAAATCTCCATATACTAAATCAGGGGTGGTCCACGACTCCACAGACCACCAGGGGTCCCTGAGAGGATTCCAGGTAGTCCCCACATAAATGATGGAAAGTTGTTTAACCAGATGTAACTCTTGAGAACGTGAGAATGAAACCAAATGGACCCTTGCGGGTCCATTTGAAAATGAAACTACTTTTTGAATTTGAATTTTGGATATCCTGAAGATTCCACACAAAGGAAACGAAATCTACACAGAAACAACCATGGACGCTGTGAAATCGTTCGAGCTGCCAAACCCCCAAAACATTTGAGTTGACAGTTAACGCGACAACAACAACTTCTTCTTCTTCTCCAGCCTGACTTACGGTATACCGGCATGTGACGTCCTTGGATCACAGAGACGCCTGTGTCATCACGGTATGTGTGCATGTCGTAGCCCTGCGTTGTAAGATACAGTATGTGCCCTGGTGCAGTTGTCACTATACCCTCTATTCCTAGTTAAAAACACGGTCACAATAGTATTTAAAATTTAAACTGCACTTTTCTCTCTCTCTCTACACATGGTCCTCGGTCGAGCCCTCCGTCGGCGTCCGTACCGTCATGCATCGTCCTCCATACGTGCCGTCCGGCTCGTTGGCGTGACTCTCTCCTCCATGTTGGGCTTCCCAACGCTGAATAATTCATGGCTGTGGCGCTGTGGCGCTGTGGCAAGCCCCCCCTTGTTTATTGTTCGAGGACTGGAGTGGAGTGGAGTGACATTCTCCCTCTCCACGTGGCTGCCGTCCAACGCTGTACCGGCGACAACCCCAGCTAGCCCCTTTGGTCTTTGCTGTTTAACCCCTAGCTAGGACCGGGTTTTAAACCCTCCATATGGCTGCAATGGGGGATAATGGAGGGTTGACCTATTCAAATGTTAGTGGGGCCTCGTATGTCCATGAACACTTTCTCTGACACACGGCAGCAGCAAAGGGTTGCCAAGTCTTTTTTTCTTTTTTGCTTATATATGGCTCAACTGGCATCCCCCCGCTCCTCTCTCGCTCTAGCTCTGGAACCATAAGTTACCCCCAGTGAGTGACGGTGTGTGTGTGTGTGTGTGTGTGTGTGTGTGTGTGTGTGTGTGTGTGTGTGTGTGTGTGTGTGTGACCACTAAGAGGGGTCTCGGCAGTGACGAGAGAGAGAAAGAGAGAGCCTATTATGTTCGTTCAGGAGGAGACTCCTATTTTCACCCAGTGGGGTAAAAAAGTACTTGATTGTTATCAATACCGCAATACCGAAAGTTATCATTACCGCAATGTACCGCAGAGTGCACCATTACGTCATCACCTAAATTACGTCATCACCCATCACCTAAACCAACCAATCGGAGTAACCCGAGGGATCGACCGCCACTGAGCAAACACAAACACCAAGAACCGAACACTGTGCACCAATGGCGTTACTTGTGCCCGCTCCGCTCACAAAAGTAATGACATGAAGTATTTCACACAGCTCAAGTTAAGCAGTCAAGTCTTTATTTGCAGTTATCCTTTAAGTGGCCCAGGTGTTATTTTGTGAAAACACTCCTTTATGGCTGTTTCGCCTACGCCAAAATAAGCTTATAATGGGGCTAAGGGGTGTTGTTCAAGTTCACCTATATACATCGCTCCAATATGCATTTTTGCCATATATTGTCTCTCCACCATGTCAGTAGTGAGTTAACACTCACACTTTCACTTTTAGTTCAGCAGTGATCCAGCTGTCACAAAAGATGGGGGCGTGGCACATGGTTTATGGCTGAACCACTGCTGAAAGTGGTATTTTCACAAAATAACATCTGGACCACTTTTTTTGTTTTTAAGATAACTGCAAATAAAGATTTAAAAAACACTTTGGTGTGGAATTCTCCTTTACGTAAAACATTCGATGCGTGTTTTCCACCGGTTTGCCTTTTCTAGCTTTTCAGCGACGGACGCCCACAAGGTCCTTCTGCTGATGCAGCGTGACGCTCATGATTGGTTGGTGGTGACAGGATGACTGGATGTGAATGGCATTCCAGATTCCTCTGATTTCCCTCTATACATGTACTGTATGTATGTATGTCTCTCCTTCACTGTGTCCTCTGCCCCCGCATCCTTCCTTCCCGTCCCTTACTGTTTGCGATATGAGAGTGAGAGGAAGAGAGCCTTTCCGTGTGGAGTTTGCCTGTTCTTCATGTGTCCTCTGTAGCCTATGGCAGAGCCTCATAGTGGGAGAGTTGCGATATTGAGGGGTCAGAAACCGGAGCAGCCAGTCGTCACCTGACTATACAGAGCCTCCCTGGGTCCTAGCAGCAGTTGGGAAACATTGTTTCCCATTTATGTATGCAAAAAGGCAACAAGTATTGTTCAGTCACGACTACCATCACTGTAATGTTCATGCTGTAATATTATTAAAGAACTACTGGTTTTAAAGTCATTAAAGCTGGATTAAATACCTGAGTCCAATGCATTTCTGCATACTGCTACATTGGACTCGGCTGCAGCCTTGCAGGCAGTCTTGCAGACGCCCTGTATCGCAAGATTGTCCGTTGCTAGCAGTGTGTGAATGGGGTGCTGTTGGCTCTATGCTCCTCCAGCAGCGCGAGCGCCCGGGCGCACAGGAGTGAATGGGAATATCGCAACTCTCCCCTATAAGGCTCTGGCCTATGGTAGGTACCCTCACAAAAAACATGCAGTAATCCAGGAAGGACGAGATCCACTAGCAACTAATGTCCAGCTTGCTTGCTAGTTGCGACCAGGTTTTCTGGTCACGTCTGGAGATCCACTAGCGAGGTTGCAACCACTCAACCTCTCATAGCACCCTAGAAGCCCTCCGGTGCACACCGATCAGCTGACACAGGAAAGCTGGGCAGCACCCCTGCTAATAATAACGCCTGGCCAACGCTCCACTCGCCCCGAGCTCTTCTCCCTCCCGGCTCCAAAACTATGATATGCACTATGATATGCACTTCCCACTGCAATCAGAACCACAGACTCACTTGCAGTACATTACAGTCCATAGCACTTGCAGTACCAACCTAGGTATTTTACATAGCATATTAAGTAGACTTAGATAGCAGTTACCTATATGGGATGTCAAATGTATTACAATGTTTTGTAAATCGTAAATAGTAGTAACGCCCAGGATTAGAAAAAAAAAAACTGAGTCAATTGACACCGGGTGAAAAAAAATCAGAGAGACAGACAGACAGACAGACAGACAGACAGACAGACAGACAGACAGACAGACAGACAGACAGACAGACAGACAGACAGACAGACAGACAGACAGACAGACAGACAGACAGACAGACAGACAGACGGACAGAGAGGCAGACAGAAAGACAGACAGTCACCATTTTTCCCCCTGACTTCTGGTCAAACACGACCATGGTGATCCTCTTGGGCTCTCGATGGTATGTGCAGTAATACTTCACCCAGGTAGACACAAAGGACCCTGAGAGAGAGACAGGGAGAGACAGGGGGAGAGAGAGAGAGAGAGAGAGAGAGAGAGAGAGAGAGAGAGAGAGAGAGAGAGAGAGAGAGAGAGAGAGAGAGAGAGAGAGAGAGAGAGAGACAGACCAGGGGTAGAAATACAGAGAATACATGAAAAAGAGGGACAGTTTGAATCTACCATGCTGTGAATGCATTTTGATGTCATTTTGAATTCCACACTTTTACTGGTAAATGAGTACTTCTGCAGCTATTGAGACTTTTTTTTAGCACTGCACAAACACAAACATGCATGCTCATGCACACGCGCACGCACACACGCACACCACACACACACACACACACACAAGGAGGAGGCGGTGGGTGCGTACGTTTCTCCTGAATGAACAGGTATCCCTCCATGGTGTCATGGCTCACACTCTTGTGCTCGTGAGGATTCTCCTTCATCTTCCTCATCAGGCTCTCCACCTCCGACCGCGTGCTCTCGAAGCGGTTCCTCGTCTGTGTACACACACGCACGCACGCACACACACACACACACACACACACACACGGGGGAGAAAGGGGGGTCACTACAACATCTGCTCCCAAACAGGACTCATTTGTGGAGTCGTGGACATCCCAGTTCCCCACATTTAAAAAAAAAAAATCCACTAAAAGCTCATATTTTCATGATCTAATAACAAAATTAATCATTTTTCTGTGTGTGTGTGTGTGTGTGTGTGTGTGCGTGTGCGTGTGCGTGTGCGTGTGTGTGTGTGTGTGTGTGTGTGCACAACTTACATTCTGTATGCTAATGGTGAGGTCAGTCTTGAAGTGATTGAAGTCTTTGGCCAGTTCGTAGCCGTGGTGATAGTACGTAAACAAACCCTGCAGGAACGCTAACAGCTGACAGACAGACAGACAGACAGAGAGACAGACAGACAGACAGGTGGGTTAAAAAGTGAAGACTCAACATTGTCACGTAACGTACGCAAAGCCCTTTTGGTGATTTAAGTTGTATTGGCACTCTGTGGCGTGCTATTAGGTGTGTACACCTGCTATTTTTGAGGGAAATCGTAAAAACGCGACGCAAATCCTTGAATATTATACCTTTTTCAGAGCGAACGTTTTGTAGAATCTAGTGTCATTGTCAATTAATATTGATTGCCAGGGTACCGTGATGGGAGTTCTGCTATGGTTTTCGGCAATATTAAGTGGTAGTATGCCAATATTGTAGAAATAGGTCAATAATATGAAGCAAGTTTGTTTTTTGGGTTCATGTACTTTCACTGCGTGGCCCCCAGTGACTCCCCCAAAAACGACTTCATATTTCACCAAAACCAGAGCAGAACTCCCGCTATGGGACTCTGGACATCAATTAATACAGTTGACACCACTATATTAATGGCTGTATTTCATACAGCTTAACAGTTATCGTGCCGTGGAAATAGATCTACGTCTCCCGTTATCATTATGATTTACAGTAACGATTGATGCCGCTGCCGTTGAGCTACGCCTTTGATCGTTACTTACCGGCGCCGGTTTAATACGATCCCCATGCTAACAGCAGCTAGCAGCGACCGCAGCGACCATTGATAGACCATAATAAGGGACGGACCAAACCGGAACCGGAAGTGTGTGTCGCCAACTAACTTGTCCGTGGGGAAACATGGACCGAAATATGAAATAATGACTTTTTGATGAAAAACGCTGGCACTGGCTACCTCAAAAAATATGAAAAAGGGCTGGCACTGGGAGTGTTAACTTCAAAACGTCCGATGTACAGGGCCGACGTAGTTAGGAGGAGGAGGAGGAGGAGCGGTGTTGTCAGGTTGTTACTTACCGGCTCTACGAAGTCGAACATCTTCCTCTCCTGGACCTCCTGGACCTTGAAGACGTATTCCAGGGACACCTCGTAGAAGTGCTGCCGCACGTTGTCCACCTGGTTGTCTGCCTGGAGGGAGGACAACGAGACACAGGACACGCAAAGGAACGTTATCAGTCGGTCTAGCCTGGTCTAGCCCTCAATGATTTTGGCCTTGGGGGGCGGGGGTGTCGTGGGATCCACACGGCGGAAGTGCTGCGCTCTGATTTGATCTCACTAACGTGTCGTCATCCCCGGCCCCTCCCGCGCCCGTCCACTGCTGTTCTACGTCACATTATTCAGAGCGACGCCCACCCCGGAAGGTTCACTCCCACTTGAAGGCCACTTTCCAACGTGCGTTAGTCCAGGCTTTCCGTTTTCGCGCAAGGCGGACGAAAATGAAGGCCTGGGTGTCGAGGCTAGAGTCGGTCTGATAAAATGTACTAGGCGTGAACAAGATGGAAGCATTTCAGGACGAGCGGCGTTGTGATCCCAACAGCTGATACGGTGCCGTGAGGCTGTCGTCATTGTTTTATTGATCTCCGAAAACCTCAATTCCAATTGCAATTTCGTTCGTATCCAGCCCAAGGCCTGATGACGGAAAATGATCGATGACAACACCAACACGGAAGCGAAAAACGCCGCTAAAGAGCCGGTAAAAATTAAATGATTAAACATTATTAAACTAAGGACATGTCATTTGGGAACATTATCAATTTTGTACTTTTTGTACTGTTTAGATTAGAGCTTCTTGCATGACCTATTGTGAACTGTTTTTTCACTAGGTAAATATGTAATGGCCTAACCAGGGACTGCAGTCGCTTCAGCCTGATAAATGCAACAATTTTTGGTATGTTTTTTGTACTGTTCCTCCCAAAGAAACACACATGAAAATACAATCACGTACGTATGACACAGTAGGAGTACGAAACGACAGTGGCTGTGTAACTTTGTTTTCGAGGGTCCCCATAAGGCTGCGTGTGTATAAATAAATGGAACCTAATGGATCCATTAGAGTCCAATTTGGTTCCATGTCTACACTGCAGAGTTATAGACCTGTAGCAATCCATTTGGACCACCTTCAATGAACTAGAGTTCTGAAACTGAACCCCAAAGCCCCGAACCTGACATTTAGGGCCAGGTTGGGCCTAAAATCTATGCTAAACAATAGGGCCGGGTCGGGCCTTGGGCTCCATGAAAAATATACAGTATATTGACAGGGCTTGACACTAACACTTGCCCGCTTGCCCGGGGCAAGTAAAAAACATGGTGGGGCAAGTGAAGACTGCTACCTGGTTGCCCGATTGTGCAAGTGTGTGACTTAGTGCACTATAACACAGCCGGGGACTACAATTGTCATGAAACAGTGGCAACGCAAGAGGGTTCGTTAGAACGGGGTACTGTTGGCAGCCCACTGAAGTCCACTGAAATTCCACTGTAGTTAGCCTACCCTTAAAACAATATGAAATGAACAGAAGACTATATTGATTTGAATAAAAATATGATTCCAAATGTATGAAGTCTTTCTCAACACATGTTGTTGTTTTTTCTCAATAGAGGTCGTGTTTCACATTTAATTTACCACTTGAATTAGTTACCCATAATGCTAACAGAGCAGAGAGGAGACTGCAGACAGAAAACTTGTTGCTTTTAAATGACGTCACTGTCTTTACGAGGCTACAATCGCCGACTTTGAAGAGTCGAATTCTCAACAATACACACCAATCCCGACTGACTTTGTTCATTAATGTCTATATTTGGTACATGTCACATCTTATTATTATGTTTTACCTACCTCGGAGCTCTGACAGCTGTTTTACTGTTGTCAGCTTGTTGTATTAATAAATGTGGCTGATTAATTGGGAAAATAAGCCAGCTATATTTGGAGGAGTGATATATACTGACATTTTCAACTACCATAGTGAATTCTGCAGAGGAATATTAACTAGTCTTGTAAAATGCCGTTTGGATCATTATAAACAAATACATAGCATATGAAACAAAACACAGCTAATATATCTGAGTATTGAAAATCTCAAGGGATGGGACCATGACGTATATACTGTGCGACCACATTAACTTGAGATTTATAATGCTAGTACATGTGAATTTCTGATGGAGTATATTATAGTACATTGTGGGCTGTATATTCAGATGGCAGGTGTGTGACAGTAATAAGGATAAATAAATCATATTTTACACGTCATCAGAACACAGAATAAAGTGCTACAGCCTCAGTAATAAATTAGTGAAATTACGGTATTTTGTGACAGGGATTGCAGGGATTGCATTGACCGCTGGAATACCCTGTTCTAACGAACCCTTTGGGTAGCCGCTGTTTCATTTGGGGGCGTGAAATTTGTAGTCTCCGTGTGTCTCTATAACACAACAGGAGATAAATTTGTCTTGAAGGCAGTCATTGCACTCTGCCTCTGTGTCTTTCCCTGCTTTCTAGCTATCTCTACCTATCTCTCTCCCAGGTTCATTTGGTTCCAAACTATCATTTTGCTGGGGTCAGGGACCACTGGGTCTGTGACCACTATGGGCTAATTAAGATGATGAATTTTAACTCTTGAGAGTGTATTTGGTTTCATTTTTACGTTCTCAAGAGTTACATCTGGTTAACCAACTTAACTGGGGACCACCTGGAACCTGGGGGGCAAGTGACCATGACCTGAGGGCAAGTAGAACCTGACTTGCACTTGCCCGATGGGCAAGTGCCTCAGAGACCTTAGTGTCAACCCCTGATTGAATTATTGTATTATAGTAAAAACAATAGTTCTTTTCTGTATTTATGTACCTATTATGATGATTATGATTATGATGATGGTGCTGATTGGCATTTCACTTTGGCACATTGGCAAGTCTCAAATTCTGCCCACGTCCGACAGTTTAGGGCCGAGTCGGGCCTAAAATATATTCCATCTAGTCGGGCCGGGCCTCAGTTAGGGCCCAGTTAGGGCTGTGTCCCTCGAAGGTCTCTCAACCCACAGCACGAGTCGTACTGTATATAATTTATGGCCAGCTCTGTTTCTGGTATTATAGTATTTCAATTGCAAAAAGTTGCATTTTCAACAAAACATGACCACCACAAACTGTCATGGTGATGGATCCTCAAGACAATAAAAGTGCCTGTCTGAGACAGCTCCCAGACAGTAGTGTTTCAGACAGACAGAGACAGGGACACTCACCTCGTGCAGATGGGACTCTTTCTTCTTGCCCGACAGGCTCAGGTGTTTCTCCAGCGCCGCGCAGTACTTCTCCGTTTCCTTGTCGTATTTTTTCTTTGCCTCCTGTGACACAAAAAGACAGATCCAAGCGTTTATGCTCATGGCTTCAAAACCTCAGTCAAGTAGCGCGCGCGCACACACACACACACACACAGTCCAGCGGTATCACTGCGCCATAATACAATATATCCTACGATCCAGTATAAAGAAGTCCACGGGTCGAACAGACGTGTTCTTACTTGGCCTTGAATGCTTGCTACCTTGCTATAACTATTGGATCGTTATCAGTGGCGGAATTGTGAGCTACATTATTATGTATTGAAAAAGGCGTTTGTACATTCACTGCAGGACGTGTAAAGGCCTACTCAGAGTTTGATTTCCTGTGATCACCGCGACCACCGTGACCACTGAAAAAGCACAATATGATGTCATTCCACTGCAACCTCCGCTCTGATTTCACTCACCACCGCAGCGGTGGTCGTGGTTGCCGATAATCTAACTCTGAATGAGCATTAAAGGCAATAGAGGAACCTTTTTGCCTAAAAATCATAATAGCTATATATTTTTTGCCTTTTTCCCCCTCTATGTTGCTTCTACTTTGATGCCGCAGCTGTTTCTCTGCAGACAGACACTTGCTTCGTCCTGCAGACGGTCCAGAACTTTGCTATTGTCAACAAGTCATGAAAACAAAAACATTTGTCGGGCTAATGTGAGAAGGGGAAGGGGGTTGTGTGGGGTGAGGCAGCGTTTTAGCCAATCACAGCACAGGAGTCTCCAGCAGTTTAATAATGAGCCAATAGAGTGGAGGTGAGGCGGAGTTAGATTCTGCTATTAACCTTTGTGTACTGAACGCGTTTTGGTGTTTTAGCTGTTGAAAAATAGCAGATCTACAAGCTCATATCGCGCCACTCGGTGGCGCGATATGAGCTTGGTGAGCTTGTAGTTCTGCTATTTTTGAAAAATTGTGAAAAGCATCAGAAACTAGAATCTGATCAGGACACAATCGATTTACAAACAGTGTTTGTACACACTAAAGGGTTCATAGGGTTACCAAAATAAGTATTGTTCTTCCGATGGGGACGCAAATGACTGCACAAAGCAGGTTTCAAGGCGACGCGCTCAATAGAATTGCAGCCATTGAACAGAAGTCAGTCAAAACACTCTCTGGTCCGAATGGAAACCATGAAAGCAGGGCGTCTCTGTGAGGGAGCGTGAGAATGAAACCTCTCTGTGCCTCAGTGTTTCCATCAGTTCTCTCTCCCCAAAAAAGTGAATCCACTGGGTGAACAGCTGCTAATCAAACAATAGGACATTATTTCATTCAACAGAGTGAACAGAGTTGAACATTAGGGGGGTGAGGATCGGAAGGGACAGGGTGTGTTATTTGGATTTAATTTCATCTACAAGAACGTTACGTCAGACGTTATTTCCACGGGCGTCTGGGTTTGTTTCCAATTCATGCGGTGTGTCACACGGTACCGCTGGACTCGAGATTCGGCAACAGGTGTTCCGTCTTGTGCATTATTATAGGGTGTACTGTGTACCAGCTCAGTGGCCTTGTGGTTAGAGTGTCCGCCCTGAGACTGGGAGGTCGGGGTTCGATTCCCGGCCGGGTCATACCAAAGACTCTAAAAATGGGACCCAAATGCCTCCCTGCTTGGCACTCAGCATCAAGGGTTGGATTGGGGGTAAGTCCCTGTGATATACTAACTAGCGTCATGTCCAGGGGGTGTACTTGTACATCGAGCGCCTCACGCTACAGAAACAGGAGATAGGCTCCTGACCTATATGGGCCTCAATGGCTCAGCTGGGCCTCCTGACATCATGGCCTGGCAAGGCTACTTACTTACTGTGTACAGTAGGTGCAGGTGCAGGACACGGTCGACCAATCGGAGGTCACAGACACTTTGTTATTATTGGTCCCCGCAAAGCAACAGGTTGTGAGCTTGTAGATCTGCTGCTTTTTGGAGCTCTGGACCTAATAACTAATTTCTGCTTTAGTTCACAGGCTGAGGTTGGGGGTGGGGGGGTGACTGCAAGTGACGATTGCCACTGTTACTATCGGTCAGCAAACCTATCCTATCAGTCGCGGCAGGTATCTTATCAGTCAGGTTTAAGGTGAGGTTTAGGCGTATGTTTTACTGAGGTTATGTTTAGCCGGCAAGGAACCCGATGGACCATACGCCACTAGGGTATTAGCCTGGTTCAGACCCATCAATACAGCCCACTCTCTGAGAGGCTTTTGGTCTGGCATTCTATTGTCAACCTATAATTTGCTTCAGTACCAAGATGTACTGTATGTATATATCCTATGAGAGTCAGAGTCGAGGTTTGATCTAACGACAAATCCAAACAGACGCAGCGGATTGGCCAGCAGCCCCGTCACTCTACAGTGCAACAGTTACAGTGGCAGTGGTTAATTGCGGCCGTATCAATCTGTCCATTAAACTGACAGGTGACAAATAGTTTCTTTATAGCATCGGGTTGGATACACATCAACATCCGTCATATTTTCCTGCTTTTGTTCAAATGCTAGTAGCGCTCGCTGGCTGTGTTTGTTTGGTTAGCAAACAGGCTAGCCTATTAGCCACATGACTGACAACAACATCTATTTTTTTGGTATGATGAACCAAACCCATTCCTCTTAAAATCACTCACACAGTGGACGAAGTCAGACCCAAGTTTCAGGAAGCTGAACTAGAGTCTGAGAATCAGGCTGCTGGTATACGAGAACCCCCCACAGCTTTGATCAGCACCACATGCATTGTGTAATACAGGACCCCCTGTCTTACTATGCATTAGGTCCAGACTGGGTCCACCCCCATTTAACTGTACACATGGAACCAAATGGATCGGAACGAAACGAAAGGAGGCCCAACGGAAGGGAAATCCCTCAACATTTCACACAAATTTTCACAGTCATAATCCATGGTCTCAGATCCAACCCGGGGGCCATCCATCCATCCAATCCGTCCTCCATCATTTCTGGGGGGGAACAACAACAACCATGACATCATGGGCAGAGGGACGTCAGAGGTCCACAGGGAAGGGGAGCAGCATGGTCTTGTTTTTCCTCGACAGAACCCGACAGATGGTCGGACACTTTTCCTCACACTCACAAATTTCTCCACCCGTCCGACCTCCTTCCTCCCGCGGCCGGAGGAAAACACCATCCTGTTATGCTTCAGTTATACTACCAACACTAGTGGTGGAAAAAAGGACTGTTTTACTTATGTAAAAGTATCAATACTGCAACGTATAAATGCTGTTAGTTGAAACTATGTTTTGCTTTATGTTCTGAAAATATGTTTTTTGCTAGCATTAGGTATTGAATGTATTAGTATTGGCTTTAGCTATTGAAAAAACATCAGATCTACAAGCTCACAGTGTGCCACCAAGTGGCCCACCGTGAGCTTGTAGGTCAGATAGTTTCATAAAGAATCATAAAATCGTGTAGCAATTTTTTTGGAATATTCTGTCAGACTTAAAGCCAACGTTTTTAACTCAAATGTTTTGCTTCTAGGGAGGTCCCTGGAACTGTTATTTTGACTTGACATGAAATATTGAGGACCACTGGCATAGAAAACATGTGGTTAGAGTGTCCGCCCTGAGACTGGGAGGTTGGGGTTCGATTCCCGGCCGGTCATACCAAAGACTGTAAAAATGGGACCGAATGCCTCCCTGCTTGGCACTCAGCATCAAGGGATGGATTGGGCGTAAGTCCCTGCGATATACTAGCGTCATGTCCAGGGGGTGTACTTGTACATCAAGCTGCCTCACGCTATAGAAACAGGAGATAGGCTCCTGACCTATATGGGCCTCAATGGCTCAGCCGGGCCTCCTGACATCATGGCCTGGCAAGGCTACTTACTTACTCTGGACTCTATATAACATTTGAGATTGTGGAATAGTCTGACTAGCATAGTGTAAATACATGTATTCATTCATTCATTCATTCATTCATTCATTCATTCATTCATTCATTCATTCATTCATTCATTCATTCATTCATTCATTCATTCTGTTGTTGTCAGACTGTCTTCCATGGCTGTTCAGCATGAGCAGGAAGTAGTATTCTCAGAGCTTTGCACAGCTGCAGAAAGCATCAGTCTGGATGATCATTCCTCACTAAACAACAAGAGCTCTGTGGACTGTGACACGGCCCTACACGTCCGTGCGCGCACCACGCACACACACACACACACACACCCCCCCCCACACACACACACACACAGTTCGTCCGGTTTTGGAAGCAGCTGTCCAACCTCGCAGCTCAA
Source organism: Benthosema pterotum (assembly GCA_039105355.1). Lineage (NCBI taxonomy): Eukaryota > Metazoa > Chordata > Actinopteri > Myctophiformes > Myctophidae > Benthosema > Benthosema pterotum. The sequence goes on along the minus strand of CM076975.1, from coordinate 8,268,209 downwards.
CCTCTGGAACGGACACGTTCATTGTTCGTTTTTTTTGTGAGTAGTCTCTGTAAATCTGGCAGCTGGGTAATGCAAGACTCTCTGGCACAGCCCCAGCTCAGGCAGCCTATACCGCATTTCCATTGGACGGTCATTCTCAAGCTGGATGTCAGCTGTATTGCTGCGTGTGTTTTGTTTTGCCATTGGCTAGCGCTGAAAAGTACTCCCCCCTCATGCTTGTTTACGTTTGCGGGACTGGCGCTGGGTGTTGTATGGATGACTATAGTTTATCACAGGTGTATCAAGCCCTGCATTCTTTTTCCACCCTGTTGTTCTTGTAGAACGGATAACCGCCAGCGTTGCTCTTTAAAGGAAATATAGGCAAGTACACAATCTTGTAGTGTTTGTAAACAAATTTGAATCTAACTCCACCTCTATTGGCTCATTATAAAACTGCTGGAGGCTGCTGCGCACCGATTGGCTAAAGCCCCCCGCCCCTCATAACCCCACCTTCCCCCCATACACTAGCAATGCCTTGTCATGAGCATGACAAAAAGGAGTTGTTGACAACAACAAAAGCTCTGGACCAGCCTGCAGGGCAAAGGGAGAAACAGCTGCAGCATGAAAGTAGAAGTGAAGTAGAGGTGTGTGTGTGTGTGTGTGTGTGTGTGTGTGTGTGTGTGTGTGTGTGTGTGTGTGTGTGTGTGTGTGTGTGTGTGTGTGTGTGTGTGTGTGTGTGTGTGTGTGTGTGTGTGTGTGTGTGTGTGTGTGTGTGTGTGCGTGTGTGTGAGAGAGAGAGAGAGGAATGGGTGAATGTAATGCACAATCTATGTAAAGTGCCTTGGATAAAGGCGCTGTATAAAGGCACCATTTGCATGTGGGTAAATAAAGGCTAAAGCACAGTGATTTCCATAAGACTGTACGTCTCCCTCTGCTTTATACTTCAATGGCATGTGTGACTCGGTTAGATTTACAGTGGGATAATTGACCTCAGGATGAACTGTACCAGTAACACAGCCCTGGGGGCGAGAAGAGTTGGTGTTGTGAAACAACTGGTCTGGGAATGCACATATGGAGCTTTTATTTCTGTTTTTTCTTTTCTTTTTTGGGGGGCACTATCCCCACTAGAGAGAGAGAGAGAGAGAGAGAGAGAGAGAGAGAGAGAGAGAGAGAGAGAGAGAGAGAGAGAGAGAGAGAGTGTGTGAACACAAATCAAATGCCATTGAGTGTTAAACATTGAAAATGAAGGTGATGACGCAAATTCTGATAGGCTGGAATGATAATGATGTCTATGATGTACGATGATAAGAGTGCTCCTCTCTGCACTGATTCTTGAAAGGGGAACTCCGCCCATTTTCAACATTCTAATATGCCATTAGTATACCTTAGAGGTGTTGGGTGGACATGATAAAAAAAAAAAAAGTTCCCCCATTCTGTGTTCCCAAGAAATGAAGGTCTGAAGAAAACCACTAACATGGTGAAACATCTTGATGACATCATCAAGGTGTATTTTCACCATGTTAATGGATTTCTTTAGACGCTGCTTTATTGAACCCTAACGGGTTCATTTGGTTCCATTTGCACGCTCTCAGAAAAAAATGTTGAAAATGGGTGGAATTCCCCTTTAAAGTCTGCACACTAAGACAGACATCCCCCGGATGAATCAGATCAGGGACGGATCTAGGCATGTGCAAGGGGGGGGGCAATGACCAGTCTGCCCCACCAAACACAATGGTATGCAAAAAAAAAAACAAGATATTTCAAATTAAGGTGCCTACATTTAAAATGATTTGAAACACAACTTCTGCTACTAACTAACTACAGCTGTGGCACCACTAAACCAACAGCATTTCATCATTGAAAACAGAAAACTCTCTGAGTCAGACCTTTAGCTTTATGCATGCTGCGTGTCTGTTGCAACTTCAACAACAACTGATGTAACTATTGAGGCTTTACTTGTCTAATAAAAGTCCTGTAACCGAAAATGGTATGGGGGCGGCTTCATGGTACGCCCGTGGCGTGAAGCCGCACGATCAATACCATTTTCCCCTGCCCCCCCCCCCCCCCCCCCCCCCCCCCCCCCCCCCCCAAATGGGAAATGTTACATCCGCCCCTGGGCCAGATAATAGATAACCATACCGTAACCAGTCAGATCTGTCCCAGAATAAACTAGATTATTTCACCTGGACGTCCAGGACGTCAGGAGAGTGAAATGAGAGAATGAATTTGAATAGAAAGAAATGGTGAACATTAGTGAGGACCAACTACAGCAGGGGAGCCCAACCAGTAGATCGGGATCTACCGGTAGATCTCGGCCTGATCACGAGTAGATCTCAGGAGATGTGGGGGGGAAAGAAAAAAATGGGGTGGAAAAGAAAAAAACGATTTTCGTGTGTGTGTGTATGTGTGTATGTATGTGTGTGTGCGTCTGCGTGTCTGTCTGTCTACGAAAGCGGCTCATTTGAGGATTGTTGTCTGCTGAATTATGCCAACAGTATTGTTCTGCAACGTGTAATGGACTGTTCTGGACTGTTCTTATTATGATTGCATTTGCAATGGCAGTGTTTGTCCAAGTCTGTTGTACTGTTGTAGGCCTACTTATGACAAGTCTGTTGTACTTTATGCTTATATGGACATAAAGTAAAGTGGTAAAACAAAGTAGAGTTGTGTTGTCGTGAAGTTACTGCAGGCTGGCAACGATGCGTGTGGTTTGAAATGTTGATAATGGACTGGTAGATACCGGAGGGGTTGGCTGCCGAAAAGTAGATCTTGGGTCAAAAGAGGTTGAGGACCACTGAACTACAGTATTTGCAAATAAGTTGTCACAGGTCAGTGTGCGGTACCAACTGAGCTAAGCAAACACGAAAACTGTCCTGAAATCAATTCATTTCCCCTGCACAGCAAGTCTGAGAATATACAAGTGGAAATCAGTCTTCTTCCACTTGAAACCCTCTCAAGGAACCCTGAGGGTTCCAGGACGGCACCTTTTGAGAACTATTGAGCTAAAACAATGTGGAAAAGATAAAAGTAGGCCTATGCAAGTACTACAGAAAATGACCAACTGCATGTTTTCTTCAAGTTCAAGTAATACTTCATTTGTCCACAGGGTGGCAGTGTGATATTGTGCTATCGTGGTAGCCCTGGTGTATGTGTGCGTGCGAGTCTGCATGCATGCTCTGTAGTTTTTCTTAAAACAGCCAATTTGCAACTGGACAGGTTGTTTTAGTTTACCAGAATAAATTGCCCTCGCAGGGTTTCTGTAAAGGAATAAGAATGTGTATAGGAATGTCTGTTTTTTATGCCTTGTTGGATTGAATACGCAGAACCACAAGAGAGCAAAACAATCACTGTGTTCAATCAATCAAACTTTCAGAGGTAGGTAGGCTACTGATACATTCATTCATTGGAATCATTGCTGATCCTACAGCAATGATGATGATATCCAAATAATCGTCACTAAATGTTCCTGCAGTGCAGTAATACAAAGAAGATAAATTGCGATGAAGGTCAAAAAGAAAAGGAAACCAGGTGCTCAACGGAGGTGCAGGGATATAAAAGTTTAGTCGGCGCTCCAAAGATCAAAGAGACTGGAATAGAAAAAGGAAACGAGGCTCTGAGCACACAAAGGTCAAACATGAGGAGAGTAAATATAAAAGCCGGGGGTACTTTATTAAACAAAAACAGCCAACATGTTTTGACTCTACCAAGCTTTCATTTGAGCTATAGTCCTAGTAGCCAAGTTGCAACATGTTCATCCTTTTTCATTCACTCATTTTTTTAACTTTTGACTGCTCAGATCACGTTTCCTTTCTGTAAGATAAATTGGCAGCTTGAAGCCACGACTGCAGATTCAGTGACAAAAACTAAATAAACTAATTTGACCAAAAATAAATGGTGCATTTATATAGCACCTTCATCCAAGGCACTTAGATTGTACACCCCGTTTACCCATTCTCACAGCAATGGCGGGAGAAACCATGCAATGTACAAAGACCAGCACATCGGGAGCAATTATGGGTTAAAGGGGAATTCCACCCATTTTCAAAATTTTCAAATGTGAACCAAATGGACCCTAGCGGGTCCATTTGGTTCCATTTGTACCCTCTCGGGAAAAAGGGGTCTGAAAGAAAAATCATTAACATGGTGAAATACAATACTTTTTTTCAGACCTCCATTTTTAGGAAATACAGAATTGGAGGAACTTTTTTATCATGTCCACACAACATCTCTAAGGTATATTAATGACATATTAAAATGTTGAAAATGGCGGGAGTTTCCCTTTAAGTGTCTTGCTCAGGGACACATCGACACAAACTCTGGGGGGAGCCCGGGTTCAAACCGGCAATCCATCCGGTGACTCTACCCCTGAGCCACTGACGCCTCTCGAAAGCTATTCATGAAACTATGACTAAAACCAAAAGTTGGTGTAAAAACAACAGAGAGAGAGAGAGAGAGAGAGAGAGAGAGAGAGAGAGAGAGAGAGAGAGAGAGAGAGAGAGAGAGAGAGAGAGAGAGAGAGAGAGAGAGAGAGAGAGAGAGAGAGAGAGAGAGAGAGAGAGAGAGAGAGAGAGAGAGAGAGAGAGAGCACTCCGTTTATCCTCACTCAATAAATAAATCTTATAAACACTGCCCTCATGCTTCGTGCCAACACTGAGGGGTGTTAGAGCTAAGCGGGAGCCTTGGATGTGTGTTTGTGTTGCACAGTACCTGTGTAATCCCCTTAACACCTGCCTAAACACCGCAGTGCTCCTGGGACTTTGCAGCCGGGCAGGTGGATGTGTTGGCCAGGGCATAGCCAGGGTATACAGTATACCAACCACAGCCTGGGATATGATCGGGGCCAAATCTTTTTTCGGGGCTAAACTGGGATTAGTAGATGGCTGCGGTGAATCGAGTCAGTGCTGCGGATTATGGCGATAATTCGCTCGCCTAATCTGGTGGCTGCAAAACGCGTGCTGGTTACGATTACACAATGACCTGCCAGGCCAGGGACCGCAGAGGGGGGGATTAATAGGACGGGCGTGGACAACGAGGAAAGTGTTTAATAGCGTGTGGATCACCCCCCTCCCGTTATTGTGCTGAGTCCCTATGGGCTAATGATAAGAGAGGCCGGTCACCATGTGTCAGTGACCTGATATGGCGGAGAGATATAAAAAAAAAAATGAATCACACCCCCATTCTTTTTCATACACACATTGAAGTGGTTAGGCAACGCTCAAAAATGCCTTATTGCATCTCCATCAATCAATCACACATGATCCAAACCCAACATGAACTTAGTCGTACCCAACACAAAGGTACTCAGGCATGGAAAAATAAATAGCTATTACCTATTATGATTATGTACCAGTAAGAAAGAAGAAATCCTGTATTTAGAGAATGTATGATGTATAAATAAAAAGAGAGCTTTACTTGGGAAGTCCTTATGGTTGAACGGACTGTATATCACTAAAATAACTTAAATCTGCACTGTACATTTTGTGTTTTAACTTTTGAGGGAAATTGTGAAAATGCAGCGCAAATCTTTCAATATGTTGAATGTCGAATGTTTAGCAGAATCTGTTGTCAGGTCGGAATGGTAGTTGTTAGTAACTTTATGTGTTATAGCTAAGTAGATTTACATCATTATACCTGATTCTACTGTTCTAAACTTCTACAGGTATGTCTCATGGATTATATAGTGACATGAAATCATAGCTTAACACTGCGCTGTCTACCGTTGCGTGACAGCAGTAAGGCTCATTTGCTTTTTAAAATGTAAGCTCCTTGCTCTTTACGTGTCACACCTACACACACTGGAGGTGACACACATTTTGACCAAGATGGTCAAGATTCAACTTGAGCAAGCATACAGTACATGCTCTTCTCACGAAAAGCTCTATTCAAAATGTCAGCATAGAAAATCAGGTTCAAATCCAGGGTAGAAAAAAGCACTAAGAGTTGCATATGGTGCTGCTTTTAAGTATTGAAACACTAATTAAATTATGCATGGCAGCAGGAGCAGCTTCGTTCATACTCGCCTGCACGACGGAGAGTCACGCACCCAAAATAGCACCACGGCGTGCTCTCTGTGCAGTTATTTTTATAGCGTGTGATTGTGCATGTCCATTGTGTGGTTGCTTTGTGGACGCCCGCTGCCTGTCACAGCTGGATGTCACTAGAAAGCCGAGAACGCACCGCTGTGATGTTACAGAAAGTGGATCGTTGGAAGCTGTTCGCTGCAGCAACAACACCAACAAACATAAAAACAACTAATCGTGTCAATGTCAAACATGGTTTATTTGAGGGTTTTTAGAACAGATCATTGGTTAGTTCTACTCTCTGCGGTTGGGAGTCAGACTAGAATAGCTGAGAGAACGCTTTGAAACCTGAGTTTGGAAGACAGTAGGGCTGCAATGATGAATCAATTTGTCGTAATCGATCAGTCAAGTAGACTAATTTAGAAATTGATTAATGATATCGGCAAATAAATGCTTATGATACTTTTGATACATTTGTTTATGATGCTGTAGTATTTTGGCCAAGTGAGGCACGAGCTCAGTGGTCTTGTGGTTAGAGTGTCCGCCCTGAGACTGGGAGGTCGGAGTTCGATCCCCGGCCGGGTTACATCAAGCTGCCTCACGCTACAGAAACAGACCTAAATATGGACTCAATGGCTCAGCCGGGCATACCATGACATCATGGTAAGGCTACTTACTTAGGCATTCATTTACGTGACAAAATTATAGGACTGGTATGTTTGCTGCTGTGGTGTTTCATTACCTTGGCCGCGCTGATCTGTTCTTTCCGGAACCGCTCCAGAGGCATGATGAGCACGTCGTTGGCATTCTCAATCTGGACACACGCACACAAACACACACACAAACACACACACAGACACAGACACAGACGTGCGCACACAGACAGGGCTGACGTGAGGGGTGTCATGTCCCGATTATGATGACATTTTACGCTGTTCACTCAATTAACCCATTTTGGCCTAAATTCGAGTTTCTGACACCAGATTATACAGTAGTTCCTGACACCAGATTATAGCTGCAGCAACATTCTAGCTTTTGACGCTAGATTCTACAGTAGTTTCCGACACTAGAATCTACGTATTGGCACCTAAATTATAGTTTCTGGTGCTATACCGGTAATCTAGATTTTGACACTAGATTCTAGTTTCTGCCAATAGATTCTAGTTCCCTGACGCTAAAATCTAGTTTTTGACACTAGATTGTAGTTTCTGCCAACAGATTGTAGTTTCCGACACTAGAATCGTTTTTTTTTTTTTTTTTTTACACTAGATTCTAGTATCTGACACTAGATTCTAGTTTATCTGAAACAATGTTGTTACAGGGATCCCCCAGAAGCAAAGATTCGAGTTAAAAATGTTTGATTCCAAAATATTGCATTCAGAGATTTGCACCACATTTTCACGGATTTTTCAAAAATAGCAGAACAACAAGCTCACATCGCGCCACTCGGTGGCGCGATGTGAGCTTGTTGATCTGCTATTTTTCAATAGCTAAAACACCAAAACGTCATCACTCACCATCCTGGTCCTCTCATCCTCCAGGTTCTGGAGAACTCCTGCAAACTCCTGCAGAGACTTGGCTGTACAGACACACACAAAAGGACACACAGAGAGAGACACACAGAGAGACAGAGATGGCATTAGTGCTCCAGGGGCGGATCTAGGCATAGGCATGCCCAGTCTGCCCCACCAAACATGATGGCATACAAAACAACCCAAGATATTTCAGTGCTTATATTTACAGTGAAAGTATTTGAAACACTACTGAAAATGGTATGGGCACGGCTCCATCGCCCGTGGTGTGAAGCGACACGATGAAGCTGCCCCCATTTTCTTCTGCCCCCCCCCCAATTGGGAAATGTTACATCCGCCCCTGTAGTGCTCCCCTATTACATTCAACATGTAGACAGGAGGAGCCGGGATTCGAACCGCCGACCCGCAGATCATTGGACGACCTGCTCTACCTCCTGGGCCAAGTCCACGTTGACGAGTCTTTGTTTCCTCGAAGAATTCCGCGGCGTGGTCGAAACATTGGTTTCATCGTTTAAAATTAAATATTGCCTCCGTATACATATACACTGACTGGACCAATCCAGGAGAATGACACAGCACAGACTGGACCAATCAGGGTCATGACAAAGCACAGCTAGATTCGACCAATCAGGGAGATGACGTAGCACAGACTGGACCAATCGCGGTAATGACGAAGCACAGACTGGGCCAATCGAAGGCATGACACAGTCAGCCCCTCACCATGAGGGCGTGGGCACATATATGCATCAAGAAGCGTCAAGAAAGCGGCCATAGTAAGCTGGGTTTTTAAACAGCTGATGGATAGAAATGATACCCAATGAAGCTTACTCCATTTCTTTTGTGTCTGCAAAGAGTTCCCTTTTTTTTGGGCCAACGCTCCAAGTTAAAGCCGCACATAAGTGACTTCTTGACGCTTCTTAAGAGTGCTTACACCCTGAGCGAGGCTTCGTTTGGATATGACTCTCTCTGCTAGCATGCTACCACACGTTACAGAATACCCCCCGCCACGCGCACGCGCACACGCACACACACACACACCCCAACCTGGGCCAGGCCAAGTATGACTGCATTGTTTTTGGAGAAAGACTTTCCATTTCAAATGGCTTGGGCCCCCATGCAATGATTCCCCCACACACACACACACACACACACACACACACACACACACACACACACACCACACACACACACACAACACACACACACACACACACACACACACACACACACACACACACACACACACACACACACACACACACACACACACACACACACACACACACACACACACACACACACACACGGGGGAATGCACATGGACACAAACTGTTTGGCTTTCCAGGCACGTGCAAGGGGGTATGTGACCTTTTCCGTGAAAATACACGCATATCAGCATACCCCCCACTCCCCACACATTAAAAGCCAATTCTCTTGTGATCGCACAAAAGCTTTTATGACAGATGCACACACACACACACGCACACCGTCATCGAGTTACATGACTTGGAACGAGGCATACAGTATATATCGCACTATAAAAGGCAAAACAATCCACTAAAGCTATGTCAGGAACGCGTTAAAGGAAAAACCGAAGGGCCGTTAAACTTAGCTCATATAACGTAATCAAATCTACTGCCTTGAACCGTACTGTATATCGTGTTCTGGATCAATTAAGGCGTGACGGCTACAGGCTACTACTGGCTGGACTTTGGGGCCCACAAACAGAAGCCAAACGTAATGGTTTGGAGTTTAAAACCGGACCGAGTCAGATGATATCTCTCAGATTACCGGCCAGGATGCGTGACATTTACAAGAGAGAGAAAGAGAGAGACAGAGAGAGAGAGAGAGACGTTCCCCCTGGTTGTACAATTACATTACTGTAGCTGACGTCGTGTCATCCGTGGCTCTGGCCAGTATAAATCACTGATTGGCCAAAACCCCACGCGCCGCTTTAATGCAACATGCAAAGAGGGTATCGGTTGTCATTTTAGATTTTAGCTAAAAAAGCAATCTTGTATACTTTGTCTATGAGAAAAGATATTCGATTTGTGTGTGTATTTTTTTTTTACTTAAATCTGGTGCTTCTGCTGGTCGATGTCAATAAATATTTTGAGATTGGCGTCCGTGGCCAAACCTACCTAGTACCTATTATTTCAGTTTGTCTTTAAGTCGTCACCTTGCAACTTCTTCCAAACTAGCCTCGATCTCCAGGCTTACATCTTGTGCTGCGTAATGAAAGCCTGAAGACACGAGAGACTATCAAAAGGTGGGACTTCCGGTTTGTTAACTTCCACGCGGATGTTGCCATTTTTCAGCCAGTCGCAGTGAGGTTTTCCTGAAAATGTATACCCCACGGAAACGTTTTATTTCTCCCTTTGTGCTCGCAAAGCCGTTGTGAAGGTTTAAAAGATGGGGACTGCAAATACAGTAACTTCCGCAGCTACCGTTGATAGTCTCAAAAGCGCACCCGGTGCACAGGGTGGGTAAGGTCGATGTGATGTGTCGTGTTGTGTGTTGAAGCGCGTTGTCCCACACGGACGCATGCTGTCCCAAGCAATTCAACGTGTGTCAATGGACCATATCACACGAAAGGGACAAGACCGCTTCAGCGTTAAACTCTTGTGTCCGTTTGGAGCCAAGGAGTTTGCAAGGAGATCATTTGGTGTGAAAAGGGCTTCAGGAAATCTGTCTGATGGCACATCTGAGGCAGACAGAGTCTGTCATCTGCACAGCCAGACTAAATGTCTGATTCAAGACGAGAAATTAAAGCTGCACACGATCAAACAACTGATCGATTAGAGACACTGTAAGGAGGTTGCTTAAACCAGGGGTGCCCAAAAGGTAGATCATGATCAGTGTTGGTCAATATTACTTAGGAAAGTAACTTCTTTACTTTACTCGTTACCCCTTAGACAAAGTAATATCATTACTTTAGTTATTACTGGAATCAAAGAGTAATATATTACATATTACGTTATTACTTTCCCAAGTTCTCAACTCCTACATTTGATGTACAACAATCTGTTTAGTGAGCTCTTTTTAGAACTGAATCCGATTTATTGGAATAATAGTCTCTTTGCCTCTTTGACTTTTTAAACTTTCTCACAATTGTTTTTAAAGACAGTTGAGGTCTTGTATTTAAAAATAAAATACAAAATATAGCAGCAAGCGATTTGTAGTGTACATAACTGTGCGCAGGATGCAGCATGTGGACTGGATCTACAATCTACTGCACATCTCTGTTATTACAGTACCTGTCGATAGCTTGTAAATCTGTTCTATTTTTGCATGCAACAACAATCTTATTTTAAAAGTAACTTGGCGTTACTTGCAAAGTAATGCGTTACTTATTACCCATTTTTGCAGACTAATCTCGTTACTTTACTTTTTGGAGCAAAAGTAATAATATTACAGTAATATGTAATCTAAAATTACTGCCCAACACTGATCATGATCTACCAGTAGATCACACAGGCCATGCAGGTAGATCACATGACAGTCCCCCCAGCACTTGGACCTTTTATAGATCTGTGCGTTAAAATGAAACCAAATGGACTCTTACGGGGCCATTTGGTTTCATTTTACACTCTCAAGAGTTAAATTATATTTAAACATCTGAATTACGTAAACATTTTCACAGTTCTCTATCCCAATTGTGGACAAAAACATTAAAGTTCTTAGTTTTGGGTGCAAGAAACTAAACATCACAAACTGTCAACTCAAACCTCAACCTGTTTTCAAACGTCAGTAATAGCATTCTTAAACACTATGACAGTAAGTAACACCATCACCACTATTTCAAAGCTCAAACTTTCTAGGGGGCCTTGAAATGGATTTTCAGGAGTGGAACAATCACATGTTTGATGTGTAGATCTTATTGAGCCGCTCATTTTGAAAGTAGCTCTCAAGTCAAAAAAGTGTGGGCACCCCTGGGTTAAACGTACTGGAGATTCGGTGACGGTAACTCTGTGACTAGAGAGGGTCCGTCCGGGACAAGGTCAGTGTGATCAGACATATCTGATTCACAGAGGAATCAGACATTTATTCAACAAGCGGTGCACGCCTAATAATAACACAAAACTGTTCGGTCCATCGGCTATTTAAAGACAAAGCCCTGTCCGTCGCGCCGATCGCCTTTCACAGTGTATCGGATTGGATTTCACACGGCAGAAGTCTCATTAAAATAGGGGGAAAATCGGGTCGTTATAACGCTGATTCAAACGACCGTATCAGTTTACAGCAGAAGCTTTGCTGCGCGGGCTCACCTATGCATATCTCGTCGTCCGTCTCGGCGTCTCCGATGCACTGGAACTTGAACTCGTTCAGAGACTCGGCGAACTTCCTCTTGGCCATGGACAGATCTGAGAGGGAGGGAGAAAAAGAGAAAGAGAAAGAGAGAGAGAGTTAGTGTTTGATTTCAACACAAAAAACGCAACAGACATCCTGCCTGGAAGGACGTGGCAGTTTGTTTTGCAGTTAATTTTCCACCTTAGAGGCAGATTTTATTTATTTTTGTGGGTTCATTTTCCCCTCTGCTAAACTCACTTCATTGTGAAACCTCATTATTTAAGTGTCTCCAACATGAGCTTATGGACATTGCGGTGGGCCCTCGTTTTGAATAATTCACCACTGTAATGACGTAATAAGGTAAGATGAGAGAGAGAGAAGAACACAAAGTGACATTCCCTGTTCCCTGTTCGCAGCTCAGCCGGAAAAAAAAAAAAAAAAACCCTTTCAATTCATTTCAATAATTTAAGAGCTCCGACCTCCGAGGCAGACTTTCTGACGAAAACGCCGACTTCAGAATGAAATGTGTTTTTACCTCTAATCCAAAGCTGGAAGGCTATTGAAGAGAGGAGACCGGCACAACGCCACTTACTAGTTCAAGTCAAGAGCATTTATTTAATAAGAGTCAGGAGAAACGTTTTGACCTTCTGCCCCTTCATTCATTCATTCAGACATGCCTGAAGAAGGCCAAAAGGCAACTTACAATAAATGCTCTTGAACTACAAAGTGGCGGTTGTTTGGGTCTCCTCTCTTCAAAAGTCTGCTGCTCTGCCTAGACCAAAGCACCAAGCGCCGCGCTACGAGCGCTATGAGATGAAGAATAGTTTGAGAAGAACCACCAACAATCTGACACAACTGGTCCACATACCGGTAAGTTCAGAAACTTAACTTTGCAAATTATTTCCACCAACTTATTAATAATACCGATTGATATTGTATCTTACATCATTTCACTGTATACCATCGATTAGTCACTTTCACAACAAGGCTCGTAGAGACTGGATGTTCCTGGAATGAGTAACACTGCTTAAATGTGTGGGCTGCACCCCGAAAAAACTGCCATAATAACAAATTATTCAACTTGTATTGAGGCAGATCCTGAAGATATGGCATAATCATAAACAAATTCAAGGAACTGGCAGGACTCATGCTTATGTGCCTGGCAGACACCTCTGAGCAAAGCCATGCTTTGTTGTAAAGGTGACTAATCAATGATTTAAACACTATAAGATACAATTCCAAATTGGTATTATATAAGTTAGAGAAAATAAGTTAAGCTTCAGAAATTATCTGGGCCAGTTTAGAAACATTCTTCAGATGCTTTGTGTGTGAGCGCAGCATCTGAAGATAAAAAAGTCACAGTGACAGTGACTTAGCAAGGGGATGTCCAGGACTGCAGGCTGAGTGCACTGTGACACGAGTGCTGCTGTGACTGTGTGCTATGCACTTCCAGTGTTCCAGCACTACAGCAGCCAAAAGCACAGATGGAGCTCCTTCTTCGAATAATACATGAGAGACGCTGCACTGCTGCAATGAGAAAAGAGCTGGGTGCTACACAAACAGCACTCACCACCGACTCTAACAGGCTCTTACCCGGCGGACTTCACCGTTTACTTGGCATGAATAAAAAGTAAATGGCAGATAGAATTTCCTTTCTCTTTTCACTAAAAAGGTGGGTCGCTCCACAACCACGATTTGAGAACCTCTGCTCCATCTGGGTAATAGCCATTGAATCAGATTCACTAACCTGGAGTTCTAGCCTTATTCCGACCATCTGAAATGTCACTTGTTGCAAATCAGTCTGATCAGGAGGAGCCTATCCCCACAGGTAGGCAGGCGTATGACTATGAAGATTAAAACACAGCCGAGGATTCTAATTGGTCTGTGGTGTGTTTGAGGAACCAAAAAAAAAAACACTACTTCCCGTTCCTTTGAACACCATCCAATCAGAAACAACGTGGCTGCGTAACGGATGATGTCAGGGAACAGGGGTGGATGTAAAATGTCCCATTTGGGGGGGCAAGAGAACATGTTGGAGGGGCAAGAGAAAATGGTGTGGGTGCGGCTTCATCGCCCCGTGTCGCTTCGCGCCACGGGCAATGAAGCCGCACCCATACCATTTTCGGTTACAGGACTTTTATTAGTCAAGTAAAGCATCAATAATAACATCAGTTGTTGTTGAAGTTGCAACAGACACGCAGCATGCATAAAGATAAAGGTCTGACTCAGAGAGTTTTCTGTTTTCAATGATGAAATGCTGTTGGTTTAGTGGTGACACAGCTGTAGTTATTAGTTAGTAGCAGTTCATCATTTTAAATATAAGCGCTTTAATTTGAAATACCTTGGGTTGTTTTGCATGGCATCATGTTTGGGGTGGGCAGACTGGGTATTTAGGGGGGCATTGCCCCTCCCCATGCCCATGCCTAGATCCGCCCCTGTCAGGGAAATGCAAGTCAAGCAGGCCCTGGCCAGACTGATTTGCAAAGTGACATTTCAGATGTGCGGAGTGCAGCGAATCAGGCTGGAACCAGGCTACTACAGGTTCACAGTGGTCACGCACTGACCAGACAGACAGACAGACAGACAGACAGAACTGACCATGCTCATGAAAATACCACCGGTTCTCCCTGTAAAAGTGTGTGTGGAAAGACATGGTGCAGGCCGCCAGTTAGTGAAATGAAATACGTCTTACAAGACCATAGACACACTCTGTTTTCCAAGGCCCGCATGCCAAAGACGACAAAACAAAATTAAATTGTGGAACATTTGCAAAAACAAAACTTGATGAATGTGAATGTCATTTTTTTTTTTAAACGAAATCTCTGCTACTGGAGGTAGTCCCTATACCTGGCACAAAACATTTTTAGATGGGGGTTTGCCAGGGGCTGGACTGGCACCAAAATCTGTTCCCGGTCATTTTGACACAAATTTGTCCCAGCACAACCAGTGTGCACTACAAAAGGCAGAAACTACCCCCACCCTGTCAGCACACACACACAAATAAAGAAGCCCTAATACCACCACTTTTCCACAACAACATACTGTACATCTGTAAATTATGACAAACCAACACCTTTGATGCCCTCACCAAAATGATGCTGGCAAAAGGATTGAAGATAGAAGAGGGCTTATTAGTCACTCATAGACACGGGTACAATACAGGGCCCAAATATCTTACGATCTACGATCACGTCCCTCTAGGCCAGGGGTTTTCAACCTTTTTCATAGCAGGGCCCACTATTTATTCTGCATTTTAGCCACGAAGGACCACAATTTGATTTGAAGATTAGTCTCTCAGACCCAAAACTAAGGATTTTCAAGTTTGTGTCCACAATTTAGGAGATAACTGGCAAAAGTTTAACTCTTGAGAGCGAAATTTAACTCTTGAGAGCGTAAAATGGTTTCATTTTACGATCTCAGGAGTTACAGATCAATAATGGTCCGGTTGGTTACCAACTGTCCAATATTTATCTGGGGACCACCTGGAATCCTCTCAGGGACCACTCGTTGAAAACCACTGCTCTAGGAGTACCCCGGTTGAAAAACACTGCTCTACGGTCAGTCCATATTGACACGAGAAAGGTTTGAGAACCACAGAGATATTCAACATCACGTCGTCCAGACGTGACAATGCAATATTAAACTTTGAGACAAACTTTGTGGCTGTCACATCACGAGACAGATGACAAGACATGGAGACGGGGCATTGGATCAGAGAGAGACATAGAGAGACGCGCTGTTTACGAGGACACTTACAATGTCAGTCTGCACATTCATCACATAATACGCATGCATGTGCACACACACGCACGCACGCACACACACACGCAGATAAAGTGTGTGGGAAAGGTCTGACTTTTCCATAACTAATCCTTCAGACAACAGCCGAGCCGACACATATCTCTGACAGAGAGGACTTGAACGTTTTAGCCCCTCACTCTCACTCACTGCCTCTCGCTTCCTAAAGCCATCGGTTATATGGTAACAGGAAGGCTCCACGGCCCAAAACAATCTCTGACCATGAGTACAACAGTGGCTCTTTTGTATAAACTTTTTCACCTTTATTTTAAATCATTTTCTAGTAATATAGTACAGCATAAACACATTAAAGCCTGGCTTTAATATTTATAAATCGCTTTATTTTAGTAGTAGTAGGCCTACAGCCTAAACATTACAGAGCCTTTAGTTGTCACTGTGCAATATTTTAAATCAGATGACACGTTGCATACAAAAATAGCTTGTATTCGCACTGCCCCTTGTTGAAAACAACACACTTCAAACTCCAGCTCGTCCCTCTTTCAAGCGAACAGCACTCGAGTGCTCTGTTTCCCACCCCCTCAATGTCGCAACACTTCCACCGGTCCGAGTTTGTTTTGAGGCTGAGCCTTCATCATCATATTATTCGGTTGGTACTCGGTCATGTGCCAGGTGTCATGCTCGTAACATCGCAGATCTAACAGCTCACAACGCATCATGTTCTGAGCTTGTAGATCTATATGCAACACACGGCGTGCAGCTAAGCATAAATCAGGCTTAAAAAAAAGAAGAATAGCAGCTTCTCTCCTGTTGTCAGAAAGCGGGGTATAACGTTCCAACGGCCTGTCACCACCTCTCTACTTTCTCTCTATTACTCACTCACCGTGTGTTTTTTTGTCGGTGCTCTCTCTGTAGGCCTATTTATTTTTAATCAACAAGCTGACCTTACTGTTTTTCCAGGGTGTTTGGGAATGTCAGTCGCGCATTTATCTCTCCAAAGTCTGAAGTGGAACAACGGAGAGAGCGCCAGCGAAGCTGAACAACACTCTCCGTCCCTCTACCTTTCACCTCCGTATCTGTCTCTCTGCCGCGCTGACTGCTGCTCAGAGCTTGTGCATCTCCTATTTGGTATTCAAGTTATTTTTGGAGGGAACACCTCTGGTGTTCTAAACGTTTTTAGCATAATTAGCATTACTTAGCATTATTGACAACAATTAAAATTAGCATTGCTTAGCATTATTAGACTTACTTAGATAGCATTACCAACTACCAGCATTACTTACTTAGCATTATTAGCATTACATAGCATTATTAACAATACTTAGCAGTAGCATTACTTAGCATTATTGGCACTACTTTAGTCATCAAAAAATATCAGACCTACAAGCTCATAGCGTGCCACAGAGTGGTGCGCTATGAGCTTGTAGACCTGATATTTTTGAAAATGGTGAAAACGTGGCGCAAACTGATTTTTTTCTTTTTAGTTCAAAATGGGTTAAAGATTGCTTTAGGACACAAGGAGGCTTTTTCCAGTTTTTTGCAAGATTATGAAAAATACAGAATGTAAGCTTTCAAATGACGTGTCGGTCATTGAATGAATGTGAATAGAAGCTGAGATATGCGCATATATTCCAATGTTGTTGAACCTCTGACCGAGAATGTGAGTAAAAATACCTCCGCGTCTCTCTGCCTCTGCCTGTTGACAAGTTCAAATCTACTGAAACATGCATGCAAGGCCAAGGTAATTCACCCCACGCGTTCCCCTATGCACGCGCACGCACGCACGCACGCACGCACACACACACGCACACGCACACGCACACGCACACACACAGTTAGGGGGAGATTTATCGTCTAAGGCAGGGATGAGAATAGGAAATTGCATTATTTTAAAACTACAGTAAGGTTTATAACCAGGACTTTCTCTCTACCAGTCTGAAACCAACAAGGAGTCCGGTTATCTCAAGCACATGTATCTTGACCATTTTTCTCATGTTGAAATGTTTTAGGATTGTTGTGATAATGTCTGTCTGTCATATTGTGACTTTTTGTGTTTGTTTGTTTTTTTTTTTGCCGTAACTGATCAAACTACAGCGTCACGCGAAAGCATCAAAAGTACCATAACTGCATTTGAATGCTGAAAAGTGACAGTATTTATTCTACCTGTCAGAGACAATATTTTAGTGTATTTTAGTGTACTTTAAAATGAGATCATTGGAGCTACGGGAATCACCTCCCAGCTGAATCTAAACGATTCATGATTATTCATAAGGGCTTGCTGATGATGTAATCACAGATTAGATTATTGTTTTTACGGGAAGGGATTGGGAAAGTACTTTTGGGGGAAATTGTGTATCTGATGCTTTTTTTCTGTCTATTCTACTGTTAAATTATATCCCATTCGGGACCACAGATATATCAGTGTGAAAAAACATTTTTCAGTAGTGTGTACAAAAAAAAAAAAAAAAAATCTGGGTTTGTAAACAAATTTTAATCTAACTCCACCTCACCTCCACCTCAATTGGCTCATTATGAAACAGCTGGAGACGGCTGCTGCACTGTGATTGGCTAAAACGCCGCAAGCCACACACTAGCACCGCCTTGTCATGAGCATGACGTCGATTATTTGTTGACAACAATAATGTTCTGGGCCACCTGCGGGGCAAAGCAAGTGTCTGCCTGCAGGGAAACAGCTGCAGCATCAATGTACAAGCAACGTAGAGGAGGAAAGGGCAAAAACTATACTGTATAAACTTTGATTTTTGGCAAAAAAAAAAAAAAGTGGCTATAATACCTTTAAATGTGGTCTGGTAGCTGATTGATAAACGTGGCTGAGTCTAAACAAGGCTCAGGAAAAATACAAATGCAACAACTAAACTGATTTTTTGTCAGATTCGAAGAAAGGAATTTAGGGAAAACTTTGGGAATTTGGCTACGGCAGTGTTTGGAGCGTGCAGGCCTTTTCCATTGTCTTTTATCATACTTTCATTTTTCTTGTCCCAGCTTGATTACGGGTGCAGGCAAGTGATCTATTGTAACACCAGTTTAATCACTGGAGATATGTATGATATGTATGATGTTTAATAAAACACCTGAAAAGGGGTGTAACACCAAACCTTTGTCTTGGCAATTGGGAGTAAACAAGAGGGACTGTTTGTCAGTCTTGGTGGATATAAATGATAACTTTAGGCGGTAAGCAAGCCTCTATGTCATTTTAGAATCCATCTTTGGCTATTCAAATGATGGCAGAAGCTCACAGCTTGCACACACCTGCTATTGTTGAATCTCCAAAGTGAATACTGAGAAATACGGAATCATTTTGCATTACTTAGATTAGACTCAGGAGAGGTCCGCAGCCAAATAATAAATAAGCATTCCGGAGGTCCTCCTCCTCCTCCTCCCCTCTCCTCCTCCCTCTCCTCCTCCTCCTCCTCCTCCTCCTCCTTCTCCTCCTCCTCGCCTGCTACTGATTTGTAGAAACAGCCTCGGGTCTTGAGGACTAAAAACGATAACTGTGGAAGGTTAATCGGAGGGTTAAGCTGGGATTCGAACTGCAAGAGTTTGCTTTATACCATAAGCACGCATGTACATACACGCACACACAAACACATGCAGGTTGCGCACGTGTGTGTGTGTGTGTGTGTGTGTGTGTGTGTGTGTGTGTGTGTGTGTGTGTGTGTGTGTGTGTGTGTGTGTGTGTGTGTGTGTGCTAGTGCTGGAACTGCACGCGAGCGGGCGGACGGGCGGTGCTTGCATCACACCGTCATGGGGCCGTGATGAAAAACTAAACTGATGGATCGCATGCATGGCGAGTTCATGTTTTTTGGCTCGCTGGTTCTTTGGCGTAAACTGTGTGCACTGTGCATGTTGGCGAACGATGCGGTGAGGTAACACAAGAATTCAGCTTGTTCACACACACTCACACGCGCACAAACATACATCATAGCTGTCCTAGCAATACAGTCATGTTGTCCTCCATACTAGGTGTTAAAAATGTTACTGCAAGAAGGTGTCCATCTGCTCTTTTGTATCATTTATATCAGGGGTTTTCAACAGAGAAAACTGTTGGAAACCCCTGATAACTCCAGGCTAAATCCCCAGGCTAAATGATGGAAAGTTAGTTCACACTCTCAAGAGTTAAAATGTTCACAATCCGAATTAGCCCAAGTCTACACAACTAGTAGCCTGGCCTAACCTGAAATGATTTTGGCCGTTTCCGTTTTCACACAAGGTGAACGAAAATGAAAGCCTGGGTGTCGAGGCTACACAACTAGAGAATTTAGATCAAATGGCGGTCTGTGGCTCAAATTCTGAATAAATAGTAGGCCCTGGTATGAAAAAGATTGAAAACCACTGCTTTATATTGTTCTGTAAATTGCATGATCGTGTGTGTGTGTGTGTGTGTGTGTGTGTGTGTGTGTGTGTGTGTGTGTGTGTGTGTGTGTGTGTGTGTGCACTGACATTGTGAAGGTTAGAGTTTCTGCTCTCTGAACGCTGGTTGTGGTGGCGAAAATGAGTGTGAAAATGACCGGCGGCCAAAATATTGTCCCGGTCCAGCTCCTAAATTTGACAGACACACACCTGATCATACAAACAAGAAGGCTCACATACAAACACACATGCCTGTCCCTCCACAAAATGCCTGTGTACGCACATGCGCTTTCACACACGTGCGCGCACACCGTGGTGATATTATGCTGCATTTTCTCTCTCTGTGTCCAAATGAAAACCACATTGTTGGCAGCGGTGCGGAGCGTTGCATGAACAACTCTCTCCAACACAAATGAATTAGTAAAACACACTCCACACTTCTCCTGCTGCAGCGAGCGCTCACTCCACGCACAGCACACGCTCACCATGTGTCCACACACACACACACACACACACACACACACACACACACACACACACACACACACACACACACACACACAGACACACACACACACACACACACACACAGAGCTCTTGTGTCCAACTATGTGCGATAAGATTACACAGTCCCTAATATGGAGAGCAACCCACGCGAAGATGGAATTTGTAGAACATTGTAGACATTGATTCTGATATTATAAACAAAAGGGAAATAGAATAAAAATATTTTCTTGATCTGTTATCTTCAAACGATTGTTATACATTTAAAAAACCTGAAGACAGGACAGTTAGTCTATTTGCCAGCCCTTGAACTCAGACCTTTTGAGTACATTTTGAGTTTTTCGATTACAAATGTTGAGTAGGGGTCCCTAACATGTAGAAACTGCCGGATGCTGATTTGAATATGTTGATCAATTTTCATAATTGCCATAATATGTCACCAGATTTACATTACACCAGAACAGTGGCCTTGTGGTTAGAGTGTCTGCCCTGGAACTGGGAGGCCGGGGTTCGATTCCCGGTCGGGTCATACCAAAGACTCTAAAAAATGGGACCCAATGCCTCCCTGCTTGGCACTCAGCATCAAAGGGATGGATTGGGGGTCAAAATCAGCTAATGATTCCCGAGCGCGGCAAGCCGCAGCTCACCACTCCAAGTGATGGGTTAAAAGCGGAGGTCCAATTTCGCTGCGGTAACGTAGTGACAAATCATGCGACTTTGACTTTGACTAGTAGAAGGCAAAAAAGATCAAAATTTCATCATTTCATCGTTTATGTAGCATATAATATGTCTAATTAGGGGGTTTTCATGATGCTGAATCCATTCCAAGCATTAGTTTTGCTAAAAAAAAAACAAAAAAAAACATTGTGCTGAAAACAGCCACTAGAGTCACTGGATTGGTAACCGCAAGGTTGCTGGTTCGAACCCGGGCTCCCCCAGAGTTAGTGTCACTGTCCCCGAGCAAGACACTGAACCCCTAATTGCTCCTAATGTGCTGGTTGTGCCTTGCATGGTTTCCACTGCCATCGGTGTGTGCATGGGTGAATGTCTATGAGCATCACCTTGAATAAAGGCGCTATATAAATGCATCATTTCCCATTTTATTATGTCCACATAATAATAACATGGGTGGAATTCCCCTTTAAGTCAAACATGTTTGTACTTTTCTCCATCCCTGTCGTCAGAGACAACAGATTGAATCAGTGAGAGGGGTGGTCTTCTACTTAACGTCTCCCCCGTCATGCTGCGGCCAGGCGGCCGTCCGTCCGTCCGGGCGGCCGTCCGTCTGCCTGGGCAGCGTTCCATTCTACCAGTGATGACATGACACACTGTGGCTCCATTGTCACCAGCGTTTAATGAAAAAAGAACTGTCTAAGTATGTGGCGCTGAAGGCATGCCAAACACGCAGGATATGTGTGATTTATATTAGATGAGACGTGATGCTCTCGGGGAAGGAAGGGGGAAAAAAAACTGTATAAGCATCGGTGTGTGTGTGTGTGTGTGTGTGTGTGTGTGTGTGTGTGTGTGTGTGTGTGTGTGTGTGTGTGTGTGTGTGTGTGTGTGTGTGTGTAAAGGCTAGCAGTGGATGGTGACATGCTATAAATAAGTGAACCCACTGACACACACACACACACACACACACACACACACACACACACACACACACACACACACACACACACACACGGGCGACAGAATGCCCCATTATTTCTCTCCTCCGCTCACGCTCTCCTTGCCTTCCTCCAGTAGCTGATGGGAGAGGACGGAGTGGCGTGCACGTGTGCTGAAGGCTGGGTAAAAAGACAACACACGCGCACACACAGCGTGTGTGTGAGAACAGTGTCCGATGTGCACTCGCCTCTTTGGCTTCATGTTGTTGGCATGACAGCTACAGTATATGCACATCTTGGAGTGACACAGCGAATATCGGGCTGCAGAAAACATTTTGGGGAAAAAATGTCTGAAAAAATGCATTTTCTGAATATTCGGTTTCGTCCTAAATTGGCAGAAAATATATCACCGAATATTGTATGCAATTAATGCATTTAACAGCGCTGAATAAATGTTTTATGGAACTATAATAGTGATTATTATTTAAAGGGGAACTCCACCCATTTTCAACATTCTAATATGTCATTAGTATACCCTAGAAGTGCTGGGTGGACATGATAAAAAAGTTCCCCCATTCTGTGTTCCCAAGAAATGGAGGTCTGAAGAAAACCACTAACATGGTGAATTTTCACAATGTTAATGGATTTATTTAGACGCTTCGTTTTTCTGAGAGCGTACAAATGGAACCAAATGAACCCGTTAGGGTTCATTTGGTTGCATTTGTACGCTCTCAGCAAAAAAAAAAGTCGAAAATGGATGGAATTCCTCTTTGAGTTAAGTTTTGCCATAACCATATCTTTTGCTTTGATATCAATAATAACAATAATAAAGCAGCCCAAAAGCGGTGCCTGATTGGATTATAATGACAGCATACACCGTCCCATAGGCAACAGGAGCAGTTGTTGTTAATAAGGAGCCAGTGGGCCAATGAAATAGAAGGAAACGTGATGCACTTCCTGAAGCAGAACAGGAAGACATTAAAGTGACATGTCGGACATCAATACTGTCACTGGAATGGATCCTGTCCAAAGTTATACAGCTCTGCTCCCACAACAGTTCACACACTACAGCCATATCATTACCCTTGGGCTGAAACCTTATATCTCTGTAGTCTGTTTTTGGTAAAATATAGTCTTGTGTTCCGACATGATTAGTCACATACTATAGCCTCACACAAAAGGATCAAACAGAGCAGATCCACAACCCCAAAACGTGCAAAGCTTGCCTCGATTCCTTTAAGAATTCCCACAGTATCATAACATGGGCCATATCATATGATGTTTGCGGCCGACAAAGACGATTTATTTTCATATGTGGGATGCCAATATACACTGAGTCCAGTAATGCAGTGGTTTTCAACCTTTTTGATAACAGGGACCACTATTTATTCAGCATTTGAGCCACAGACCACTATTTGATGACATTTTAGCCCCGCAGACCCCAAAACTAAAGATTTAGTTTTGGGGTTCATTCTCTAGTCTTGGAGCTAATTCACATGAATATTTTAACTCTTGAGAGTGTAAACATGAAACCAAATGGCACCCGCAAGGGTCCATTTGGTTTCATGTGTACACTCTCAAAGAGTTACATCTGTTTAACCAACTTTCCATCATTTAGCCTGGGGACCACCTGGAACTCTCTCAGGGACCACTGGTGATCTCCGGACAACTTGTTGAAAGCCCCTGCAGTAATGGAACATAAAGGTAATATCTTTGGACCCCCAGGGTGGTCTCCTGAACCCCAACGTTGAGAACCGGTTCCCTCTCTAAGGTGGAAAGTTGTCAGCTGGCATCGAAAGTGAACACACACGTCGGACGGAGGTCATCTGGGAGGATTCAAACCGCAGAACAATGGGGAAACGGCACATAAAAACGCTCTCCGCATACATCCTGCATGCAGACCGGCGGCTGACGTGTTCAACAGGAACATGGTCCTCTGGTAAGGAACTCTGACCGCTTTTATAGCCCTCTATGACAGCTCAGTGTGTGTGTGTGTGTGTGTGTGTGTGTGTGTGTGTGTGTGTGTGTGTGTGTGTGTGTGCGCGTGCGCGTGTGTGTGAGTGTGAGAGAGAGAGAAAGAGAGAGAGAGAGAGAGGTCTGCAATTTTTGGGGAAAAACTGTGAAAATGATGCGCAAGTCTTTGACTATTCTTTTTGGAGTGAAGATTTTACCTCAAATCTTTGCTTATAAGGGGATCCCTAGAACACATGTTTTCCTTGGCATGAAATATGTTGAGCATCAATACACAGATACAGATTAATAAATAAATAAAAAATTAACCTAGTGTCGAAAACTAGAAACTAGCATCAGAAACTAGAATCTAGCGCCTGACTAGAATCTAGCGTCAGAAACACCCAAATGTGCACTTGGGCAACTACAAAGCAAATTCCACATGTCCTAACATTTTATTTAACTGCCATAGTGTCAACCCCTTACAAATTAGGCATTTAGTAGGCGCTCTTAATCCAGAGTTACTTACATTAAGTAAAACCCCTTAGCACTGTAAATGGTGCATTCATATAGCACCTCTATCCAAGGCGCTTTGCAAAGATTGTGCATTGTATTCGCCCATTCACATTCACATCAGAAAGCTACGTACAAGCACATCAGGAGCACTTAGGGGTCTTGCTCAAGGACACTTCGACACTAACTCTGTGGGAACCCGGGATCGAACCGGCAACCTTGTTGTTACCATTCGGTGACTCTACCCCTGAGCCACTGCCGCCCTGTAATGGCTCTTTGGATAGACCGCCATGTTTGCCAATACCGATATGACCCGATAATGACAAATGGCTATACCAGGGGTCGGCAACCCAACATGTTGAAAGAGCCATTTTCGACCCAAAATTAAATTCAAAATCTGTCTGGAGCCGCATTTTATTTTATTTTTTTTCCTGAGAGTGTGCAAATGTGAACCAAATGGACCCTGGCGGGTCCATTTGGTTCACATTTGCACACTCTCAGAAAAAAAAGGTCCTCAAAGAAAAATCATTAACATGGTGAAACAACCTTTCTTCAGAAATGGAGTTTCTAAAAAAAATAAAGGAGTTATACAGAACTCCATTTCTAGTCCATATAACATCTCTAAGGTATATTAATGACATAGTAAACTGAGTAAACCTTTGAAAATGGGTGGTTCAGATTGAAAGCTCCACCTCTGATAACTGCTGGGCTTTTTTGACATGGCCAAGTGCTACGTTTTGGGTGACTGAAATGTTTATATTATGTTGGTGCGGATCACCCCAGTGTGTGTATGTAATAATGCTACAGCCACTGAGCCACTAGGGCTGTGTTCTAGAGGCGCATGCGGCTCCTGAGCCACAGGTTGCTGACCCCTGGGCTATACTGATAGTTTTCCGATAGTAATCACTAATACCAATATGATGAAAGCACTGCTGCTGCAGAAACATCAATGACCGATACAACCATCCTCTACTGTATTCCTGGGATGTGAAACCTGCACTTTTATGACAAACCTGCTGCCGGCCGGTCATTTCAGGTCACATGAAAGTGGAACGTGTGTGTGTGCGCGCACGTGTGCGTGTGCGCATGCCTGCATGCGTATGTGTGTGCACTACGTTGATATGTCACATGCTCTGACCACAGTGACAATGAAGTCTGACCCTAATGACGCCACACACAGCCACAAACACGCACACACACACACACACACTTTGCTGCTGTACTGTAACGGCTGCAACAAAGGCTAGCTTTAACTGACCACAACCATGTATGTAGCTATGCACAACGGCTCCCACAGTATGTGTCTGACACACACACACGCACACGCACACACACACACACACACACACACACACACGCACACGCACACGCACACACACACACACACACACACACACACACACACACACACACACACACACACACACACACACACACACACACACAGACACACAGACACACACACGCGCGCACACACAGGATGTCCAGCAGTGGCTCAGAGAGCTGTGCAGTGACTTCTTCTTTGTTCCTCCATGCAGTTCTTGCGAATAGGAATGCCATTCATGGGGACAACACACACTATTCATGTACACTGAGACACTGAGACAAAGGCAGAGTTGACTGCCCTGCTGTAATGGCCATCGATCCACAGATGTGAGTCTCTATTAAACTCTCATTTAAACTCGAATAAAAATGTCTCCCGACGGATCGATTCGGGGAAAAAGTACTTGTGCCCGAGGCTGAAGCAAAGTACAGTGTATGGCAATGTGGGGAAAAATACACTTGTTACAATTACCGTATTTTCCGGACTATAAGGCGCACTTAAAAGCCTTTAATTTTCTCAAAAATCCACAGTGAGCCTTATAATCCAGTGCGCCTTATATATGGATTGGTTGAGTGCAGTAGCTTCTATTCTATGTTAACTGTAGTAGGTTCTATTCACTGCGCCTTATAATCCAGTGCGCCTTATATATGAAATCAGTTTTAAAAGGTGCGCCTTATAATCCGGTGCGCCTTATAGTGCGGAAAATACGGTAGTCTGGACATTTTCAACATTTTAGCGAAAGTGCCAGGCAAACATGGTCGTTACACTGAATCTCAAATGTCATGTTTGAAAATAGCAGATCTATCTCAAATGTCATGTTTGAAAATAGCAGATCTGCAAGCAAATGTTATGTTGCCTCATGAAGCATTTTGAGCTTGTGCATCGGGAATTTTTAAATCGCTGTTTAATGTTCAGTTTTGTAACCACAAAATACTGTAACTACACAGAGTGACGCATTTTCCTCAGACTTTTCAAAGATGATTCATATAAAGGCGATTACACTGTGGACAGAGACAACTCATGTTGTTACAAATCATGACAATAAACTAAATGACTAAATGATTTGATTGTTCCAAAATATCAAGATGTGTCACGATGCGTCTCCCGAGTGAGTCTAATCATTTTCATACAAATAATACAAATAATTTCTGTAAAGTTCATGAGGGAAATTACCGGTCAATTCACTTCCGGAAACAGATACTCTAATATCACTGCAGAGCTCTATAGAACTGTAATGAGAAGTATTTGTAATGCTCAAGTAAAGCACAAATACCTCCAAATTGTACTTAAGTACATTACCTGAGTAAATGTACTTTCCACAAGTGCAGAGCTCTCTGGGGAACAAGGCATTGATTAGGTTTTTTTTTTCCTTTTTCACACGATCAGCATCATGTCACCGCCACCTCCATCCTGCCCTCGCCATCCTGCTACCTAACCACCTCCCCTGGGGCCAATTAACCTTGGTTTCCCTCACAGCTGGCCGCGTGTGAACACGTGTCTGAGACACACACACACACACACACACACACACGCACACACACGCGCACACACACACACACACACACACACACACACACACACACACACACACACACACACACACACACACACACACACACACACACACACACACACACACACACACAGGGTGTGGGGTCTCATTCTTTCACAGAGCTTTTGCCCACAGGTGGGCGTGGTTTTGAGTTTATTACCCTATTAGTACAGGCATTATATGGGAAAAAAGGGGTCAACCTGCACCTAATTGCAAAAAAAACAAACTCAACTGATTTTGAATCTTTAATATGCCCAGAATAACATACAAAAAGTTGCCTGGAATTGTCTGGGGGGAAAGTTGTGAAAATAGCCTGTAAAGTATGAGACTACAAAAAACGTTTTTTGTCCCTTTCTGCTAGATTTCACCATGCTAAACCATATAACAATTTGATTGAATGGTTTACCAAACATTTCTCAGTTGTCCCATATGTATTTCATGCTGTAGAATCCAGTTCTGCAATGTATATTTTTGTATTGTGCATAATTATTGAATTTATCAGCATATTCACACATGGGCGGGAATGACAGGAAAAATCCTATAACAATTTGTTAAACGGGTTTATCATACTCTGCTCGGTTGATCAGTATGTATCTTTTCCTGTAGATTCAATTTCTGCAATGTACAGTACATTTTTGTATTGTGCATAATTAATGACAATTAGTATATTGACACATAGGCGGAATTAATTTGATATGTGTATGTATAATTAGATTGTTTCAGTCCAGTAATAATGTCATTTGACCTTGGACTAATTGCAACTAAAAATCCTCAACTGATTTTGAATCTTTAATATGCCCAGAATAACATACAAAAAGTTGCCTGGAATTGTCTGAGGGGAAAGTTTAGAAAATTGCCTGTCAGGTATGACCCTACCAAAAAAAAAAAAAAAACGTATTTTTGGCAATTTTTGCTACATTTCACCATGTCAAATGGCCATTTTTGTATTGTGTATAATTAATATAAGATAATTTGCATATTTGACATGGGTGGAAATAACAGGGAAAACCCTATAGCAATTTGACAGTTTTGATAGTTTGGGAAATTTGATTTACCAAACTTTTCTCAGGTAATCTCTGTGTATTCTTCCCTATAGAATGCAATTCTGCAATATATCTTGAGCATATATAATTTGATAATTAGCATATTGTCACATGGGCAGAAACAATTCGATAATCTACTGTATATGGATAATTTGATATTTGAT
Source organism: Benthosema pterotum (assembly GCA_039105355.1). Lineage (NCBI taxonomy): Eukaryota > Metazoa > Chordata > Actinopteri > Myctophiformes > Myctophidae > Benthosema > Benthosema pterotum. Next base: position 8,239,601 of record CM076975.1, on the reverse strand, counting down.
TTGAGATCAACTGAGATCAAGTGTTATTAAAAGTCATTTGTCTGATGCATTAGTTAGTACAAAATCACTGTCACTCTCTAATAAGGAAGAAGATGTCTGAAAAGGATGTAGGATTTTTTTTCTGCTTTGCCTTTTCATCTTGAACTCTTTGACCTCTTCCCGGGAATTCTTAATCATTTTCGTCTTCTCCCTTCATTTCCTGGGAGGTTTTCTGTTCAGGCTTGGTGAAAACTCTGTGGGTGAACCAAACTGGGACAAGACCATTGACTATTGTCTGTTTCCACTTGCAGGCATTGTCCTCTGGTGTACGATAATCAATATATATCTGAGTACACTGTCTCCAGATGTTTAAATTCCTTCAGATTTTCTGATCAGTTCTGTCTTGTTTTCATCACTATGTACTGTAGAAAGGCTGACTTAGCCCCTTCTCTTTTGTGTCAAGTGTCTCTGTTGATTCTAACAAGCCTTTCACAACTTCTTCATCTATGGCTTGGCCAGTCTTTAAATGCCTTGCCACTTCTGATGCGAATTGATTCATGTGCATGGACATATATCTGGTCAACTTGTTAATTTTCAGCACCTTGGATAGTTTCTTTTCGTTTTGAACTCGTCAGTATCAGTAAGTTCTCTTCAATGAGCTCTTCTCTAAGCCCCACCTTTTGGGGCACTGTCCAATGCCAATCCATCTACTTTAGCAACTGTTGCCATCCAGGTCAGGCTTTCCTTTTCAAGCTCTCCTCTTCCAGCATGCCCATTGGACACGGCCGGATTGGGGAGGGGCTTAAGCCCAGAGCTAATTCTCTTTGGCCATGAGATTCTGCCTTGAGTGATGTACTGAATCCTCCTTGCATGAGACCACGCCTGACTTTGACCTCTTTGTTCAGTCACCTCAATTATGAAGTCTCCATGAGCTGAGTGGAATGAATCTCCAGAAAAACTTTTTCCAGGATTTGTTTGGTGCAAAGTTGCCAGTGTTACATTCAACACATAAAGGTTGTTTGGTCAGTAATTGTTTTCTACTGAATTTATCAATGTGAGCTTTGTTAAATCATCATTCAGATACCCAATTTTTGTTGTTCTGACCAGTGTTGCTTAATAATAGCAAACAATATTCTCAATTCTGGGTTCAAGATTGAGGTTCTTCTGAGCATAGGGCCGGAACAACCCATTTCCGTTGACAACACGCTGGTATCGTCAGTCCCAACAGCCAGGAACCTTGGTGTTGTCCTGGACAGTCAGCTCTCGTTCAAAGCACACATTACAGCTATCACCCGTTCTTGTAGATTGATACTTCAGACATCACCCTGTGCCTATTCCTAATGTGATCCTGGGCTCTACACACCATCTGCCAACCTGCTTCCTTCAAAGCATAACTCCCTCGTTACTGTTAACTCCCTCCTTACTGGCCTACCACCATGCATACTTAAGCCTCTCCACTGATCCAACATACTACAGCTTCCTTGGTCCCTCCATTGGCTCCTGGCTGCTGTCTGCAGTACGAATATTGGATGTTGGCATTCAAAGCAAATACAATATGGAACTATATATCTTGTCTGATCGCACCCTACAAGCCCTCCAGAGCACTCAGAAACATGAGCCGAATGCGAAACTGAACTGCAGATTCGCTCCCAATCTTCAGCCACAGTCTGAAAACGCTCCTTCAGACTTCATCTTAGCCCATATCACTTGCCCTAGCCTCGACCTATGCTATGGAAAGGCTCAACTTAGTATCTTATTTTGCAGTTAGCAAACATACCGTATACCATTTTTGTAAACATGGGACCATAGTGTTAATATATGCATATATAATTTCTATTCTTACATTCCTAGCTTATATTTCATTCGTGGTGACTATGTTGTATGTTTATGATGTAATGCCAGAAACAATCAAATTACACATACACATCAACATATCAAATTAATTCCGCCTATGTGTCAAATATACTAATTGTCATTAATTGTGCACAGTACTGTACATTGCAGAAATTGAATCTACAGGAAAATATACATACTGAACAACCGAGCAAAGTTTGATAAAACTGCTTGACAAATTGTTATAGGATTTTTCCTGTCATTTCCGCCCATGTGTGGATATGCTGATAAATTCAATAATTATGCACAATACAAAAATGTACATTGCAGAACTGGATTCTATAGGAAGAAATACATATGGAACAACTGAGAAATGTTTGGTAAACCATTCAATCAAATTGTTATATGGTTTAGCATGGTGAAATCTAGCAGAAATGGACAAAAAAACGTTTTTTTGTAGTCTTATACTTTACAGGCTATTTTCACAACTTTCCCCCCAGACAATTCCAGGCAACTTTTTGTATGTTATTCTGGGCATATTAAAGATTCAAAATCAGTTGAGTTTGTTTTTTTTGCAATTAGGTGCAGGTCAAGTGATATTATTACTGGACTATATTGGCCTGAATATAACACTAGTAGATTAGGTGTTTTCTGTTGACAATACGGAGTTAATGGCATCAATTAATTAGAGCAATTACCTTATGTGCACATTAACTCGGCCCACTGAACATTTTCTCATTGAAAAAAATCCCTAAAACTGCAGAGCACAGTTTTACTGAGACATATAGCTGTGTGTCTCCCTGTAACCAGAGCTACTGTATAATGTAGAGTGGTTTTCAACCTTTATGATACCAGAGCCCACCATTTATTTAAATTTCTTTTGCTTTTCTTCACAATTCCAGGCTGTATTTCGGAAACAAAACAGTCAAACAAAATGACCATTAATCTTTTACATGGTGAATATTTAACTCTTAAACATGAAACATTTCATGTTTATGCTCTCAAAGAGTTACATCTGGTTAATCAACTTTCCATCATTTAGCCTGCGGACCACCTGGAATCCAAAGCACTAGTTGAAAACCCCTGATGTAGAGTATAGCCTGAGGAATCTACAAGTGTTGGGGGCTTGTAGATCACCTATTTTGATAAATATTTAAAAAAAAAATGTTTTCACAGATTCTTTTTTTAATATTCAAATCCTGTACAGGAAAATATGGCATATTTTGGACATTGTTGGAATGGTGATTAATCATGCTTGAATTCATTTTGAAGGAAAGAAAGTCTGAATGATCCAAACATGGGTAATTCTCTCAAACAGATCGGCATCAGACCCAAAAACCTGCCATTGTCTTGAGCTCTTGTCAGGAAGGAGAGGAGGAGGACATGGCAGAGGCAGGAAACAACACACACACACACACACACACACACACACACACACACACACACACACACACACACACACACACACACACACACACACACACACACACACACACACACACACACACACACACACACACACACACACACACACACACAGGCCCGTTGCCCTGGTGAAACGGGTCAAGAGGAAGTTATGGGTGAAAAGGGTCATCCTTCGTCCCTCTATTCTGCAGAGTCAGCTCTATAAGGGAGGCAAGAGGGGAGGAGGCTGTGCATCTTTGCGAGCACACAAACATTTGGCAATTGTTTTTAATGTTCATCTGTGGAACCGAGTCAAACGGAATGTTCGATTCGAAAGTGCTCGTCAGGCCAATTCAAATATTATTATTTCCGTGGGTCGTGGCGGCTTGAATGGTTTGGGAATGGGAACCCTTGACATCTACACTACGAAAGTATACGCTATACGTGCTGAAAGTACAAGGAAGAAAAAAACAGCTGGCCAGATGTATGGAGGAGAATGGAGGGGAACAGAGACGCCAATGAAGTGAGAATGATCCCTTCACTAAGCCCCTCCCCAATCCATCCTTGTCCATTAGGCACGTTAGAAGAGGAAAGCTTGGCCGACGGGGACCAGACGATCCTAGTAAACGGGAACGGTTTCGATTCAAGCCGCCTCAAGGTGTAAATTTGCCCCGATTGTGAGGCAGCACAACACATTGCGGATCGTCACTGCATTATGCACTTGTAGGTAGTCTTGGGCAATATACCGGTATTACCGTTCTTTGCGATATTGGAAATCAATACAGAGTAATATTGTTGGGTCTATAAAAAATATCGAATACCGAATATCGCCAAATACCGACATTATGCTGTATTCTATTAATATATGCGCAATGAGACTTGTTGCACACATGCCTATAGCCCTTAATTGGGCTAGGCTTTTTGGAAACAATGTATTTCCAACTCCAGTTTTTTCCCTATTTAGGCTGCTTGAACAGCAGAGCGTCCAGTTTCTGACCCCTCAATGTCGCAATTCTGAGAACTAGGTGACTGGTGGAACATGTCCAACTCTGATTGCACGATGTTGCTATCTAGTGGTCAATACCGAATATTGAGCTAATTAACACGTTATCAATACGATATTAAAAAATCAATACCGCCCAAGACTAGCTACTACTAGCCACGCCCCCAAGGTGAACGCCAGGATGGGAAAACAGAGGAAAGGGATGGGGAGAAAGTCAGAGGCAGGAGGGAGGGAGGGTAGAAGAGAGAGTGAATAGAAAAGAGAGAGCTGCGGGAAGTCTTGGGCGGTATTGATTTTTTAATATCGGTATTGATAATGTCTTAATTAGCTCGATATTCGATATTACCGGTATTGACGGCAATCAGAGTTGGAACGCTCCACCAGTCACCTAGTTCTCAGAATTTGCGACTTTGAGGGGTCAGAAACTGAGCGCTCTGCTGTTAAAGCAGCCTTAATAGGGAAAAACTGGAGTTGGAAATACATTGTTTCCAAAAAGCCTAGCCCAAATAAGGGCTAGTTTAGGCATGTGTGTAACATGAAAATTGTTTGTATAGTTACAATTAAGTCTCATTGCTCATATTTTAATAGAATACAGTAGGCCTGACCCCGACTAGTCGACTAGTCAGTCGGTAGGGGGCGCTGTCGACTGACAACCTCCCAGTCGAATGTCGGTTTTTTTTTTTTTTTTTTTTTTTTTGTACTCGTTTTTTTTTTTTTTTTTTTTTTTTTTTTTTTTATCATTCCACTCTCGGGGTTGGGGTGGTTAATGTCTAACATAAAATGAACAGAGAGAGCCTATTGTTGAAGTGCTGTCAGATTTAACTGTAAGTAAAAAGTCCGACCGTGCACTTTATCTCACAAACGCCCAGTGAGAACAGCAGAGGACAAGCCAATGATAACCCAGACGGAGCGCAGGATATGAATGCATTGCTGTCCGGCTGTATTCTTTGTCATTTCTTGTTCAAAACGTTATAACGTTACTGTTTTATAGGGAAGAGAATTGCTTATTTGCTTATTTTACTATCGCTGTACCGAGGACATGTCTGTGCTGTGCGAGTCTGTGCTGCTGCTGCTGCCGTGGCGGCGGCGTTGTCCTCCTCCTCCTCCTCCTCCTTCCCCCCGCAGTCTGTCTCAAAGAACGCGGCTATGATCGCTTATTTGCTTATTTTTTGGAACCACGGCACAAACACCTAAAGTTCACCACCAACGTGATGAGAGGAGCCGTTTGTGAACATGTCACTGCTTTCTTGTCAAATCTCGAGCTCCGGTGTGCGCGCTCTCTCTTGTTGTCGGCTTTATAACGTTAGTGTCTTCAGGTCCGGGTATAAAATTTCACAATAGGGGGGGCAGGCGAAAAGTTTAAGCGGAGATTCCGGAGATTTAGGGCGTTTAGGGGGGCATTCCCCCCCTGTGCACAGCCTTTTATCCGGCTCTGCAAATGCTTCCCAAAAAAAGGAAATAAGAAAGAAAGAAAGAAGGCGATCCACAGACGCTCTTTCCCCTCCCTCAACCCTCGTGGATTATGGATTATATATGGATTATATCTTTGATAAAATACTGCAAAAGGTACACAGTGACAGTAGCCTAAGTTAACATCGATTCTCTCAGAACATAATGCTCACGGCTGCGTTGTGAGCCGTATGGCAACATTTTGCGTTGGGTCCCGCGGGCGCCGCGGGCTAAAGAAATAATAATAATATTAATAATAATAATAATAATAAAAAATGGGCCTCGACTTTTTGCCCGCGGGGGGGGGGGGGGGGGGGGGGGGGCTCATTCGACTGGCAGTCGACTAACGCCACATTTATTCATATTAATTTCGACTATAGAAATCCTTAGTCGGGGACAGGCCTAGAATACAGTATAATGTCGGTATTTGACGATATTCGGTATTCGATATTTTTCACAGACCCAACGATATTACTCGGTATTGATTTCCAATATCGCGATAAACGGTAATACCGGTATATTGCCCAAGACTAGCTGCGGGCGAGCAAGGGGTTTGCTGCGTCGTATTTTATTTCGCCACCTTCCAAGGACTGGGGCAGTGTGAGTACTGTAAATATGTCAACACGTTTACCAAGTCACTGCCATAGCAGGGCCTGCACGCACACACACACACGCACACGCGCGCGCACACACACACACACACACACACACAGTACTACACAAATAAACACCTTGAGGAAACGCACAGATCCAAACACACATACACACCGCAGGGGTACATACCGTACTGTCTTGTCGCTCACGTTCAGGTAACGAAAACAAGACAGACGTGCTGGACCTCGCAGACACGCATAAACATTAGATTTGGACTAAAAATAACACGACAAACTGGAGGAGCTGTGGCCTATAGGAGCAGGGGCGGATCTAGGCATAGGCATGAATGCCCAGCCTGCCCCACCAAAATGATGGCATGCAAAACAACCCAAGATATTTCAGTGCTTATATTTAAAAGAATTTGAAACACTACTGAAAATGAAACACTACAGAAAATGGTAAGGGGTTACCATTTTCTGTAGTGTTTCATTTTCTTCTGCCCCCCAATTGGGAAATGTTATATCCGCCCCTGTACAGGAGCAACGCTATAGGAGCAATGCGCATGTACACGTATACGCGTAGCACCAGGGCCAAAGCGTGCATGCGTTGTATAAACACGAGGGCTGGCTGGCTGGCGGTTGAATTCCTACTGCCACATGCGGTGAACTGCTGAGCACGGCCGTTCTCCAAGAGAAGCGGTTTTTCGCTGCTTTGAACTGTATGCGGTGGTAAAGAGCGGAAAAGGTTACCTAGCGCTACGAAGTGCTGGGAAAAGTACTCACGCTTAAAAAGTAAAAAAGGTAGTAAAACTTCAATGCAGAAATACAGCACTGTGTTTCCAGTAGATACCCTCACAAAACACATGCAGTAATCCTGGGCTCTAGACTGCCTTGATGGAGGGGACAGGAACTGGTTGGAATAACATGTTCCTTTCACAGCGCTACGTCCAACCAGGGAAACTCCCCCCTGTCAGGTGAAAAGAAGGCAGCTTGGACTCCTCATGCATTGAAGGAAACATGAGGCCAGTCCGCTGCCTCCCCTGTCCGCTGGTGGAGGGTGTGTATGGAGCCCAGGATCACATTAGGAATTGGCATTGTTGATAAAATTGGGTTACAAAATCATCCGGATAAAGAAAAAGAAAAGAAATACCCCACTGCAAGTATAAAGTGACTTACTGTATGTAACTACTATATGTATCCTAAGTATGCAGAATGATCCAAGTAAATAAGTCCAAATACCTTGAAATTGTACTTAAGTAACAGTACATGAATGTACTTAGATACTTTCCACCACTGACAGCTATAAAGTATGAAACGTTCTTTCCAGAGGATGCATTTAGACCACTGAAATAAGTGAAATGATCAGATTATTAGCATATCAATAGTACATTTCTAACCTCACAGGGAACATCTCTCTCTGTCTTTCGTTCTTGTTATAAAAAAAATGCATGTTATTTTATCACTTAACTAATTAACTATGGTATAGAGCAGTGGTTTTCAAGCGTTTTGATACCAGAGCCCACTATTTATTTTGAGCCACGCACTACTGTACGTATGACCATTTGTCGAGGCTTATTCTCTCAGACCCAAAACTAAAGTTTGTTTTGTTGTGTCCACAATGCTAGGCTGTGTTTTGGAGAGACGACGTCGGCCAAAACAAACAGCGCTTCTACATTTCCTACTTTAACAATACTAGAACTCTTGAGAACGTAAACTGAAACGCTCTCAAGTTAAAAAGGTCCATTTGGTTGCCAACTTCTTTACGTCATTTAGTTGGGGAAAACCAGGAATCCTCCCGCCCCCATTCATTTTTCCCCCAGACATTACAAAAAACTATTTACTTAAAGATCAGTTAAGACTTGAACAAAGCCAATTTTGTTGGTGACAAATCATGACAACCAACACAAATAATCAAACAAATAATTCGGAAAAAAGTGTAGGTTACAACACTGTTGTAACCGCTGTACAACAAACAAATAATTACAAGGAAGAAAAACAACTGTGTTTTTCTTCTCTGTAATTATTTGTTTGTGTTTGTTGTTGTCATTTGTCACAATCTAAGTTGGCTATGTCCCTGACTAACCTCAAAGCGATCTACACCATACCATGTCTCCAAGTTCTCAACCATAACCAATATAATCAGAACTCTGTGAGACCGCTAGTCAAATGACATTGGCAGTGTTGTGAACTAAAAGTAATCACATTAAGTACAAGTTATCAATACTGCGAAAGAAGTACTCCATTAAAAGTAAAAGTCATATGTCCAAAAATTGACTTTACAAAGCATCTACATATCAAAATGCACTTAAAGTACAAGAAGTGGACACTGATGTCTCTCCAAAACAAACACATACAGCATGCACTCATCAACAAACTCACACACTTGTGATTTCCACATACGGACTTGTCGGTCAAACACTAATTGTCACCACTTGTAAAAGAGAAATATCCCTGGCGCTGTTTTAAAAAGAAATGCCTTATACACTAGTCATCGAGAGAGAGAGAGAGAGAGACTCACTTATTTAAACAAACATTGGACAGTACATGCATGACACAGCACACACACATGCACACACCCATTGTCTCATCCAACAGATGGCTCTTGTGTGTCAGTGCAGAGTGAAGGGGTGTGTGTGTGTGTGTGTGTGTGTGTGTGTGTGTGTGTGTGTGTGTGTGTGTGTGTGTGTGTGTGTGTGTGTGTGTGTGTGTGTGTGTGTGTGTGTGTGTGTGTGTGTGTGTGCGTGCGTGCGTGCGTGCGTGCGTGCATGCGTGCATATAAGCATGTGTATCATTACAATCGATTCCAATTGTGTTTATTGGTCCCAGTTCTCAGAAATTACCTGTTTTGGTTCTGAGATGAAACTTTTTCCTTTGGCAGATTGGTTCCCAGATTGCTATAAAACCAATACTGTTTTTTAATAGTTAATTGTATATGACAGCGAAGCAGCAGCAGGTGAACCAATTAGGGCAATAATCACATTGTAAGCTTAAATAATTCTCTTAAATTTCAAATAGACAAAATATATATATTACCACGCACTTCAAACCTAGCTGAAACAAGAGCTTAAAGGACTACTCCACCACTTTTCAACATCTCCACCACTTTTCAACATTTTCATGTAATAGTTCCTTACTAATGTACATGATAAAATAGCACTATTGTTTTCTACATGGTCTGTGTCTCACAGGTGGGATAGTGAGACAAAGAGAGTGAGAAAAAATAGTGGTATTTTATCATGATGCATATTCGCAGGGATTAAAGTAAAAAGAAATCTTGAGACTGAAAATGATCTTTTACAAATAAGCACTGAGCTAATTAAATGTCCCCTGTGAAATCCTCAGGACTGAAATCAGTACCCAGTACTGAGAACTTTTATCATCATGCATATTCGTGAGGACCTATTATACGAAGGTACGTTGAAAAGTGCTGAAGTGGTCCTTTAACCCTGTGAGAGAAGATCTGCCAGTGATGGATTTAAAAGCCAGCAAAGAGAAGATAAAAGAGAAGTAATAATGTTAAAAAAAAAATGTCTTGGCCCCCGAGCGACAAGTGAATTTGTGGTGAAAGGTCTTCACACTACTACGACAGACAGACAGACCGACCAACCGACGGACGGACCGACAGAAAGACAGACAGACGCACTGACCAACATTACATAGCCCCTGACAGGTCCCGGCGGATAGCTACAGCACAGTATGTACATGTACCATTGTGCAGATATTATGTAGCCTTCGTCTGCAACATTGAAACGTTACGGGTGCTTCTAGGAACGGCTGATGAGATTCTATCTGTGTGATAAATCAGTGTTTTCAATGTTCCTGCAGCAGGGCCAGTCAGAGGGGAGATGAAGAGAGGAGAAACAACACATCTAATGAGAAAGAAGAACCCAATGTACTGGCAAACACACACGCGCACACACACACACAAAGAGAGAGAGAGAGAGGGGGTGGATTACTAAAGAAAACTAATAATGGAAACGCAAAAATGGAAAAGAACTAATTGAATTTGGAGAGAGGAGAGAGCGAGGGCAGTGGGGGGGGGGGGGGGGGCGGGGGGGTGGAGGGGGGATACAGAGAGCTGGGGAAATGAGAGAGTGTGAGAGTGGGAGTTGGAGAGAGAGTTGAGGCGGCAAATGGCAGAAACTACTGAGACTGATTGAGTTTGGAGAGCGATTGAACGTCGGTGGGAGAGAGAAACGAGTGGGAACTACTGTGGAGGTGGCCAGGAATCGGGAGGGAGAGAGAGACAGAGAGAGAGAGAGAGAGAGAGAGAGAGAGAGAGAGAGAGAGAGAGAGAGAGAGAGAGAACAAGGGAAAATATACACCCCGTTGAGAACTAAACACACAGAGGTGTAAATTATCTTGCTTTATTACACGGTTACTTAATATATAAATAAATTGACCGAAAAATGTTCCGCTGGGCGGCCCTCGGAAAAACAACGAACTGTTCAAACAGAATCAATGTGTGGTCATACTGAAGTCAGTGTGTGTATTTCTGGCTTTGAACGTTTTCCCAAAACACATGCTGGAGAGCCATGTTTAGTTGTAAATGACATGGTGTGTTTGTTTGCGCGGCCGTCATGTCACGGCCGAGCAGCAGGAATTGATCTGAGCCTTTGATTATAGATACAGCGGTCTGTTATTGAGCCGTGCGGTTATCGAGGAATAACGCCACGGCTGAGTTTTAAAAATCGGCCAATCACAATCAAGTAATTCAACCAAGCCGTGTAATACGGTGTTAATAAGGTCTCAAGTATTGGGTGTGATATTGAGTACAAAGTGCAAAAGGTCAAATAAGTAATTTCTCTGAGTTTTGAATGTTTGGAAGATCTTAAAAAATGAGTACTATTGACTTAGAAGGCAAATTGTGCAATTGGAGTCAGATCTAAAGACAGGAACTATTCGGAGAGAGTAAAAACAGACTCTTACTGCGTACAGAAACGGTAAATTAAGGTAAATTAAGATCGTTTGTCTTTCTGGGTATGAAATAAATCAACTACATCATTGGTTTCTGCTCTTTTTCCTGGATGAGAACAGAGACAGCAGCCAGAACACTGGAGGGCTGGAGTTCAGTGTACATTGTTACCCTTTGTGGTTCCCAAACCTTTTTAGCCAGTGACCCAAAAAAACAGAAATTAGAAATTCCCTCCGGGGACCAAAACTATAGTGAAAATATCTATTATCTATTACAACTATCTTATATCTATTACAACAGGGGACAGGGGTGGCCAACCAGTCAGAGACTAAGAGACACATTTTTACCGTGTTACTGCAAAGAGCCATAACATACACATGGACACAAGTAACCATCACCCCATCACTCGCACACACACTCAGTTCAACCAATTAATTAATTGCCAGACAAAGCAATTCTTTCACATGGCTGTCAGTCAGAACAGATCGATGCTTTGATTTCACATGTTTTAGGGTGGAAAAACTCACAGACGTATGTTGATGCAAATAATGACAGACTCAAGCAAAAACCGATCATCTCCAACTCATGGATAAGGAAGCACGGTGGGAAACGAGTGATGGCGAGTGATGTACAAGCATACAGAATGAATAGCTGTGGCAGGCCGTGCGTTTGACGCTTGTCATATGGAAGCCGCAACAGAAACCAGCCAAAGAGCTTCATGCGGCTCGCGAGCTGCGGGTTGGCCACCCCTGTACGGTTTCTGTTTCCTTGTAGGGAACAAAAAACTAAGGGGACCCATAGCAATTCAAATCAAAGAAAAATCTAAGAAACTCCAAGAATTAGAAAACAAATGCCGAATAAGGAGTAGCAAGATAGCCTGCAACGTTTTCTTTGGTTGGTGGATCTTCCTATTTTCACTAGTTTGGCTCCCGGAGGAGTCATAGAATGTGTGTTTTGGGTCACAGGCTAAACGCTTTGGGATCCCATGGGGGGGTCCCGCTCTACTTTCCTCCAGGGGCGGACCTAGGCATGGGCCTGGGGGAGGGCAATGACTCACCAAACATGATGGCATGCAAAACAACGCACAATATTTGAAATTAAAGTGCTTATATTTAAAATGATTTGAAACACTACTACTGCTACTAACTAACTACAGCTGTGGCTAAACCACTAAACGAACAGCATTTCATCATTGAAAACAGAAAACTCTCTTACCACAACTCAACCACAACTGATGTTATTATTGATGCTTTTACTTGCTTAATAAAAGTCCTGTAACCCCCCCCCCCCCCATCTAATTGGGAAATGTTACATCCTCCCTGCTCTCATCTCCCCTGGCCCCTCCTCTCTCCTGCTTCATGCTTCGGTGTCTGGTCTCAGGTCACATAGCTACCGTCGCCCCAGGCAACGGCGGCCACACAAAGAGGTCCAGGAGGGGGCAATGCCAACAGTAGGAAGTTTCACTTTCTGCCAGTGGTCACTAAAGTAACCAAGTAACGTTTACAAAGGAAACTTTGAAATGAGACTTTCAGCATTATACATACAGAATATGTAGTTGTGTACCCTGTATCATTTTTTATCCCACGATTTTGTAACCCATTTTTTCACCCAGTGCCAATTCCTAATGTGATCCTGGGCTCTACACACCCTCCACCAACCTGGGGAGGCAGCGGACTGGCCTCATGCTTCCTTCAATGCATGAGGAGTGTGTGTGGCCTTGTGGAACTTTAACTACATTTTGATGTCAGTGCTTTCATACTTCCGTGCTCAAGCAGATATTCCGGACATTTACTTGTAAACAAAGATTATTTTTATATTGCAGTATTGATACTTTCATTAGAGAGAAAGGTGCTCTGGTGGCTCAGGCCAGGGATAGAGTCAAGGGATGGTAACCGCAAGGTTGCCAGTTTGAACCCCGGCTCCCCCAGCCAGAGCTACAATCAAAGTGTCCTTGAGCAAGACACTGAACCCTTAATTGCTCCTCATATGCTGGTTGTTCCATGTGCCGTGTGTGTGTGTGGCCTTGAATAAAGACGCTATATAAAATGCCGGCACCACCAACTGCGTGCCGACTGCGTTACTGTAGAATTGCATGATTGCTTCAAATTAGATTTCATGTACATAAAGACCTTGAGGGACATGGAGACTATCAGAGTTACATTCTACGTTGTATTAATAAAGACAGACTTTTGTTACCTGCGTTAACAAAGGACTATCAAAAGGCTGTCAAAAGACTGACAAAAGGCTCAATCATAATACCCCACACCTTTTATTAGTCTAGAGTTCACCTTTGAATGCACATAACAAACAAGCCAGCTTAATTCTGCCTTTATGCCCTTCTCTTCAGTGCCATGATCTACTTTTTAAAACTTTTTATGTTAGAACAATGCCTTGGTTTCGTATTAGCCACCAATGATATAACACCATCCCTCAGCAGCACACAGAGACAGGGGCGGATGTAACATGTCTCATTTGGGGGGGGGGCAAGAGAACATGTTGGAGGGGCAAGAGAAAATGGTATGGGGGCGGCTTCATCGCCCGTGTCGCTTCACGCCACGGGCGATGAAGCCGCCCCCATACCATTTTCGGTTACAGGACTTTTATTAGTCAAGTAAAGCATCAATAATAACATCAGTTATTGCTGAAGTTGCAACAGACACGCAGCATGCATAAAGCTAAAGGTCTGACTCAGAGAGTTTTCTGTTTTCAATGATGAAATGCTGTTGGTTTAGTGGTGCCACAATTGCAGTTAGTAGCAGTGGTAGTGTTTCAAATAATAGGTGTAAAACCTCAGGTTGGCTATAGAGCAGTGATTCTGTCTCTGTGTTCAGCTGTCCAACATGGTTTCATGTCTGCAGGGACAGCCAAGCCTAATTGCGAGTGTTCTCTGACATTCCTGGAGTAGTCTCTCCCAGCTGTGTGTGGTGCGCACTGTTTATGTGCACGTGGGTGCGTGCATGTGTGTGTTTTTAGAACTTTTAGAACTTTTAGAACGCATTGATCTGTATGAATTGACCAGATTTGTGATTTATTATTATTATTAATTATTACGGTAATAGAGGCAACTTTTTAACCAAAAATCAAAATAGATATATACTATATTTTTTACTTTTTCTTCTTGCTTCTACTTTCATGCTGCTTCCCTGCGGACACACAGTTGCTTCGTCCTGCAGGCGGTCCAGAACTTTGTTGTTGTGAACAAATCATAAAAACAAAACAGTCTTGTTCAGGCTCAGGAAAGGCGGTGCTAATTTGTTAAGGGGAGGGCGGTTTTGTGGGGCGAGGAAGCGTTTTAGCCAATCACAGCTCCAGCAGTTTCATAATGAGTCGATAGAGTGGAGGTGAGGTGGAGTTAGATTCTGATTTTAAACAAATCTGTGTTTGCATACACTAAAATTGCCTCTATTAGTTCTCATGTAGCCTGGTCTAGCCCTCAATGATTTTGGCCTTGGGGGCGGGGGTGTCGTGGGATCCACATGGCGGAAGTGCTGCGCTCTGATTTGATCTCACTAACGTGTCGTCATCTCCGACCCCGCCCACGCCCGTCCACTGCTGTTCTACGTCACATCATTTAGAGCGACGCCCACCCCGGAAGGTTGACACTCCCCCTCAAGGCCACTTTCCAACGCGCGTTGGTCCAGGCTTTCCGTTTTCGCGCAAGGCGGACGAAAATGAAAGCCTGGGTGTCGAGGCTAGTTCTCATGTGGCCTGCTGTCACTCTGACAACATTGGATCAGCGGGACGATCGCTCGGCATTCCCAAACTGCGGGATTTTCCAACAGCAGCGTCTAGTGTCATGTGTGCTCTGTCCCAAACTGGTGATTTCACCCCCTCAGACGCAAGAGGTTGTTTTTAAAAGCAGCAGTTTAGCTTCCCCCTCTCTCTCTCTCTCTCTCTCTCTTTCTCTCTCATTGTGTATCTGTCTCTCTCTCTCTCTCTGTCGGTCTCTCTGTCTCTCTGCTGTGTCAGCAGCAGCAACAGGCGTGGCAAGACCTCTGTTTGAGGCGAGAGAAAGACTCTGTGTGTGTGTGTGTGTGTGTGTGTGTGTGTGTGTGTGTGTGTGTGTGTGTGTGTGTGTGTGTGTGTGTGTGTGTGTGTGTGTGTGTGTGTGTGTGTGTGTGTCTGCATTTGAGAGAGGACAGAGGCAAAGAGAGTGAGAGAGTGAGACAGTACAAAGCTGCAGGCCAGAATTATTTAAAGGTCCGAGGTCTGAGGCCGACTCTACAAACGGGAAGTGGTTTTCAACCACTTCCGGAGACCCCAAGAAGAGAGGTTTGGGTTAGCACAAGTATCGCCAATGACGGTGATTTACGTCGTACAAAGGCAACAGGGGGCCGCATGCACACTCGCCCTTCACTTAATGCTGCCTGCAAGCAAATAAGATAGATTGGTTTCATTGAAAAAAATCTTATATTCAGGCCAATAGGGTAATTCCAAATGCTAAGAAACTGAGTCGTCATATACTTGGAGACTTTATTATTTATTCCAAACGGTAAATACAATTTTTAATTTTTCGGGATTCTAATAAATCAAAAAGCCTCGGAAGATCACAGGTCAAATTTTCTCTCTCCTGTAGATATAGAGATCCTCATGTTTGTTTTTACATCATCGTTCGTCAAGGAAATAATGTAAAAATAAATACCACCCATGGCGGATTCACTCATTCATTAATACAGTTGATGTAGATCGGTGCAAATCGGCTATTTTCAAATGGAGGATTAAAGGATGTTTTGTAATAACAATAAAAAACTACAAAGTAGCTTTTACTAAAGTTTACAAATAAATGTAGAGGAGATTAAAAAGGACAATATTTCCCAATGTATGAATGAATGGACCATTGTAAAGCGCTTTGAGCACTTGGAAAAGCGCTATAAAAATGCAATCCATTATTTGAATCCTAAAGATGTAGTTGAGTAGTGTTGGAAATTGGGAATATTCAAGTAAAGTGAAAAGTTAAACCCCGTCAATATTGTACTACGCACATCTCCGAAAATCCTCCAACATCCTAATCCACCTCCTGCTGACAACAACACAATAACCCATCTAAACAGTAGTCACACACACAGTCGACAACACGCACGTTTACATGTGGGCCTCTCAGACTGAAGGGGTCACCTTAGCCCTGGTATGTACTGTGTGTACAGTCTGGTACACACGGTGCACTTAACTTAAGAGCACAAAACATGGAAACAATGGTGTGCATCAACACAGTACCATCCATCACCATCACCAGCACACATGTTGTTTATACATGACACTTACTGTACATATGTGTGCGTGTGGACACTATATGCATTTAGACCAACCACTTAAAACCTGTTTCGATGACCAGCATCTCCCCAGGGGTCTAGACTCTAGACTTCGCCTTCCATTTTTAGCCATGCACCAAATGTCTACCTTCTATTTTCGATGAATGTACACTATTAATTAGGGATGCCGCGATTCGATATGCTTATCGCATATCGACGCGATATCAGCCAAAAAACGTTATCGAGATCGCATCGCACTATGGCGAAAAATGGCGATAAATTCTGCGATTAATTCGCTCCATTAATTCACTCCATTCCAGTAATCCACTCCCGCTTTTCGTTGTTTCTAACCAGCATGCATTGCGGCGCAAGGCAGGGCCATCTATTAGAAGAATTGAGACATTGAGGGGGCGGAAAAACAGCCTGGTCACGTGGTTCCAGTTGTCCCAATTCAATAGAAGTCTATGTAGATTAGCCGCCATTGGGCTGACCCCATGAAGTGAACAGAGTTTGCGCAACAGCTCTACCTCTGTGCAGAGCCAGAAGGGAGAGCTGTTGTTTGGCTATTTTAGCAACTTAGCAAGTTCACAGAGCACCCATCAAGCAGTCATGTCGGCAGTTTGGCCGTGTTTCAGTGCTTTCTCATTTTAGTGGGGTCCACTCAGTTCTTAGTGCAGTGAACAGACACTACCAGAAAAAAGAAAAATGTTAAAGGGGAATTCCACCCATTTTCTAAATTTTCCTGAGAAGATACAAATGTGAACCAAATGGTACTCTAGCGGGTCCATTTGGTTCCATTTGTACCATCTTGGGCCTGAAAGTCCTCAATGCATTCCTGAAGATAATAAAGACACAGAGAGAGCATTCTGCTTTCTCAGTACACTCACACAAAATACGAACGCCATGCACGGCCTAGTTAACACATTTGCCGCTAGCATTTTTAATAATAGTAGTAAGTAATAGTAGTAGTAGTATAGGAGTAATAAAAGCTGACACTTGTATTTTTCAATGTGGAACTAATATTTCAAAGAGCCAAGTTTCTGTCCTGAGGGGGTCATTTTAGATCTACGCGCAGGATATGGTGGATTCATCTGTTGTTTCCCCTCAAGTAAGAGGGCAGCCTAAGGATAAGGAATAGGAGATGCAGGTGATTGAAAGAAATGTATAGAATGGATGTCTAGGGGGCAGGATGCGCCATCCTGTGTTACTGACAACAGCAGCAAGTAAGACGAGGCTAGAGATGCTACCGGCCATTAGCATTAGGAGGCGGTGGGTGGTAAAAGAACACATTCCTTACATGGAATCCATTTCAGAGTTATACCACCACAAGCGTCCAAGCATTAGCAGAGTTTCCCCTTAGAACAACCAGAAGATGAACTTGCTCAGTGGTCAGAGTGCCAAGGCCGTTTTTCGGCTTAAGCTCTGCCTTATGCTGCCTTTGGCACACAGCATCTCTGTCGGTGGGGGGAAAACCTTACAAGTCCAAAGCGGTTTCTTTTCAGGATTCACAAGTTCACAAGAAGCAGATCTCAAAGCCCAAAAGGCGTAGCTTCACGGCATGTTTGTAAATGATCGAATGGAAATTGTATGAACAGATTGCAGAAAGGCTATAGTACAAGTACGGTACATGCCAATACAGAAACTGAAAAAGGAATAAAACAGGAAATAAAACACCAAAGACTTGCTATGCTAATATCAAGGCCCTCCATTTCCAATTCATTAAAATATACACACACGTTTGTAATAAATAAATAAAAAAGAAAAAACAAACAAAAAAGCTTGTAGACCTGCTCCTGTTGATGGTTTTGGTGGGATGCCGTGGTGTGCTGTTGTACTAGTCATCAAGTAATGTTTTTAATGTACAAAAAACACACACAAAGTTCAAATGTGCTGTACAGAGTTCAAAGTTCTGTACACATGTCAACGCTTATTCCTTGGATCTGCCCTGGCAGATTAGAAAGACAATTCCCTAACAATAATGAGTGCAAACATCCTGCATGAAAGATGCTGCATGCGGTCTGTCCATCCATCACTCCACATTGCTGAACACTGCTAGGAACCGAGGTCGGTCACGATACACGACCTTCACAACGAAACCATACGAGGGACAATAATGGGAATGATGGGATCCTACCCCTTCATGGGCCCCCCAAGACGCTGAACCCTACATCGACGTTTTAACCTGGAAATCGGCCCAGATCATTGGCCTTTCGCGGGATTGATGGACGAGGAGCGAGGAGTCAGTGGCGCTCCCTGACCCCATTCACTCATCTCCTGTCCCACTCATAGAAGGAGTGACAGCGAGAGAGAGAGCGCGAGAGAGAGAGAGAGAGAGAGAGAGAGAGAGAGAGAGAGAGAGAGAGAGAGAAGGAGAGAGGGAGAGAGAGACAGAGAGGAAGAGAGAGAGAGAGAGAGAGAGAGAGAGCAAGAGAGAGAGAAGGAGAGAGGGAGAGAGAGACAGAGAGGAAGAGAGAGACAGAGAGAGAGAGAGAGAGAGAGAGAGAGAGAGAGAGAGAGAGAGAGAGAGAGAGAGAGAGAGAGAGAGAGAGAGAGAGAGAGAGAGAGAGAGAGAGGGGATGAGGGGAAGAGAGCTGGGGGGTGTAGCCTGAAGCCTAGTAGTGCATGCGTGATGATGATGGGATGATGCAGTGATTGCAGGGTTTCGAGGAAGACTACCATCTTCGTATGACTAATAGGAAAAACATAAAGCGGTTGACATACTTTGTTGAATTGTGATATCATCAAAAACAAACAGACATTTCATGAAAAGGAAATAGAGGCAGGGGAAACATGGAACATCTTCTGTACCCACTGCTGCTAAAAATAACCACCAGAGTTGGAGGGAAATCAAAAGCAGAACCTTAGTGGGTTTAGCGGTGGATATTGCTTGCAATATTTGCCTTACAATAAAACACACCCAGGCTCACAGAGATCTTTAAATTGAAATGAAATGTCTAAACATCCTAACAAGGGCTCTGGGAAGGGAATGTATTACAACTTGCAGGTGGGGCGTTGATAACGTTATATGGCGGTACAATGATCAACACTGATCAGCAGATAATTCATTATGTTTGTTGCCATATCGATATAGCAGCCTCTCTATTGAAATATGATGGATATACTGTATATTGAATACACCGCTAATCGATATCTTCATGTTCACACGTTAGAAACAATTCACTCATGGACAACACAAGTCATCTGTGCTGCGATTGGCTAAAACACCGTTACAAATTAGCACCGCCTGACGAATGTTTGGTTTTACATGATTTGTTGACAACAACAAAGTTCTGGACCGTCTGTGGGACGAAGTAAGTGTCTGTCTGCAGTGAAACAGCTGCAGCATACAGCAACAAAAAAAATATAGCTATATATCTCTTTTGATTTTTGGATAAAAAGTTGTCTCTATTACCTTTAAAGACACAAAAGCCCCCCCAAAAACAAATATATAAAGTTCCTAAAGTCTGCTAAAGCTCACAGATGTGTGCAACACTCCTTTGCGAATACTGCATCCTTCAAATACATCCGTTTCAAACCTTTCCAACAGCACAAAGCAAAAAGTAGTCCACAAATGCACTTTGGCGCGCCGTGCAACATAACAGCTTGAGAACACAGTCGGTGTGCGATCGCATGTTGGACGTGTTCTGGCCGTGGATGAGATTGTTCTGACTGAGTGAACGGCTGGCTATATTAATGTGTTGTGGCCTGGCCTCAGCATGGGGTCTGCCGTGGCCTGTCTGGTTGGCTGGCCGCGCTACAAAGGAGGACAGAGCCAGGTTGTGTTGCGTCACATCAAAACGCCACGTGACATCCACTCACACCACGCCAGCACCCAGACTGTACAGTATATAGGACTATGGTCAATTACTCTGCACATGTTTCCTTCAAAACCTATGATGTATAGCAAGGGTTTTCAACCAAAGGTCCAGGGAACACCAGTGGTCTTTGAGAGGATTCCAGGTGGTCCCCAGGCTAAATAATGGAAAGTCGGTTAACCAGATGTAACTCTTTGAGAGCGTAAACATGAAACCAAATGGACCCTTGCGGGTCCATTTGGTTTCATGTTTACGCTCTCAAGAGTTAAAATATTCATCATCTGAATTAGCTACACAACTACAGAATGTAAACGAATGACCATTTTTGTGTTTTGTTTGTTTAGTATGCGAAGTCCAGCTTGCTTTTGTGGACAAAAGCAAAATAAATCTTTAGTTTTGGGGTCTGTTGGGCTAAAATGTCATCAAATTGTGGTCCTGAATAAATAGAGCGCCCTAGTGTCATAATGGTTGAAAACCACTGATGTATAGTGTTAGAAAAACGGGATGAAAGAGCTATGTAATGGGAAGGAAAATTAAAGAAAAAACAATATTCAAAAATGTACAAAACAGCCCAGTGTCTACAAACTCACCATATTCTCATCAGCAGATGCGGAAATACCGGGTGAAAAAGATCACTATATCACTTGCAATCGTTATTAATAATTATGTTTTTTTCCATTAAGTTTTAAAGTGTAATTTCTTTCCCAGGCCTCAGTTGTTTTTATTTCATTTCAGTGCGTTATTATTAATCCCAGTGCTGTATTTTGGTAGTAATGTTATACCGCGTTTCTCTTCTGTAACAAGTAGATAGATTACAGCTTTAATAAAAAAAATGGCTTCTTAAAATGTGGTGTATCACCATTGTTGATATTCTGCCACAGAGCCCTCGGAGAAAGAAGGTCATCGCGAGCTGGCGTCACACAAAAAACAGCGGATGGACATGACACAACGCAGAAGATTCGATACATTTTTGAGGGAGGCAGTTGAAAATAACGAGTTAATGGCATTAAAGTAATTGTGTTGATTAATGAATTTTTAACGCAATGAACTCATGTCACTGGCTCCTCCACCCTTGAGAAATTTTCAATGCAGAAAAAAAACGGTGGAGCACGGATTTACGGAGACACATAGCTGTGTCTCCGTAAATAAAATAAACAGATAAAAAATAAAATAAACAGATATTTTTCCCCCAGATTATTTTTCTTTTTTTTTTTTATGTTAAAATCTTGTAGAAGAAAACATGGCATATGCTGGACATATTTTGATGTTGATTAATCATGATTGAATTCATCTTGAAGCTGTGATTAAAGTGATGAAAAAGGTTTAATCATTCACACAGTCCTAGTTTTGAGACTGTAGTTGTCTTAGGTCTTATGTCCTCTGGTCTCCTGACCTCATTTGTCCCGTTCCCTTTACTCCCCCCATTTCTCTACCCCCCTCCCTCCCTGTCTTCCTTACTGTAACCCCCCACTCATCACCCCCTTCCTCTCATCTCCACTCCTCTCCTCTCTCCCCCTTCACGCCCCTTCACCCTCCTCTCCTCTCCTCTCATTCTTTCTGTTCTTCCATTCTGCCTCTCCGTTCTGGTGGCAGGAAGTTACTGGGTCATCAGGTCAATCTCATTAATACAGCGAGCTGCGTAACTGTCTGCTTAAAACTCACCAGTGATGACGGCTTCCCAGAAGGCAAGCATGAGTGTGTAACGCTCACACATCTACAATGTAACTTTAACAGCCATGATGAGGACAGACAGATTGTGTGTGTGTGTGTGTGTGTGTGTGTGTGTGTGTGTGTGTGTGTGTGTGTGTGTGTGTGTGTGTGTGTGTGTGTGTGTGTGTGTGTGTGTGTGTGTGTGTGTGTGTGTGTGTGTGTGTGTGTGTGTGTGTGTGTGTGGACTGCACGTGTGTTGGTGACACCTGTCACAGCCAGCCTGCGGACAAGAGGAACCACATAGACACTCACTGAGGAGGCAAGAACGGATGGTGTTGCCGTGTTGATGGACATGGCTGGATTGGACTTTAGACCATGCACCGAACAAGGGAAATTGGCTGAACACCGAATCCAATAAATAGACAACAGAAAAACAAATATACGAATAGCCAGATATGATTTAAAGCCGTATATCTTTCTTCCTATACCATTGCCATTATGATTGGACGAAGGCTTTTCTCCCAAAGCCTAATAATATAAACACTATTACGGGTCCATAAAACAGTCATTCAGCACTTTTGAATGCATTAGTTGTATACACTACCTGGTGATACACAGTATTTTCTGCCAATCTGCGCCGAAACCTAATAGGCCCGAAAATGTGTTTTTAGCCATTTTTTGCAGTCAAAAGCATCACTAATTCCAGAAAGGAAGGCAACGTAGGCCAACATCAGCCTAGTCCCTCTCACACACACACACACACTCACACACACAGCAGTGGCTGCACACGGCTACAAATGGAAGTTAGTTCAGCAGGGCAGGGCTCTTATCTGAGTTCACCAGAAGGAGAGAGACAGAGACAGAGACAGAGAGGGAGAGAGTCAAGTCAAATAAAGTGTAGGGAGAGAGTCGGTCGGGTTGGAATTCGTTGCAAGTGAGGAAAAAAAATGTTCAGTTCAGTTTTAATAAGAACTAATGAATCGGTCAGATAAAACAACTTGCCGTATTGCCATTTATCTGCAGGGGAAAACACAGAGAGCGTCCAACATTCTGTCTCTTGTCCCTCTCCACCTCCCCTCTACCTCCCACTCTGATTTCTAAAAGCATCCCAGAAGGACAGGAACTATTCCAAGCAATCATTTTGGGTTTATTGTGCAGGCGGTTACAAAGTGTGCTGGTACAGATAAAGAGAGAGGGAGGGAGGACTCTAGTCTCTCTCTCTCTCTCTGATACTCTTCTCTCTACCAGTGTTGCCGACTGCCAAACTCCAAAATGCACTAGAATGCACTAGATATACAGATCAGAATGACCATTAATCTCCATTGTCTAGTTGTGTAGACCTGAGCTAATTAACATGATGAATATTTTAACTCTTGAGAGGGTCCACTTGGTTTCATTTTTTACGCTCTCAAAGAGTTACATCTGGTTAACCAACTGTCCATTATTTAGCCTGGGGACCAATGGTTGAAAACCACTGTCATAGGATGGTGAAAAATGTCTAGCGCCTGTCAACCAATTTCGCCACAACTCGCCAGCAAAAGAAGCACTAGATTTTCCACCAGGAGCTTTTCACTAATTTTGGCGCTAAGGGGGGTCTGGGAAAAAAAAAGAAGCTAAATATAGCGACAAATGTGCCAAGTTGGCAACACTGCTCTCTACCTCTGCTGCAACACAACAGAGCCATGTGTTCTGCGGTCAGGGTTCTGCTTCTCAAACTTTTTTTTGTACGCAAACACACACACACACACAACATACAACTGGTTAGAGTTAGACTTGTAAGGTCAATTTAGACAGCTCCAAAAACCCATAGAGAGTTGTTTTTAAAGGGATAGTTCAGATTGTTTTGACGTGAAGCTGTATGAAAAACTTGTACAGTATTCAAGCATGCATTTGTTTTGGTGCGGCTATATAAATATTTGAATTTTTTCAGGCCGAAATGGGTTAATTGATGTCCAGTGTCCTGTGGTGGGAGTTCTGCTCTGATTTTGGGTGAAATATGTACAAAGTAGTAGTTACATGTAAGTAGTAGTAATAAGTAGTTCTGATCATGTTGTGGGGGTCACTGGGGCACCATGCAGTAGTAAGTAAAGTAAATGAATCCCAAAAACTAACTGGAGAACTACTTCATATTTCAGAACTCCCACCACGGGACTCATCAATTAATACAGTTGACACCACCATAATAACAACTTATTTAAAAAAAAATCTGAACTCCTTTAGGTGTGTGGATTTTTTTTGTTTGTTTTCTGCTCATCTAAGTTAACTTTCTTTTACAGTCTATTTGTATTTATTTATTTATTTATTTTATAGCCATGGGTTAAGCAAAAAGCAGAAAAATGTGTCTTGTCAGCTGTGCACTGTAAAGTGCACAGCTGGAATCTTTTGATTCTAAAAATACCTCCATGGATTGGACACACAGGGACCAACTCAAGGCAGAGAGACATCATGAACTGTCGATCCAACAGAAACCGTTGACTTGTTGTTATGTGACGATAACAGAACCGAAATCACATCCAATTGTGGTTTTGAATAAGGGAATAATGACTTAACGATCTCCTTGTGTGTCCATTACACGTAATAATATACTCCTGATGTATCCGTTGTGTAAATGGGATCTGAGTAGGAGGACAAACAAGCAACTTTCTGAACGGTTTCTGAACGGGCGGCGCGCTGCGGGCAACAATAACGAATGCAGTTATGCTGTGGTTTTTACCTACGTAGTAATTTTTTCACCCCAAGCATGAAAAAGCTGGGGTTTGTGTAATAACGGAAAGGGGGGACTGTGAGGTCACTCTGTGTTTAGTCTCAGTGCTTGTACTCGTGGACGCAATGTTGCATTTATTCCTGACAGCGCCTGAACTCGTCACATATCAGCTGTTTCTCTTAATGACGTTTCCACTCGACTGAGGCAATTATCTTTTACATTTTTTGGTTTTAATTAGTTGTCTCACCGTTGACGTTAACATTATAGGCAAAACAGTGCTTCACTCGCTCGCGTTCATTAGGTGAATGTTTGTTAAAAGGTTTCTAAAACTGCTAGTCCCAATACTTGATTGTGATTGGCTGGTCACTGTCACCTGACAGGTGTCAAAAACTACTGGTAACCCACTGCTGACTTAGCCTGGTTCAGCCCACAGAACCCGTTCACTCCGTTGGGCCCCGCCCACTCTGACTGTGTCACAGTAGGTGCAGGTGTGTTGTTTCTAGTTGGCCCGGGAACTACTTTCATGTAGCTGGGAGCTAATTTCTTTAGCTGGGAACTATATATTTGTTGTAGCTGGGAGCTTATTTCTTTAGCTGGTATCTTACAGACGACATTGTGCTATGCTGTGAGAATTATTGAAATTGGTTCTTGTCAGATCGTTTCATGTTGTCATAATTGTAACAGTTTTAGAAAAGCTATAAGCCACTCGAGGACGCAGGTTAGTGTGGCTTTTACCCCGGTGAAGGAAGACAGACATTGCCTTAGAAGACATTGCCTATTATATTATTGATAACTATTTTAGATAGTTGGGTGTGCAACGCTGCAGTACGATCAAAAATGGTGTTCATTTGTGGAGACGGGAAAAAAAACACAAAACCTAGAAAGAATACCTGTATATACAACGTATAAGGAGATAAGATGTTTCGGGGGGGATATAACATTTCCCAATTGGGAGGGGGGCAGGAGAAAATGGTATGGGGGCGGCGAATACCATTTTTGGTTACAGGACTTTTATTAGGCAATTAAGCATCAATAATAACATCAGTTATTGTTGAAGTTGCAACAGACATGCAGCATGCATAAAGCTAAAGGTCTGACTCAGAGTTTTCTGTTTTCAATGATGAAATGCTGTTGGTTTAGTGGTGCCACAAATGGAGTTAGTTAGTAGCAGTTGTAGTGTTTAAAATCATTTTAAATAAAGCCCTTTAATTTGAAATATCTTGGGTTGTTTTGCATGCCATTGTGTTTGGTGGGGCAGACTGGGCATTTGAAGGGGGGGGGGCATGTCCATGCCTCGATCCGCCCCTGAGATGTTTCTGGCCAACAGCAACGATTACCACTGCACACCACAACACTGTCAGGTCAATTCAAACCCTCAGAATGCATTCCTTTGCTCATCTTCTCTCTTCACAACACCTTTTACTGGCCGTCATACCGACATGCTCCATTAATAAGGAGGGGTCAGGTGACTCTCTGCCGGACATCCTGACCCCAATTTCCTTCAGACGCCCCCCGACCGCTCCGGAGGGGAGAGAGGGCTGAAATGTGACCGCAGTGGGCTCACAGTTAGGGTCAATTCCCCGTCCCATCCATTGACAATTACTCCCTCCTGAAAGCCTATACCACCAGGCCTAGGCCTACCAAATAATTATCCATAATAATTAAAACCAGTCATCAAGAGCTTCAACTCATGATGAACTACAGGGGATTACAGTAACATTTTTAATTGGAGGGGTCAGGTGATTTCTGGACCTTTTGACTTGCAGGTTTTAATTATTCTGGGTGATTATTTGGTAAGCTCTGGTCCAAGGCTGGTGGTAAGGCTTTCGGCCTACCCCGAGGCCCCAGACCTGATTTTTGCTGCCATGCAGCCAATGAGAAGACTTACACCATACCTGGCTACACCACAGCGATAGAGAATTGCGCCCAATATCTTTTGAAAATATCCGATCTTCAGCAGACAAAACTAAAAACGAAACAGGAGACGGGGAGATGCGAGGGAGTGGAGATAGAGAGGCAGAGAGGACAGCGCCAGAGGTCAACGGAAAAGGAAGTGCGATTGCTTTTAGAAAAAGAGGACATAAGATTAATGTTCATGCGCACCACATTACTCACACGACGGCTTAGAAGAGGAGCCGAAAACAGCATGTCACACTTTGAGTCTGTGGATCTGCTATATCTTTAACAGTCAAAACATAAAAAATGGCTCAGATAACTGTGACACTATACTTCTGCCTATTTTCAACATTCTGACTGAGAATGTATAAATGGAACCAAATGGACCCTAACGGGGACCATTTGGTTGACTGCTAGACCTATTATGTGGCGTGCTGCCCAGACCACCATGGACTGGCTGACGGTTCGTGAAATGCTCAGCATCGTACAGAAACACGGAATGTAGTCAACATAATAATGATACCATATATTCCTATCACTGACTATATCATTGATCCCGGAGATGCATGATGGCTATAGATTCACGGTCAGAAAAAACGTCCCTCCTTGCAGAATACTGGGAACCTCTGCACCAACACACACTCCCACAGAGAATCTATTGGATCAATGGGTCATTGCTGGTTGAAAGAGGCCATTGATGATACTCTACATGTCCCTCCCTTGGGGCATGATCCTATAGTATCGGAATATTGAAATGAGTTGCTATTTTTAACTTGGACTTACTGTGAGAAGTCATGCAGAATGACAGGGTCAAATCAGGAGACGCACATTTTTAATGCTACAGTATATACTAGGGCTGTTGAATGATTAAAACATTTAATCAGATTAATCACAGCTTCAAAATCAATTTAAATTTCAAAAAGAAAAAAAAAAGAATCTGGGAAAAAGAAAAATAGGAAAAAAAAATATTTATGAAACTATAGTAGTTGATCTACAAGCCCCCAATGCTTGTAGATCCCTGTAGCAATACTCTATATCCCTGTGCTCTACCATTTTTTGATTGTTTTTTTGTTTTTTCAATGAGAAAATTGCTCAGTGGGTTGAGTCAGTGTGAGTTAATTGCATTAAAAATTTTAATCAGATTAACGGTTAACGCCATTAACAAAAAATATAAATAAAATGCCTAATATATACCTAGCTGTGTACCATGTATTCTATTAGGCTATATATTAGGCCATCACGCAGTGCGGCATGAACACCGCTAATGCCTCTGCTCATTAGAAGATGCTGCCAACAGGGAAAGCAGAATGATGACGGCGTCAGTTAGAGACTGAGAGTTATAGTTGTGTAATCAGATCACGATGATGTCTTTTCCCATCACAAACAAACAAACATCACCCCACCACCACCACCTCCCACCCCGAGGGCTTCAGTTATGAACTCTCGTGTTTATCGGCCGTTGTCATCTGCCTGTCCGGATCTCTGCCTGTCCGGGGGTGGAGAACAAGAGCCCAAAAGCTGCCACTCTCGACCCAGGATAACAAAGACCTTTTTTTCAAGTGAGTCATTGTTGTATCGTCTGCTGTACAGCGAGAGAGAGAGAGAGAGAGAGAGAGAGAGAGAGAGAGAGAGAGAGAGAGAGAGAGAGAGAGAGAGAGAGAGAGAGAGAGAGAGAGAGAGAGAGAGAGAGAGAGAGAGGCCAATGCGATTACACGCAGATTGCTTGTCCCTTAAACGGCAACAGCCGTGCTTCGATCGCTCTTCTGTCTGCTGCAATCACTTTGTCCCGAATGCGCTCTTGTTTATTCTTGCTGAGAGTTTTTTCCTGGGGGAGGTGTCATTTGTTCCTTCATCACATCTGTCGCAAGCCTCACCAGCACAGCGGGATTACACAAGACACAGAGACTAAAATCAGAGACAACCTGTAATGCGTTTCAAAATCAAACTTCTTGTTTCTCTTTGATTTTTTTTTTTAAAAAAAAAATTTTTTAAAAAACTCATTGATTTCCAGCGTCTTATCTGTTGCAGTCTCTGTATGCACATGCATCTGTAATCCATGTAACTCAAGAAACTGTTTGCCCTTGTGGCAACTTCAAATTCGACACACACAGGCACAGGGACAGGGAGATCACTGCCCGGTGTGTGTGTTGAGTTGGTTGGACCCCATGGTTGTCCGGAACCGCCACAGAAGGCCTTGATCTGTCCAAGCACAGGGTCCATATATTTAATATATTCAGTGCTCTATAGCTGGCACCTGATCAGCATAGTTCTAGTTACTTATTACATACTGTTGTTTAGTTTTAGTTTCGTTTCATATTGGCTTGGAATCATTTCAGTTTTGTTTCATGTTGGCTTGGAATCATTTCAGTTAAAAGGTTGAGTGAGATTGATGCTTTATTTTAGATCATTTCTGGATGAATGCTGACATTAGGATTCAGTTCTAAAAGTAGGTGACTAAATGGATTTTCCACTTCCCTTTCCCTTTGGATGCAAAAGTAATATATTACTCTTGATTCCAAGTATGTTGTAATAAGGCATGTAAAATTATACATTTTCCAAGGTATAACTAACATATTACTCTCTTCAGTAATATTGCCCAACTCTGGCCAAAATTTTACGGAACATGAAATCCAAAAACGATCGAAAATCCGCCGTGGTGACTCAGACCTTTAATCTATGTCCTTTGTAAATCATGAGCAGAGAACCCGGCTGATGTCAATAGATCCCCTCCCTCTACCCTATAATCCCCCCACCCATCCACCCACAACAGAGCTACACAGTAACAACAACAACCACCAGCCAGCAGCATCACCCCAATGCCCAACCCCCACCCCCAACGGCCCCCTGTCCTCTTTGCTGTATAATCTCATCTTGACCTTGACCCAGTCCCACCACCAAAACCTCACCCTCCTCACCCACCGGTGGGGCAGAATGAGGACAACACATGGAAGAAGAGAAAAATAACACACAAATTGTGATTTACTTTAGCCGTGTGTTTTTTTTCCTCTCTCTACGGGAAGGAAGGGAGAATGTCAAGCATTCCACCCTGTTTTTCATTTACTGAGTCAGAACGGTATAAAATCGTAGGAGAGGAACAGGATAGGAGGGACAGACGGTAGGTATAAAGCGGAAAGCTGAGAGGGAAAATATAGGATAGTCGGTCAGTAGGACAACTGAGGGAGACAGTGTAAGAGAGCACTACGGACAAATGCAGTGGGATATTATAGTAGACTATATACCCAGATGCCATTATTATGACTTTTAATGGAGATTTTTGCAGAGAAATTAACTTTGATCCATTAACTTTGATCCAAATATTTTTTCCCGAGACTGTACAAATGGAACCAAATGAACCGTAACGGATCCATTTGGTTCCATTTGTACAATCTTTGATAAATAGGTCCTCAAAGACAAAAATTGTTAACATGGTAAAACATGGCTTGGTGATGTCATCAGGATGTTTCACCGTGTAATGCTTTTTTTCAGACCTCCATTTCTAGGAAACACAAAATGAGGGAACCTTTTTTTCATGCCCACACAACATCTCTAATGATATACCGTAGTAAAATGTTGAAAATGGGTGGAATTCAAAGACATCATTGCAGAGACAGACAGGAGGAAATCTGAGAGGAAGACATTGTAGGGTGGAGGGGCGGGGGGTTGGGGGGGGCAGATCCCTTTTGATCCGTAAATGAACGCTCCACTCGATCATCACAGCAGATCAACAAAACCAAAATAATACTTTCAAACTTGAATCCTGTAAAGGTTTTGGCCGTATTATAACCCGATTCCTTCCCTGTCGTTTTCGGACAGGCG
The DNA here is from genome assembly GCA_039105355.1 of Benthosema pterotum. Taxonomy (NCBI): domain Eukaryota; kingdom Metazoa; phylum Chordata; class Actinopteri; order Myctophiformes; family Myctophidae; genus Benthosema; species Benthosema pterotum. The sequence goes on along the minus strand of CM076975.1, from coordinate 8,209,295 downwards.
AGTACAACACACCGAGGCGACAGGAATGTACGCAACGCATGTATGTAGGAAATCGCGCTGGAAGTGGGGGGAGGAATGCTGGAAGGAAGCAATGGGCGCAAAAAAGTGACCGGCGCGGGTTAAGAAAGAGCAGGGGCTGGTGGGAAAACAGGAAAAGGTCCCACAATATGAATGAGAGCGAGAACGAGACGGGCGCGATGAAAACCACGCCGTCCAACTACTTCCTTGAATGAAGCACCATCCTGGGGTAATCCCCACCCCCAACAGCACTAGCACCCCCTACCAAGTGGTACCCTATTTAAGACCCAAATCACACACACACACACACACACACACACACACACACACACACACACACACACACACACACACACACACACACAGTCATAGATTACCTAAGCTTGAGTTTTGACAGCTTGTCGATTGAGGAGTGGCACGGGACACAGTGACTTTGCGTGCGCGTGTGTGGGTGTGCGCATGACTGTGCGTGTGTGTGTGTGTGTGTGTGTGTGTGTGTGTGTGTGTGTGTGTGTGTGTGTGTGCGTGTGTGTGTGTGTGTGGTGTGAGACGGTAGCCAAGGGATTAAATATTCTTAGCAGGGGGTTATTTTTGGAGCAGGCGGGACACAGCGGATGAGAGCTTAAAACGCACACACACACACGCACGCACGCACACACACACACACACACACACACACACACGCACACACACACACACACACACACACTGCCTGTCCCTCGCTCCCAATGCCAGCGGATTGTGGTTTGTTTGGGTTGGCCCCGGGTAGCCACTGAAGCTAGTTCTTCCCCTCAGCCCACCCTTTGCATGTGCTCACTGCTCACACACACACACACACACACACACACACACACACACACACACACACACACACACACACACACACACACACACACACACACACACACACACACACACACACACACACACACACACACACACACACACACGCACACACACACGCACACACACACACACACACACACACACACACACACACACACACACACACACACACACACACACACACACACCAAGAAAAAAAAAAGCAATCTGTTTCTGTTCCATTTAGCAGTGGCAAACGCTGACGGAGGGTGAGATTGGCGCACAGCGTTGTTATTGTTATGTAATGACTTGCGACCGGAAACGTGGCCGGCTTGACTCCTCGGACCCCATGCACCGCGAGGGGAAACTGAATCTCACTGAGAAGAGCTGCATGACTGAACTCTCACTGTGTGGAAAGATGCCAATGAGCAAGGCACCGCCACGGGAGGAAGATCACATCATGCAATGCAACACAAAAAAGACTGGAACCACGCTCAGTAGAGTGCCAACGTGCGCATTGTGCAGGCCATGGCCTACTTGTGCGTGAGCAGAGCGAGCGAGCAAGGAGAAAATATATCACCTCCAGGAGATCATACACACCATGACAATGACGTCATCACCTAAACCAGCCAATCGGAGTACTTTTGTGGGACGGCCGATAACCGACGACCGCGAACCGATTGCGTGACATGCTCTTACTCTGCTTGCGCAATTAAAGGATCACACTCATGTGAAACGAGGGGATTGCGCTTCACTACTTTTATCATCGTACATCACCACCTTTCCGGGCCAATCGCCTATGGGGGTCCGCCTATGCCGTGGTACACACAAACACACCAAGCTGGGCATAGGAGGGGGGTAGCACCACTCAGACAAACAATTGTTACTTGCAAACCTATGCGTTTTAGCCTGGATGGCCTCAGTTGAGTGCACAAGGCAAGCCTGCATGTGAAGCCTAATGGGCTCTTTTCATTTTTGCTCTTTTTGTTTCCCTTATCTATTTGTGATAAGAATTTGAATCATTAATAATTAGCTCCTACTTCGGCCTGTACCTTTTCAGTCTATTATAACGTTGTCGCCCATTATTCGTTTGTTCAAACACGTTGTGTAACCATGACTGGTATAAATAAACTAACTAATAGACTAACCAGTGGAGTGGACAGACTGTGGCTTGTATTGTTACTCAGCAACCAGATGTGAAAGTGAAACCTTACACAAAAAGTATTAGGCAACCCCCAGCAGGAAGCAATGTCACCCTGGGTGCCCCTTTTCTGAGAAAGAAATCGTCAGGAAGAAACCTCTTATGTCCAATATATTTGTCTTTTTAACACATGGTAACAGGAAGGCTCGGCCCAAATAACACTCCCTGAGTATAGACAAAGTTGCGCTGTCACAAACTCTGTTCACTTCATGGGATCATTCCAGTGGCGGCTGTATCATCAAGTTGTGTTTATCCATGTTAATGATTTTTTTCTTTTAGGACTTTTTTTTGCAAATGTCCCTCTTTTGTCCCTCTTTCAGGCTGCATCAGCCCTCCCGAGAGCTCAGTTTTCAAACCCCTCAATGTTGCAACATTTCGGTTGGTCTGAGTATTATTTGGGGTGTGTGTGTGTGTGTGTATATGTGTGCGGGAGTGTGTCTGTGTGTCTGTGTGTGTGTGCGCGTGTGCGTGTGCGTGTGTGTGTGTGTGTGTGTGTTTTAGTGAACCCTACTATATACTATGGGTTGTGCTCACTGGCAGGTGAGGAGCCAGATCTCCGAAATAGGATGTTATGATGACATAATATTGTGTGTGGTGTCTTGATCGGATTGGACACATGATTGGATCAAAAGATGGATTAAAGAATGTGATCGCTTTATAGCGCAGTAGCTTTATGCCAGGCACAGCAGACAATTAAAACACTGCTCGTGTTCCTCAAGTATTAAAGGTGAAGTCCACCCATTTTCAACATTCTAATATGCCATTAGTATACCCTAGAGGTGTTGGTTGGACATGATAAAAAAGTTCCCCCATTCTGTGTTCCCAAGAAATGGAGGTTTGATGAAAACCACTAACATGGTGAAACATCTTGTTGACATCATCAAGATGTATTTTCACCATGTTAATGGATTTCTTTAGATGCTTCTTTTCTCTGAGAGCGTACAAATGGAACCAAATGAACCCGTTAGGGTTCATTTGGTTGCATTTGTACACTCTCAGAAAAAAAAAAATGAAAATGGGTGGAATTCCCCTTTAAGCATTATGTTACACTTTAGCCATTGAGAAACAGCAGATTTACAAGCTCATGCCTCTCTGCATGTGTACACTGACTCACTGGGTATGTGTGTTGTCTCTTCATATCAGGACCACCACTATCTGTCTCTCACATGAACACCACTGGACGTTCCAAATGTCCATCAAAGAAAACTGGGCTAAAGCAATAAAAGACAAAACAGAAAGAAAGCAGACACAACAGCTGCTAAGGACATTAGTGTCAGACCTAATAGCAGGATATCCTGGCTAGTTGGACTCTTATATGGCTCATAATTTAATTCCTTACAGTATCATTTAATATCACTACATACTGTATCTTAGTATTTGGCTCTTACTTCCCCTGTGTGGCTAATCTCGCAAATTGATGCCAATATTGGGCAGTGGTTTTTAACCGTTTTAGCCTCTCAGTCCTTGAACTTTGAATATTTTGTTGGCCGACAATAAACATAACAATTATTTTACATTCTCTGACTGGGCAGGAGTAATGCAGAGGTGCAACAATAATATAACCCTCGAGAGCGTAACAGGGTTTATTTTTACGGTCCACTTGGTTACCAATTCTCCATCATTTACCCCAAGGACCACCTGGAACCCCCTCAAGGACCACTGGTTGAAAAACAGGGATGTATCTACATCTCACATCAGATTTAAAAAAAAAAGTTAAACATTGAGGGGCTGAAAAAAACCCTGCCTAAATTGGGAGTCATACTTTATGTCATATCATGTTTGACTAATGTCTAAATAGGAGCCATGCCGTTTCTATGTCATTTAGATCAAACGTGTGAGTGTATTCTTAAAATAAGGAGCCATCATGATCATTTCTTTTGTCCAAACTCATTGTTTTAGTCTACAGTTCCTCGTGGAAAGCACAGATTGGCGGTTCGAAAGCTTAGTCCAACAACATCCCTCCGGCTCATTTCCCATAGGGACCTGCATGTGTGTAAATAACCCCCATAACCCCCCACGGGTTTCCTGTTCTATATGTCAATATGGCAGAAAATAGACAAAAGCTTTCAAAAAGCTAAATAAAAATAACTGGAAAAATGCTGCGTTCATATAGTGCCTTTCTCCACAGCGCTGTACAACAGCCGTTCTAAAAAACTACTTCTTGTCAACTCCAGGACGCTCCAAATTGATGTGCATGTGGCCGCAGAGTCCCATCTTAAATGTTTTTTTTTTCTGCAAAGGACCCCCAGAAGAATAAGTAACAAGATGTGTACAAGCACACACTCTACAGCGGGGACGTGTAACAGGCCAACAGCACATACACCAAGGCCCCAATCCCACTCAATCCTGATTAGACAAAGGCAAAAAGGACAAAAAGCTTTTCTCCCATAGTGAGCTTAAACTAGGGTTTTTTGACCCCAGGGGCTCACTGGGGACAGGGAGGAACACTACAGTCTATAGTAGCGAGGATTAGCGAAAAAACTAAGAAAAAAAAATACTTGAATTAAGTAAAATCAGTTACATTAAAAACACTATTAAAATGTTCATAAACAGCATTGATGAAATTGTAATGCTATGTCAACTACTTGGGGACCCCCTGGAATCTCTCACAAACTCCTGGGGACCCCATTTTTACAACAAGCATTGCATTAACACACACACAGACGCACCACTAACATTATCGCCGGGACTAGCTATAGGGGACTGTGCAATGCCAAGGATTCAACCTTTAGATTCCCAAGTGAATCATTCTACATTCTGACAGTGCTCACACTAGTACACTAGCAGCGCTCCCACTCAACTGTACAATCGGACGCTGGTTCTTCTGGCCTTCATGGAAGCGATTAGACCCAGTAATTTGGAAGCGGAGCCATGAGAAGGTGATTATGGGACGCATCCTGACTTCTTCCTCCTCCAAAACTCTGTCCTCCTCTCACAGGCCTTCTTCTCTTCACTCCCTCCTTCCCTGCCTCCCTCTTTATCATTCTTCAAATTCCTCCCTCTTTCATCCTCAGGGCCATTTATGATAATCTAGGTCAGTGGCTGGATGTTGTGGTGGTGGTGGTGGTGGTGGGGAAGACATCGATCGACCCGGTTCACACTCTATAGAGAAATATAGGGCCCTCACTGTACCATGGAACTGTCTGGCCACAATGCCAGGCTATCGCCCCCTGTCTGTGCCCTTTCGTTTCTCATTCAGTTGAATAAGAACCACCAAGTGATTGAAACAAACTATATCTACAGTCAGTAGAGTGCCAACTTGATTGCACACAAGTAGGCCATGGCTTACTTGTGCACAAGCAGAGCAAGCGACCACAGAGCAAGTACCTGTGACACCTTTAGGAGATAATACACGTGACAATACTTGGGAGATCTCTTAATTATGTCACCAATACGTCATCAAAACCGGCCAATCGAAGTACTTCGAGGGACAACCGACGACCGTCAGTCGTTGACTGTGAACCAATTGCTTGACGTCACTCGACACCCGCAAACCAATTGCTTGACTTGTGCTCGCTCTGCTCCCGCAAGTAACAACAGAGTGCAACAGAGCTTCTTAATTTGATGACATCCGGCCATATATCAAGTTTGTCTCGAATGCACATGCAAGTGTTTGATGAGTTCAGATGGACATGTGGAATGTCAGAACAGGTCAGCTCCATATATGGAGATCTAAGGGTGGCAGCCTTGGGGCAGGGACTTGAATGTACAGAGTTTGACCAGGTCCAGATGAGGTCAGGTCAACATTATGGAATGATATCTTAATTCGCCATATTATGAAAGGCATGACTGATGGACAGGTTCTTTTGCAGGTTTTCATAGTAAACTGCAACATACGCTTACAATGACAAAGGGTTTAACATGACACCCCTGGCGTTCCCAATTTCGAGCCAAATACTCGGTGCAAAACAGTACATCTGCAAGCTAACAACACATGGCAATTGGCAACACACGCCCCCGTCATAGGAATTGCGATCGGCTACAATCTGTGAAGAGAGTTGGTGTAGAGGTGGGGGGGAAAAAACAAGGAAGGGGGGCCACCATGCAAAGACCACCCCAGGGGACCCCACACCCGGGCGGTCCACGAAATTGGTGATTATGTGTCATGACTCATGCTCTGTCTGTGTTTAAACTCAACTTTCTGTCAAAAACACGACTCCCTAAAAACTCTATCCACAATCATTTCAGATTGCTGACCGTTCACCCCAACAGGACAAGACAGACACACACACACACACACACACACACACACACACACACACACACACACACACACACACACACACACACACACACACACACACACACACACACACACACACACACACACACACACACACACTGTGTGTGTGGGGGGGGCAGTGGATGTGTGACAGGGTCAGTGTTGCCAACTGCCAAAATCCAAAATGCACTAGTGGCACTTCCAAAACGTAATAGAATGTGCTAGATGCTGAAGGGAAGCACTAGAGACGGAAGCACACCACTAGACAATGTAATGACCATTAATCTCCTACATTCTCTAGTTGTGTAGACTTGGGCTAACACAAATGATGAATATTTTAACTCTTGAGAGCGTAAAAATGAAACCAAATGGACCCGCAAGGTTAACCAGCTGTCCATCATTTAGCCTGGGGAACCACTGGTTGAAAACCACTGCCATAGGAGTAAAAATGGTAAAAAAAATGAGGGTTTTATCTCTGGCGCCTGTCGACCAATTTCGCCCCGACTCACCAGACAAAAAGCACTAGATTTTCCAGGGGTTTTTCACTAATTTGTAAAGCTCACTAAGCTGAAAAAAAAAAGATAAATATAGCGACAAATGCGCCAAGTCGGCAACACAGGAGAGGGTGTCGTGAATAATTCAGTGCGCCTGTCCGGTCATCTCTCAGGACATTTTTACAGCATTCTTTCTCCTCGCAGACAGTCTTCTGCCAAAGGCTCTCTCAATCAAATCAAACCCGGTCGTTGGTATGCCAGATGAATGCCATACATGCCGCCCCCCTTCCAACCCCCCCATTCTTCAATCTTGTTTCAAGAGAGACTCGAGTGTGCGGAACGACACTTGTGGACGTGAATAACACGAGTTGTGGTGCAAATGACAGCGTTGAAAAAGAGCCCTGGCGCTTGGGAATGTTTACCACTGATGTGGTGTGCAAACAGCATAATGAGCTAAATGGAAGAAGCCGGAGTGGACCGTGCAAACAGACCAACACAAGCCAAAGTGAGGCATGTTAAGAGAGAGAGAGAGAGGGAGAGAGAGAGACAGAGAGAGAGAGAGAGAGAGAGAGAGAGACAGAGAGAGAGAGAGAGAGAGAGGCTGAACACTTTAAAAAGACGTCGTATTGCTCCGACATCCAGTAATATTCTACAACGTACAAACGAGCATTTCTTACGGAACAGTGGACAAAGCCAGAGGTACTTGACCCATTAAAAGTATTATAGGCAACTTGAGGGTCTGCAAGCTCTGTGTTTGTAAAACACATTCGAATCTATAAAGCCCTTTGAATTGCATTGGAATGAATTGTATTCCACACTCACTCCAGAGAAACACATTGTGATTTGGACATTCTACTGTATGTCATACACAAGTATAGCAAGACTACCAGTATAGCAAGACGACCCCCCCCCCCCACACACACACACACACACACACACACACACACACACTCCTTGTCAGGAGGCTGACAAAATGTTTTTGTTAACAATAAAGTTCTGGACTGTCTGCAGGGCGAAGCAAGCATCTGTCTGCAGGGAAACACCTGAGCATCAGAGCAAAGGCGATGTAGAGGGGGAAAGGAAGTAAAAAGAAGAAAAATGTGTGTGTCAAATATATACCGTATGTTGACTCTACTGCAGTCTGTAAACTGTACTCCACTGTATTGTAAAAAATAATTCTTTCGATATTGTCCAATGTCCATGTCCAACAAAAACAAACTTTTCACCATTACCCATGTTGCCTCCAACTAAAGATTACCAGACTTCCCACTTCAATCATTTCTGATATTCTATCTATATCATAATCAACCGCAATGTGGTGTATCCAGAAGTACATTGTGGCCGTGATACAGTACGTCAACTGTCTTTGCCTATGCGGGGTTTTTTTTTTTTGTTTTTTGACTACAGTTGTACATGGCCAAAAACACTGATCCATAACACTGATCCATAATAACGCACAACCCTGCCCCTTAAAACAACACACAATATACACTAGCTTCTAGTGAACAATAAAGCCACCACATGTTTAGCACTCACCACAGCGAATGCCACTGATCAGCGTCACTTTGAACTCACGCCAGCTGGACACAACTTCAATGACAAGAGGATTATATTAGTAGGAGTTGTGTACAGTCTCCTCAATCTTTGCCGCATTGAAGAAACTGCTTCAATTCATACAACGTTGTCCTCCTGAGGGGGACGATAACGACAATTACTAAGAAAAACTTAATAATAGTAATGAAGTGCCTGCAGTCTTTTGTAAACAACCCGTTCTTAATCATCCGCCCAGACCTGTTTCAGATGGGATTAGTCCACACTTGCTTCGTTAATGTCTTGTAATGATATGGCCGTTAAACCAGTGCAACCAGTGGTCCGGAGACCACCAGTGGTCCTTGAGAGAGTTCCAGGTGGTCCCCAGGCTAAATGATGGAAAACTGGTGAACCAGATGTAACTCTTTGAAAGTAAAAATGAAACCAAATGGACCCTTGCGGGTCCATTTGGTTTCATTTTTACGCTCTCAAGAGTTAAAATATCCATCATATGAATTAGCCCAAGTCTACACAACTGCAGAATGTAGAAGATTAATGATAATTTTGATCTGCATATTTGCCTGTTTTGTTTCCCAAATCTAGCCTGGTATTGTGGACAAAAGCAAAAGAAATCATTAGGTTTTTTTTTTTTTTTTTTTTAGGTCTGTGGGGGTGAAAATGTCATCAAATGGTGGTCTGTGGCTCAAATTCTGAATAGTTGGCCCTGAGATCAAAAAGGTTGAAAACCACAGGTCTATTCTATTATAAGTAGTAAAGTAAAGTAAGTAGTACCTGGGGGGCTTATTGTCTGTTTCAGCCAGAATGCGGGGGTCTATAGTCCTATAAGGAAAGTTTATGCATGTAGGCTACTGTGTGGTATTTTGCTATACTTGTGTGTGACATATAGAATGACAAATACTAAGACATTGATTCACAATGTGTCCCTCTGGAGTGAGTGTGGAAATACAGCCCTCTTCATCAAAAGGCCGCCACCATTCTTCTGAATAAAAAGGTTACAAATGCCAGGATAAACTCACCAGCATGTAATTCATTAACAGACTTGACATGTCCCAAAATAGCGGGTTGAAAAGTACTTTTTAACTGTCAAGGGTTCACAAGACTTCAGAGGGAACAACAGGCTCTCTGACGGCAAAAGGAAGGGTCTCACAAGGTGAAGAACGCCAACAAACGCATGCCTGTTGCTTGTTTCCCGTGAATGTCTCTCTCTCTCTCTCTCTCACTCTCTCTCTCCCGGATATAAAAGGCCTGTTGAGTCTTATGGGAGCCCAGAGTGAGCATAACTGTGGCTTCACACACTGTGCTGAGTAAGGGCTAAAAATTTTACAGCAGGTTTCTGTTATCCGCACGCATCCGTCAATGTGGAATCAAACGTCCAAACAAAGCCCACGGCTGTGTGCTGTGACTTCGAAGTTCACAGCTAGGGGCTGCAAACTATTGATTATCTTGTTAGTGTGTGCGTGTGCGTGTGCGTGTGTGTGTGTGCAGACATCTATTCTAGTAGCTATTCTGTTTGAAATATGTCAGGTGGAAATATCACATGTCAACAACATTGTCAAGATGCATATTCAAAAAACAGCTCCCTCTCAACAAACCCCTATGACAGTGGTTTTCAACAGGTGGTCCCCAGAGCATTCCAGGTGGTCCACAGGATAAATTATAGAAAGTTGGTTAACCAGATGTAACTCTTTGAGAGCGTAAAGATGAAACCAAATGGACCCTTGCGAGTCCA